>JAUMHP010000040.1:12821946-12852353 GCA_032361065.1 Enteromius trimaculatus | reverse complement strand
CGGGAACAATCAGCTAGAGGGTGGAGCCATCACAGCATTCCTCTCAGAGAGGACACACAACACAGGGGTCGTCACACTGATAAACAGGAAACTTCTTTTAAAAAGAAAAAAAAAATCTTGCTTTTTTCAAACTTTTGACTAAACCACACATTAACACTTAACATTTTAATAAATAAATGACGAACAAAAATGACTAAATAGTAATTTTAAGTAGTAATAGAACTATAACTTAATGGTTAATAGTTAAAATAACTTTTAACAAAAAAGAGTAAATTTGTGCACATGCAAATATATACAGTATATATATATATATTTACTATTATTCTTCTTAAAAACCATTTCCTAAAAAACCAAACAGTGTGCCAAAGAGAATAAATAATTTAAAAAAAAACCTCCCTGTGAGACTTGACTTGACCCCCACAGTACTGTGGCATCCTGGTGGTGACCTTTAAACAGCAATTTCTACAGAAAGAAATCAAAGATTTTTTTAAATGTTAAAACACTTTTTTGCCCACTTGTTTTTTTTCTCTTTTCTTGTGTTCAGACATTTTGCTCCTGTTTATCGTGGTCAAATACAGTAAACCGACAAAAGGAACGAAAAAATGTCAAGGAACAGCTGGGTGAAATGGGGTCATGAAAACATTTTCACACACCATGTGAAAGGCTTTGTGCCACGCTGAAAGCAAAGAAAAAGCAAATAACTACAGGGGATAGTAGGATGACTAAATCCGCCCTCATTTCAGTTTCAATCAAGCACTTTATTAGCAGACAGATGGAAGTGAATAAATCTCAGCATTTGCTCTACAGCACATTTTAATATTGCAATACAAACCATTCAGCAACACAGTGAAACATAGTGGACTTATTAGAGGCATGGTCCACAAAGCTATTGCAAGTAAAAGAAAGCAATTTTCATGAGACTTACTGAAATACCTCTATGGGTTTTTACCATTTAACACCCAAACGCTCCTGAGATTCATGCTCAGCTCTGACTAAATCCCTGACATGTGCCGCTGACGTTGAAACCTAAATCCCTGGTATTTGTCATCGTTCACTAGCTAAAAGTGCTGTGGGCAGTTCAAGGCCCAGTGAGAAGGGGGGATAGCAGGGGAGCTCTTGAGCTCAGTGGACTAATGATGTTCATCTGTCCTTGCTGCTAACAGCTTCAATAAAAGATAAAATGAAGTTTTCTATTAAAATCCCTCTTTGTAACTTTACTTTCCCTCTCAGTTTCAGCACTCAACCTCACCAAAACTTGTATCAGTTTTTATGTGTTTCCATACTCCCTGACAGATCGATAGAAATCACTCCAATCAGGCCCGACTGTCAATCATTTTTTCCCTTCAGGGTCACAGAAATGTCTTTGGAGATAGCAGAACAGAGCTTTTGAGGTCATACCTGTGCAGTTTTCTGTTCATGTATAATCACATTTAAACACACTTTGAAACATGAGCAGAAAAGAACCTTCTGAAATGCATTCAAATGCAAATAGCTTTGTTGATTCGTAGCCTGTTCCTTTTTAATCTCTGTTGAATTTACAGTAGATTTCATAATGCTTTTTTTGTATGGAACATTGTTAGTATAGACTAATTTGTTTGTTAGTATGAATGTTTTCTCAGACTCTTGCAGCACTAATTAACAAACATCGTCTGAGACATTTAATCCCTTAAAAGACTAGTAGAGTTCACTACAGTTCATATTGAACCCCTAGGCATGGCAACCGATTTTAATATGAGTATGGTGTTCAGAAAGTGTTGTATTGCTCTGAAACGCTTCCAGCACTTTGGGTGTATATTTGTATGCCTGGTTGCAGTTGTGTTTTAAAACTTATTTTAAGTGTTTATTGATGTGAAGAAGGTACTGTGTTTGGATCATTTAAATGCTTGAAGAAAATGTAGAGATGTTGCACTGTGATCCACATAACATGAATTTTTAATGACCGCTTTAAGTGTTGTCTGTTTCATAACAATGGTTATGTTTTACCTTCTTTTGATGCTTCTGAATGTTGAATTCTTTAGATTTTAACACTTGCTGGTCTTGCATATGTGAACATATGTTGTCATTTTCTGTTGTGCACATTAACCTAATTCTTATGCTTGATAATTGAAGACTTAGGGAGAAATAAGAGCATAAAAGTGTTTTAATTAATATAATGAAATGCGTGAAATGGATACAAATTAGTATAATTATTAATACCATGATATTAATCATAAAGTTTCTAGAAATATCTCATATTATGTGCATGATAATGTTTATGAATTATTCATGCTGAAAAAATTAAATATATCATTAAAAACCACACTTACATCATAGAGTCATTTAGATTTCGTAACATTTTAATTCTGCTTCCATAAATGTTTTTATATTTTCCCCCACCCTTTTGAATTAAAATTCAAAAGGCATACTCGGTTCAATTCTGAATCATACCAAGCTCATGGATTTGATTCAATCAAACAGATACAGATCATAATTTAAATGCATATGGAACTTTTTTGTGCATACTATTCATGTAGACTTGTATTTAAATACAGCTGGCCTCATTCATGAGACATGAGCAGAACAAACTGTGCAATTCATTCTCAAACAGAAATTAAATTCATTACAAAAAATGATGTAAGAATGGTTCCATAAACAATTTGCTGCTTGTGTTTCATTAATGAGGCACTAATATGTTTTGCTTTACTTCTTGTCTTTTCCCATAACATAGCAGGCCAGAAGGGTATTTATTTTTAATAGAAATGAAAGAAATATTTCAAGCGTGTAAATGCATGCCTCATGGGTATTTAATAAGAAAGAGTTAGGGTAGATATAGGGAGTGTCACGGTGTGGGTGCGGGAAAGCACAAGCAGAGATTCACGAATAAACAGTCGTTTAATCCAAGCAGACAGGCAGGCAGGCAGGGTAATCCACCAATAAAATAACATCAATACCGCACGACAATCACTAAACAGAAAGGACCTTAAATAGTGATGGTAATGAGACAAATGAGGAAGGCACACCTGAACAATTGACAATTAACAGAAACTAGGTCACACAAAGACAGGTGAGGAATAAAAACAAAGACAAAAACAGTCCGGGAGGTCACAGGGAGGTCTTTATTGTCCCAATAAGGCAACATCCATTTAATAGTTTATGTTGTTATTAATGCTGTAAAATTAATAAATTAATACTGTAAAATAAAGAGACATACATATTACATACAGCAAAGAAATACAGATTTTTTTGTTTTACACACTGAATAAAACATATTATTATTTTTACTTGGTGTAAATAGCATGTATCGGTATATTATTATTGCTTAGTGTAAATAGGATTATAAATATGGAGATTGTACATCATCTTGCAGACTTGTATCTTTATTATAAAAGATGTTTTGTTAGTTAATTAAAAAATAAGCACTTTAATGTTGTAAAACATGTTCTGTTAGACGTGTTTAGAGCACTTTTTTTTCTCTTTAAGTAAAAAAAAAAAAGAAGGTCCTTGCTAATCTGGGGACCCCACATAATGTAGGTTTGAGGTTTCGACTTTCAAATTTCAGAAAGCAACTCTGAAAAATTAAACAAAAAAGCAAGGGAACAAGTGAACATAAAATAAATAAAAATGTGTTGCGTTTTTTTATTAATAATTAAAAACATTAAATATTAATAATCCAGTGCTTCTGAAAATGCCTCGTATTTTGTGTGCATGATACCATTTCTGAATGATTCATACTAGAAAAAAATACATTACTATAAACCACACAATCAGTCATTTGAATTTTATTTCTTGGTCCAATTCAAGTTCACCAATCGAATTGAAATTGCTGGTTGTGGTTTTAATTCTCAGGGAACAAACAATCAGATAAAATTCATAGCTTGAGTGCTCATGAAACACAAATATTGGCAAATAACAAATATTTCAATGAAAATGCAGATGCAATTTCTTAACGATCAACTTTTCCTTACCAAATATACAGTACATTCTTTCTTTCTTTCTTTCTTTCTTTCTTTCTTTCTTTCTTTCTTTCTTTCTTTCTTTCTTTCTTTCTTCCATTTCTTTTCATTTTTAGCTCCCATTCTCGCCGCCTTAGCTGCAAGGTTTCATTGTAATGACGAGTTTGAAATGCCTCCTCTACACTCCACTAGTGAGAGGAGGCGTGATGCTCAGCTGGTTGCTATGGCTCTCCTCGTCTTAAGCCAGTGAGATCACGGAGGCTAATGGAACAAATTTCCTAACATTAAGGGGTGAACATATCTGGGTCACCTCATCCCCCTCACTTCCTATGGGTAACAAGCCAACAAACAAGCCGAGCGTTATAAATGCGCATCAGCCTGTGTGTGATATCTGCATTGTCTGCGGCACCTTGAAAACGGATGCGCAGGTAATCAAGTGTGGCGTACTGCGATAATTTTACGAATGTCAGAGAAATGAGAGGTCAGATCGCTGCATGGGGCACAGCATTTGCCTATTTGAGGTGTTTATCTGGGGCATGAACAAAAGATACATGTGCAATTTTGTGAAAAACACTTAACGCAAACGTGTAGCCTGTTTCTATTTCTACATTATCCACAAGATATATCGAGCTTGTTTCATAATGCATGTCAAAATGAGTTTGAAGTGTGAATGAAGAATTCAGTGAGGGCTTTTTGCGTGATAAATGAACTTAAACTAAGAGGTAATGAGCGCTTGTTGTTCTTTTGTGCAGGGAAAAACAAAATCATTTCCGAATCGCCTTTTTCATTTAGCATCCCTGGATCTCCCTGTACTCAGGTGAAAAGTTGAGTTCATAGCTCATTTTGCTGCAGCATTTTCATATGGTCCTTACAACCTTCATCAGTTCATCTTGTAAACCGTTCAGGCTGTTTTGACGCCATGCCAGTTCTAAGTAATTTTTTTTGATGCTGTCGTTACTTATGTTGTTGTAATGGGCTTTTAAAGACTCCCTGTTCAGAGAAAACAGATGTTTCAATGGGCACGGAACCAAGTTAGGACTAAATCATTAACATCTTTTGATTTAAAACTGCTTATGAGGTGGTGCGTTTGACATTGTGAGAGTGGAGTGATATAAAGGGTCACAATCACTGATACACACAATGTTCTGTGTGCATGCATGTATGTGTTATCTCTTAAGGGAAACATATCAAGAAAAATCTGATTTTCCTTTATTTTGAAAGGGGGGGATGCTTTCGGGGTTCGGGCCAGACACCGAGCTCTGTCCAGCCCTCGGGGTTAAAATCCCTAGGGCTCGGAGTCCGCCCAGCCCTCTCCCTGGACAGCACGCCAAACATGCTTATTGTATTCGATTATTAATGAGCAAGTGTGAACTCGTGAAATGCCATTTGATTCCAACAATCTAATAAACTGAAATGCATATTTGTCAGACAAACAACCCAGATTCCGCAAATGTTGGGGTGTTTTTAAAAGTTGAATGAAATGAAAACTAAAAGAATTTAAAATCACATGAGCCAATATTTTAATCACAATAGAACATATGTAACATAACATTTTACATTTGATGCCTGCTATAGGTTTTCAGTTGCTGAAAAGTTCATGGCTATTTTTGACATGTTTGTCGTTTAAAGATGCTCCAAATGTTCTCTGTGGGTGAAAGATCTGGACTGCAGGCAGACTAAGTTGACACCCGGACTCTTCTCCTACAAAACCATGCTGCTGTATGTATGCTTGAAATACACAAGGCCTTCAATAATATAGACATCATCTGGAGGGGAGCATATGTTGCTCTAAAAGCTTTATACAACTTTCGGCATAGTTTCAGCAAAATGCATACCAAAACATGCAAGCTACCCATACCGTATGCACTTATGCACCTCTAATATCATCAGAGATGCTGGGTTTTTAACTGAACGCTGATAATACGCTGAAAGGTCTCCCTCCCTAGTCCGGAGGACACTGTGTCCATGATTTCCAACAAGAATGTCAAATTTGGGCTTGTGTGACTATTGAACACATTTCCTCTTTATAATTGAGCCTTGGCCCATAGGACTTAAGATTTAATTAATAAATCATACATTTACGTCTGAAAATATTTCAGGTACTTTAAAAAAGGACTACTAGTTTTGTAGAAGTAGGTTGTAGGCAAAGAATGCTAAATCTGTGTTTATTGCATCAATAGATTTATCAATCTGTCACAATGTAGTGTAACTCTTTCGAAACAATTTACAGACATTTTCTGCTTTAAATTTGAGGGAAAACTCTGCAGAAATTTGCATGAACCATACTTTACCATATTTTAAAGCATCCAAAATATTTAATGAATAAACAGGGAATGGAATGTTCAGAAGTTTTTCATTGATGCTGATCTATTTCTCTGGAAATCTGCTAAATGTTCCTATTAATAAGCGCTGCTAATCATTTCACATGTAAACATCTTTTACTTCATTGTTTTAAATGCACAATAGCAAGAAATCACCTAATTTTAACACCAGATAAGAAGATTCAGTGACAAAACACTTTGTCTATCCACTGACAAATCACAATCGATCAGGAATTATTAGATGTTTAATAATCAGTCATGAACATTGGACAATGAGCACACAGTGGTCAAGGCTGCAGAAATAGAAACCAAGCGCTGTCTCATTACTTGTCGCAGCTCGAAAACATGGTTTTTATGGTGAGTTCAAAGAAAATCTGTTCATGTAAATCTAAATTGTGACTTTACGTTGGAAGACACAATGTCTTGCATTAGAAATCAACCTCAAAACTGGTATATAAAAAAGACTCATTTAAGGACAGATTGCACCTGATTCCTTAACCTTGTTTATTTTCCTTTCTCGGTTGTTTTCTCCCCTTCCACATTTTCTGCTATCCAGGGAGTGTAATGTAGCACTGGATCCCTCCTCCTGCCTCGGTTCTGCTCTTCCACATTACTTTTTCACAGCTTATCATTTCACATTGCCGGTCGCCATAACCTTCATAGTTCCTCTCAGTGTTCAGACTTGTCATCTCTCTCAAAATTTCTGTCTTTTTCTTCAAGCAATCTTTAACTTCGACCTGTATTTTGAGGATTTCTGTCTACTGTTGTTCTGTTTCTTTAGTCACTGACTCTCTTTCTGTTGAATAGTAAAGTGGATCATGTTCCTGTAGCGTGTAAAGACTATCATCTCTGATGATCTCTTTTACCCTACAAATATCCCTTTGACATCCATCCACTTTTCCCGTTATTTCTTCTTACCTGTCTGTTGAACCACTTGAGAAGCATGCAGATGACTAACAGCTGATATCCTGTTTATTTTAGTCCTTTTAGTTGAGACTGTCCATCTAATGACCGTTAGAGTGACTGTAATGGCTCCAAATTAGATTTGATAAGAGTGATGATGGGGTTGAGCAAACTGCGAATTTACCTCTGACAGCTTATGATAGTTGAGAGCTCTGTGAAACCTGACAGAGATTAAATAGTTAATGGCTATTACCGGAATGTTATTTAAGTGGAGCAGAGACAGAACATTTGAACAACAACATGTCATTTTTTAAAAAGAGGACATCTTTAATTTCCTCTGTGTTTTAGCCTTGTGGTTTTCTAAACTGTGTTGAAATGTGCTTCTGAAGTATATATTTGAGCTTTCATTCCTGTGGAAAAACAGCAGAAGGGAATATTTTCAGCAGATGCTGTGCAGTGATATTATGGAGACCTTGAGTGGTTTCCACTATCAGTATCACTGTCCTGTTGTCTTTTTTCACTACTGAATCAAAAGAAAAAATAAGACATTACTTCTGCATACAGAGAATGAAACCTACCTTTCAGACCATTTAGATTTTTGCTTTGTGACACAAATATTTCAGTGTTTTTATTGTTAACTAAAACTATTACCATATCAATTGAAACTGATATAAAATATAATATAATTATTCGATGTTAAATGTTGTTTCTATGGCAAGGGACTGAAATAAACGTTTTAAAAGGTAAAGTTATAATAATAGGTATAGGTAAAAAATAATCAAATAAAAAAGCTAATAAGTTCATAACCAAATGACTAAAACTAATAAAAATTACTGCAATAAAAAATTAAAACCTAATTCAAAATATTAATCAATAATTTAACTGTATATAAATAATACTAAAATATAAACATCCTTATTAAATGTGACTACATGAATAAAGGCGACCAGTACTTCCTTCAGAAATACTCCTTTTCTCTCAGAATTTCAGTCTGAAATGCAAGTGAATAAATGATGACATTCCTTTAACTGTTTGAAATCTTAATTTACATATCAAAACATTTTTATCTTGCAGACTATGTTCTGTCACCCTCACTGCAGCACATCGTATAGTTTTCATATTCCATATCATTAACATTCAAGAACTGTCGAGATCTTAAGTATAACATCAGGCTCATCATTTATAAATGTGCCAACTGAATGTCCTAAAACAACCCCTGTCCTTTGAGTTCTGTCTGTGTTGTTTGTCTGCTGAAGCACATGATCTGAATTCCAGTGTACTGTATGGGACAGTTTAACACCAGGGTTTCTTGAGTACTGGTGCGTGAACTCAAACTTGAGAAATTTACGGATTTAGGTAGTGTTTTTTGTTTTTTTCATTGTAGCTGATGTTTCTTCATAATGTTATTTTAAATTCATTATAGTTAATGATTTACAGGCACCAATAACCATTTATATTGTGAAATCAACAGTGTGTGATGGCAGTCCTTTACTGAGAGCAATGCATTGGTTACATTTCATACATTTTTCACTCTGATGTTTTTTATTTCAGTCTGCTATTCATGCAAAATTAAATTCAAATAACAGTTACAATATATAATAATTCATGTGTGTTCCATCTAAAAATTAGTTTTTTTATTTTTTTACTGTTTACTGAGTTTGATGTCATTGCAAAATCCTTTGTGTGTGTGTATATATATATATATATATATATATATAAGGGTAATAGATTGCCTTTTTTTAAACAGATACTAAGCAGAACTTTGTTCTTGGGTGAATGAAACCATAAAAATAACATTGGACCCCATTGTAGCAATAAAAAAATAATTTCTCAAAGTGCCTTTTTTTTACTAAAGAAAGAAAGCCATACTGGTTTGGAATGACATAAGGATAAATAAATGATGGCAGAGTCCTTCTTGGTGAGACACCGTTAAATGCCATTTGAGTTCATGTGTAGTCATGTGTGTTCAAATGTGGCATATTTTCAAAAAGAACAGCATCTATATCCTGAAGTCATTTGTGTGGGTGAGCAAATCAAGTCCAAATCGTTTTTTGTTTACTATTTTTTTCAATGACGTAATATGACCTTTCAATAATATATACAAGACACATGTCTAGTGTTTGGAAAAACTGTCCTCGTTGTAATTATGGCAAGTTTGTTGCAGTTTGAATAAGACCAGACATGGACATCTACAGGGAAATAGATTTTTTGGCTTTAGTTGAAAAGCTTCTCCATTGCTATTGATTGCGATGCTCAACAACTAAAGTGCAGGTCAGTCAGCAGACTCCCTGTGGACCTGCACTGCGCACCTTCTACCATTAGTATTCATACAGGCCAATGGGCTGCTAATCTATAAGGCCTCCAATATCTACCCACTGGGATAGTTGCATAATTACAAGGCATTAACATTCATAACAGAAGCCAAAGGAGATGTATCTCTGAAGACTGTGCTTTACCGAGGTTATCTCAGGTGCAGAAACATGCTGCAACTTATATTTGTACAAAAGCTTTACGATTTAGTTGATTTAAATTGAGGTCAACATTGCCGTACTACAAACTGAAGGCATACAATTGCAAAATAGCTGGCATTCAAAGCAAAAAGTTAAAAGAAAATATGACTACTTTGATTGTATTTGCTGTTTTGCTCATGCAGACCGCAGTCCTTTGGGACTTGGTGGATCCGGTTATCGGCGCTCTCTAATTTCCTCGTAGATATGTGGGCGTCAGACAAATTGAATAAATAATGCTGAAATGAAAGATAAAACACTGCTTGTCCCCTTCGGTCCAGCTTATTTCCTTTTACAAGGGATGCAAGGTATGTCTCTGCCCTCGCATTGTGCCCACGCCTGAGAAAGCTCTCTCTAATAAGAGCAGACAACCTGTGGAAATGTCTTCATCTCATAACACAAAAGCATATGCACAGTTGTTTATCTAATGTTCGTCGTTGTATTACGACAGGTATAGCTACCAGGTAAAAACAAATGTGATTACATTTAAAATAGCCTTCGTAATTTATGTTTTAAAATGCAGAAAAGATAGTAAAATAATTTTGTTCACAGAGGCAGCATTTATTTGAGCAAAAATACAGTAAAACAGCAAAATTGAAATATTATTAAAATATTGTAAAATCTTTTAAAATATAATTTAACACTGTGATGGCAAAGCTGAATTTTCAGCATCTTCACATGATCCTTCAGAAATCATTCTAATATGCTATATACCCACACAAACTATTATAGCTAATGATTTCTGTCACAAGAAAGATGGCAAAATGCTATTTTCTTCTCATTGCAGTGGCGGCAGTGGGTTACCTTGCCAGATGTATCCCGAGAAGCGTGATTAAATTCACACCTCAGTCTCCAGTCCCAGTGGAGTGTACAGACTGAGCTCCAGTGTACATGTGTGCAGAAAACTAAAGCCTTTGCTGACTGCCCAGGGAACGCAAGACACCGCAATTCTCATCTGGCTGTGATTTGGAAAGTAGGGCACTCAGAAAAAGTACTGGCATTAACCCTGATAGAGAAAGGGGGCACTAGGGCTATACTTACATCAAGCCCTTAAAGCTCATCTTTAATAAGCCCCATTAGAAATCATGTGATCAAAATACGTTAATGCATAGTAAAGGAATAGTTTACCCAAAAATGAAAATTTGCTGAAAATATACTCAGGCCATTCAATATGAAGATGATTTTGCTCAATGATGGTTCTTCTGCAGTGAATGGGTGCCGTCAGAATGAGAGTCCAAGCTGATAAAAACATCACAATAAATCGGTCCAGTCCGTCAATGAACATCTTGTAAGGTGAAGGAGGTGTTTGTTCGTAATAAAGAAATCTTTAAACGGAGTTATCTGTCTATATTATTGCTTTCTTCAGTGACAAAGTTGTCTTGTCTAAATCAGGAGAGAAATATGCACTGAGTTTACAAGCAAAAACAGTTGTTTTGATGTGAGAATGCAGATGATACAGAAGATGCCCCTTTTCACCAGAGGAAGTGTTATTATGGACTGCTTTGGCCAGAAGGGAACTTTTAAACACTGTAATAAATGTTGTTGTTTTTTTGTTTTTTTTTATGCAAACACACAGCTTTTCACTTTATTGATGGACTGGAGTCTTGTGTATTACTGTGATGCTTTTATTAGCTGTTTGGACCGATTCTGACGGCACCCATTCACTGCAGAAGATCCATTGGTGAAATTTCTCCTAAATAAAATTCATCTACATCTTGGATGTACCTGAGGGTGAGTACATCTAAGCAGATTAAAATTTTTGGATGAGCTATTCCTTTATGAAAAATGCATTGGCTAAGTGAGGGGATTTCAAACTATTTAAAACTTTACAAGGGAGCTTCTTTATGTGTTTGATGGACCAAGTAGAGCTTACAGAGCCTGTTTTTAATATTATAAATTAAATGATTTATATGCTGTCATATTAACTAAACATTTCATGCTGACTAAGTTATTACTTTTTTTTTTACAGTTACGCAGCCTCAGGCTCATATTTCTCACACGCAGAGGAATTTATGGAATTTAAATTATATAAACCTTTACGTGTGGTGATCTGACACATTTCCCTGCTTCACTGGTGTTGTTAACATTTCTCTGTCACTTTGGAGCTGTATCTAAGGTCAGTTTGTTTGATAGGAATATTGTTCCAGTACTAGCATGGATGCGTTTCCAGGAACACATCTGACTCGGACATTTGTCTAGGGAATATGTCAAGCATCATGTTTTTGTGTTTTGTTCCCGACTTTATGGGGAACTCATTAGTCATTCTGTTGACAGCAAATGTTTTAAAACCACACCAAAGAAAAGATTACTACAAAAACAGAAATGTAAATGTTGCTAAATGGCTTCACCATTTTATCCTATATTTTGTGCTCTTAGGATCTTTTCTTTAAACTGTCTTTGCCTCAGGCATTTGAAGCCATTCTTAATATTCATGTTCTGTCATATACTAGGGCAGACAACAAAGTGACTCTTCAAGAGCTATCATTATAATTGTCATCATCTCTCTATTTTACTCTCTCTCACTCTCATTTACTTCCCCCATAATGAAAAAAGAAATGAAATCACAAGACAAATGCATCTCTGATAATGTCCTGGAACTATTAGAGGAAAGAAATGTCCACTTTAGGATCACATGATGTAATATAGAAGCCAAAATCGGAGGAAGAATTAGTGCACATGACTATAAGAGCTCAATAATATTCTCAGTACAATGAATAGTGACATTTATAACGTCTCTTAAGGATTCTTTTGCTTTACATTGCTGTTGCATTGTATTTAAATTATAGAAATATTTGGTACTGATGTTTAGAGAAACTGGGTACATTTTACAATGCAGAGATGACTTTTTATTTGGAAATGTGGGCCTTTTGAATATAATTGAAAAAAAGCAGATATGACTCAACCGCATTGCTTGATATAAAAAAGAATGCATCCAGTAGCTGCATAGTTTTTATAAAAAAGTATTTTCAATTTTTAAATAAAAAAATATTTTATTATGCAGCTGTTGATCAAACAGGTGGCCCTACACTGAAGCATAGATCAATTTTTATACATTATGCATTTATTAACATGTTAATATTAAAAAAAAAAAAAAAAACATTAAAACATTTTTGCAGTTTTCATAAATTGCATTTTTATTACAGGTTCTTATTGTGAAAAATAGTCAAAAGTACTAATACTTAGAAGACATGAAATAGTATTATATAGAATTTTAAATGTATTTGTTTGTGTGTTTGTTATTTTCTCTAACAGATGTGGTTACTCTGGATTGAGTTGGTGAGTTAAAAATGGCAATTCTTTTATTTTGGGGTCAACTATCCCTGCAAGACCTAATCCACTTGATTTGTACATTAGGGGATCAGGTATTCAATTCAAGTAACACTTGCTTTTGTCTTATTCATCTTTGAAGAGTTTGTCTCCAGTGATTGACTATTAAAGTCAATAAAATGTTTGTGTAGTGGTCCTCTCTCCAGTGGTGTAATCATCCCAGGGTTAAGAGAGAGAAGCTCTGAACCGGGTTGTCTTACTGAAGTTACAGACTGCTCTGGTGTCATGGTGATAGACGACCCCTTCATTCCATGTAAGACAGTTAGAGGTCTTAAAATTAGAAATTTAAGACTAGACTATCTTAAGGGGACACCACATACAGAGACACAGGTCTGGAATGACACAAGCACGTACACCGAGTTCAAAGTCATATTTTATGTAAGCGAACGCGGGCGTTAGGCTGAGATATTTTTGCTGTTCTGCTCTCTTTCAAAACAGACAATTGCGATCTGAATGATGTGGAGTTGCTCTTAGGCTGTATCTTTTTTCTCCTGCTAAAATGTGTGCTTTCTTGTACAGCCACAACCACATACGGAGACTCGCTGTTGAAAGCTGAAAGGTCTGACAAAATGCCTTTTCATGACTTTATGATATGTCATATAATAACTATTCTCCTTCAGCCTTTTGAACACCTTTGAATACTTTCATGGCACCATTTCCTTTTGATGGCTTCAGAAATTTTAGCAGAAGGAAGTAGGATGTCTCAGTTCATGGTTTACAAATGTAACAGTCAAAATCCTGCTTCACGCAATCGTGTCTCTGAATCCTCAATAAGTTAAAACACTTAAGATATATGTAAGATATGAGATAAGATAACAGCTAGCGGTTGAAATGGGTACTGCAAAAACAAAGGCATTCTGCCCTGGAAATCACATTTTAGAGTGCAATTATTGGCTATAGCATTAATTTCTAGAGAAAGAGCCATGTAACATGATTCCTTGACAGCAGTGTTTTTTCGACAACTGGAAGTGGGCAGGATCATACAGATTAAAGGTGAAGTATGTAATATTGCCAGCTAGCGGCTGAAATGGGTACTGCAATTCTGACCAGGATAAGTTAAATGAGATTTTTTTTTTAAATAATTGTTATCATAAATAATGCTACTAAAATAACGAAGAAAAAAAAAGTTTTGTATTCGTATTAGTGTTAACTTTATAAAAATTAATGCATCTTAAATAGAAGCTGTTATTTTGACATTTTGCTGAAACATTGAATATTGAGCAGCACTGTTTTCAACATTCATAATAATATGAAATGCTACTTGACCACAAAATGTGCATATATGCACATGCTGTTGTAATAGCTGCAGTGTATGGTTTTGCGTTGTCCTGCTGAAATACACACAGCTGTCCCTGAAACTGACGTTGTCTGGAGGGGAGCATATGTTGCTTTAAAACCTTTATATATATATTTCAGCATTTTAGCATTATAGTGCCTTCCAAAACATGCAAGCTGCCCATACTGTATGCACATTTGCACCCCCAGAATGCTGGCTTTTGATCTGAATGCTGATGCCACGCTGGAATGTACAATGTTGTATAATAGAGATTTAGCTGGCATCTGTGTTTACCGACAGTGGTTTCTGGAAGTATTCCTGGGCCTATTCAGTAATATCAATAACAGAATCAATCCGATGAGTGATGCAGTGCCGTCTGAGACTCAAAGACCACAGGCATCCAGCAAAGTTGTTTTTAAAGTATTCGACAATTTTATTGTCTTTCATTCTGCCCATCTTTACTTCTGAGAGACTCTGGCTCTCTAAGACATCCCTTTTATAGCAAATATAGTTACAGAAGTTATTAATAATTGGTTGATGTTCTCCCAGCTGAATCTTTTCAAAATTTCTCCCAACTTTTTGAGCACTGTACTGTAGGTATCAAATTTGAAATGAGCTTGTTTAGTGGATAAAGGTGTAAAATTTCTCAGTTTAAACATTTGTTATGTTCTCTGCAATCTATTGTGAATAAAATATTGGCTCATGTGATTTGAAAGTCTTTACGTTTTATTTTTTTATTTCAACATTTCTGGAATTCAGGTTGGTACTATAATTATTATTATTATTACCATCACCAATGAATACAGCATTGATAAGCACTGAATCTTCATCAGTCTTCAAAAAAATCGTATCAACCCTAAATTTCTCAACAGTAGTGTGGGTCTTAATTGTTATTATTAACAATAAATCAGTTAATCTTTAGTGACTGTGTCGTGAATATCTTTTAATATCCTAAACTAACTTTTATATACTGTAATGATACTGTATATCATGATTTTCTTCTTTATACTTTTCTTGCCGACTTAAGTGCATTAGTGTTTGATGCACATTTCTTTCTGCAGCAGCCTGAAGCTTTCCAGATCTGACAGCGTGAACGGTGTAGAACACGGCTTCTCCTCATGAAAAAGTAGGACATAAAATTATAAGCCATATCAGCGAAAACTGGTAATGTTCTCCATCTCCCCATCATCTTTTATCATTTTCTCATCTAAATTTTGTCCCTAAAACACAAGACATTCTGTGAAGCTCTGAAGTTTGATGTAAGCTGATAGACAGCATTATAACATCATCATGATTTTAGATTTTTTTTCCTGCTTAGGTGTCAACCGTTCAGATATAGATTCTCAGCAGAGAGGGAGAATATTAGCTCTTCTCAATAGCTGTCACATTTTAAGTATGTCCTTTTCCAGATCCCTCAGGGGTTTTAAGATTGTGTGACTCTGAGGTCTTTGGCGAGGCAGGGAACAGGGCTTAGGGTCTCTAGTCATTCTAAACCTGAACACGTATTAAAGAGTGCATGCCATTTACTGCAAAGAGAACTGAAATCTCTTTACAGTTGGGCATTAAGGGGTTCATGCCATGGATCTTTTTAAAATTATTCTAATATGTTCTATGAGGTTCACTTAAATATGCTTAAAAGGTTTTTTTGCACACACACACACAAATGTGAAATGATATGTTTAAGGAAGCTTTTCCCTTAAGGCTTGCAAGTAAACAGCCTCTGTTGTAAAAAATATAATCACAATGCAGTTGCATGGAAAAACTATCAATGCCTCCAGTGTTGCATGGGAGTAAGTGTTTGATAAACATTGTTCATTCAAAGCCGTCATTTACATTTATCATTATGAAATTGTTTACTTATGCTTTGTGATGTAGCTGCTGTCAGATCCAATATGGTTGGCTGCTCCTTCTTTTCTGTTACAATATCATTTACAAAACAATCTGCCATTAAACCAAGGGCGTAGGTTTGACTTTGGTGGGGACATGTTAGCCAACATAACCCAAGTCCCCCTCCCTCTGCCAGCCAATACACTCATAATTCATAGACATTTTTACACAAGCATGTTCAGTAATTACTTACACAAATTTGATTATGTAAACTAATAACATTAAAGTACCAGTAGAGCACTGGGTGTTAATCATAATAAAGAAAATGTTAATGTGGCTTAATGGCAGCAATATTAAGGCCCAATCCCAATTCTATCCCTTACCCCTACACTGGTGTCTCAATTCTCTGTTGGTTGGAGGGGTAGGGGTAAGTTTTTCGAGACTACGATTTTTCGAGACCTCACTTCAAACGTAGGGCTAAGAGAAATTTCCAACATGGCTGCTCACTCGAGCAAGCAGACCCAATAAAAGTAATTTTTGCCATTAATAAGGATTTTTATGACAATTTTTCATTATTTGTGTATTACCATCAGTCTTGTGTTTATGGCGATGTTCTGTAAAGAAACGTTTGCAAAAAATTGCTAAAGTTTGCTAGCGGACTATTGTGCTAAAGATATCGTTGTATTCTTCGTCTCACGTGATTTGCTAAAGAAAAATGCAAAAAAAATCGCTGCAATCCACACAACAGCTAGACGGTGACATCATGGAATTTGTGATAAACATCGGCGCATGTCCTCTGATGTAGGAGCTAGTGACAATGGATGATGACGTATAACAGTGTAGTAGTGGTAGTAGTAGTAGTAGTAGTCTCATTTCTTAGGGGAAAATATTTCACCCTTCCCCTTTCCACTTCATTTCAAGGAGCAAGGGGAAGGGGCGAGGGGTAGGCAATGGGGTAGAAAATAGAATTGGGATTGGGCCTAAGTATACAGTTTATTTAAAATATGAGCACGCAAACAGATAAATACCACATTAAATAGTTTTCTTTCTAACAGGTTTATATGAGATATATTTAATTTAAACCTGATTTGTGCTTTTAATATTGTTGCCTTGATGCATTAAGACACATTAAACATTTTCTGAGAGGAAAACAAACTTTGCGCATAATGTTCATATTCTGGGCTCCTCTGAACAAAGTATGCTTAAGGCGTTGACTAAATTTGTCCTCTGTTATCAGTGTCTTAAACATTAGTGACAACAAAAAAAAACATTTTTCACCTTAAGCATTCGGCTATAGAGTGTCCCAACTTTCAGATTGACAGATAAACCATACATTCATGTTTTTCATTTTGTGATTTCAGCTGACAGTTTGCTTTGTGCGTTCAGTTTAACAAAGGTGAAACTTTATAATTTAACTGAACTGCACATATGTTTTAAACTCTTCGCCTACCCTATACAGTATATTCTTACTCCGCACATTTATTAAATGTACGTCCTTGATAATACCTATTTCAGATACATCTTATATTACAACAGCGGTGGTTGGGCTATACATATTTAATTTGATCAAGATTATGGCCAGGGACAGTTTAGTATCCACTGGGTATTTTTAGGAACACGTCCAGTGCCATTGCGTTAAATGCTCTGAACAAACATAATCATCAGTTGACATCTGGGAATTCATTAAAAAAAATTGGAAAACATTCACTGTTCAATAAAGATCCTGACACTTGTGTCTGTCTGAACCTGTACAGACTATAATTTTCCGTTTGCCCTGTTGTCAGGAGTAGTTCAAGTGTTGAACCATTTACACTGCTCTCTTTTGTCACTGATGCACCAAAACCAAGTACTAAATCTATTTAATTATTCTTAATTTCTGATATAATTTGTCATTTTATAACATAACATCTTAGTATGTGAAACTATGAACTGTACCAAGTAATTAGGGCAGATGATTTGTGTTGTTCTTTTTTTATTTCTTTCTTGGGGTTTCTTTAGCTGGTATTTAAGGTACCTAAACACATACAGTAAGATTGGTACTGGATATCTAATGGTATTTCTATCATAATTTGGAGTGAGTTCTTTAGAAATAAAAAAGACTCTAGTGGATAAATTAGATTTTTTTCGCTTATTTTTTTTTTTTCACTGGTTTCATATAAATTTAATCAGCAATTTACAGATTATGTCAAAGTCAGCTTTATTTGTCATTTCTGCCACATGTACAGGGCATACAGAGAACTGAAATTGCGTTACTCTCAGACCCTTCAGATTATGAATTACTCACCCTCATGTCGTTCCAAACCTATAAGACCTTTGTTCATCTTCGGAACACAAATTAAGATATTTCTGATGACATAAGAGAGCCATCTGTCCCTCCATAGACAGCAATACAAATGAAATGGTCCAGAAACAAAGCAAAAACGTTCCATACGTTCCACTGGTAAAACAGTTCATGTGACTTCAGTGTATCAACTTCACTTTTGCGATGCTACGAGAATACTTTTTTTGCACAAATAAAACAAACATAATTTACTCTTTTCCTGTGACTTCTGTTTTCCGCCAATTTAGAATATTTCAATGTGTCTCATACGCAAGCTTTGTGCGTGCATGTGCGTAATCTGCGGCTGGTTACTCTTACGCAGTAATATTTTCTAAAATGTTCTCCTAGGAGAAGACTGGTTGAGTGTATGATGTTATTTTGGTTTTCTTTGCGCAAAAAAAGTATTCTCATATCGTCGCATAACTGAAGTTGAGTCACTGATGTCACATGGACTTTTTTCCCTACGTTTCTGGACCCGGGATCATTTCAGTTGTATTGCAGGGTCCGATGGCTCTCTGATATCATCAAAAAATCTTAATTTGTGTTCAGAAGATGAATAAAGTTTTTATGGGTTTGAAACGACACGAGTGTGAGTCAGTAACGACCGAATTTTGGGTGAACTAACCCTTTAAGCAGAATGGCATGAATAAAAGATAAGTTTGAAAATAAAATGTTCAAAAGACAGTTTTTGGTGTAAAACAAATCTATTCATTGATATTGCTTTAGAATTATACATTTCAGTCAGTCTTAACTCAAAAGATAGAACTGATTAAGGATTATTAAATTGAACATAACAGACTGAATTATGAATGAAATGCACCCAGTTTTACTCCTTCAAAGAATTGAAGCTCATTTCATTAAACTGAAGCTTCAGCGAACACAAGAGTTCAAAGACATAAGAATTAGCTCTGATTGTTCTTTTCATTTGCTCCCCAGATGCTTATTCTTCCGCGCATCCCCTCTGCTTTCACAAACACTCAGGCAAATTGTACTTCAGCAGTTTTCTGTGATTAAGCTTTGAGAGATGTTCCTTCACTCAAAGTCTCTTTATCACCTCGACAGCCTGTAGCGTTCATTTTCAGCAATCGATACCGCAGCACCTATCGCAAAGCGACTTTTTTAAAAGGATGCTTAGCCATTTATTGCGTCTTGTGTTTTGCGAGGGATCGGATTGATTTAACTTGTTTTATAGTGCTTATTTATTTGCTAAAAGGAGGTTAAATTGAGGTTATCGAGTGGGATGTAGCTGCTACTTTTAACAGCGAGATACCTCCTAGCCCATTACATGCAAACATTGGTGTAATGGGCTGGGAAGTACCTTCACTGCAGGAAATTCATCTGAAACTCATATTCCTGGGTTCACTACCCTAAACCTGTGTGTCTGAGGGTAAATGGCACACTAAGGGGAAGAAAACAGAGTGACAGCCAAACAGCTCGGACATTTGTATGCATCACTGGTTTTCTTTTACCGTACACCCATGCAAATGCACTCAAAATCTCACAAATACAGGCAACAGAAGCAGCTGCAATCCATCCCCTGCTGTTAGCTTTTGCACCACCCATGCAGAATAGCATTCAATCATAATCCCGTCAGAGCACTCAGCATTCGTATGCGTTTGTGTATGTTTGCATGAAGTCCGTGGGCAGGAAGTGTTTGGAAGCAATATGCAGTGCATGAAAGCGAGAAAATATGCATCGAACACTCTTTGTTTTGTTTTTTTTGCATTAGATGTGGCTCTCAGCCATGGTTTACAGCTGTGTCAATGTCTTTTGCATTATTCATGATTTGGTGTCTTGCAAAGGTTTGTGTGTTTAGTGACCCTGAACTGGCCTTTGTCTGTTGTCCAGATGTTTGTTTGTAGCAAGTATGAACAGAGGATTTCAGTTTGCTTAATATTGGCATGTCATTAAAAAAACAAAACACAAAAAGAAAAACGATGGAAAGAAATAGCAGCAGCTTGCAGGCTTAATAGTTTTCAGATAAAAGATAAAAGCATGACATTTGTAAATGTGTTTTGCGTTCTAAGCTGCTGCTCTGGACACAGACCTTGCCAGCTGCACCACATACAAATAGTGGATTATGTCTAACGGGACCGTTTTAGCCTGAAGCGTTGTATTATTATTTTGATGATGTTAAGAGTGAGTTAGCCAACATAAAACACTTTAAAGGTAATAAGGCCATAAACCGAACTTAGGCGTCAGTATTATCTCTCTCCAATTGATGATGAGAATTTTTGAAAACCAGAAGCTCCAAATTGAAGTGTTTGGAATGAAATTAAGGATAAAACCATTTATTTTTACACTTTGGTCAATACCAACTAAAAAACGAGCTTTTAATTTAACTAATTAAATTAACTTAATTACTAACATAAATTATTTCTTTAAAAAGTAGTACACCAAAACTAATACTTTAATGCTGCAAGTTGGTATGAAAACATAATTGTCTCTCATGATCAACAAGCTGACATTCATTTAATTTTAATGCATTAAAAACTGTAATATTGAAAGTGAAAAATGTAATTCCAGTTTAGAAAGATAATTTTCTAGTATAATATATTTTAAATGCAATTTATTCCTGATTGATTCCAGTCTTAAGTGTCACATGTTCTTATAGAACCGTTCTAATATGATGCTGGTTTCTTATTATTATCTCTGTTAAAAACAAATGACTAAACAGCTTAATATTGTTTGGTGGAAAAAGCAATAATATTTAAGATTCCTTGATTTAATAATAATAATAAATGAAAAAAAATGTTGTACCAATAAAATAAATTAAAAGGTTTCTAGTTTTGATTTTAAGCTCACACTACAAGATTTTTAGCCCGATTTAGCCCTGAGAATCGGAGCAAAAACCTAGTCATGCACCTCGATCGTAGATTACCTGTTAATGTGAGGCTTGCACCTCCCGCACTGTTCGTACATAAAGGTTTCAGTTTTCAACTGGGTGAGAGCAGAGATCACGTCACTCCCTCTGGCATCGTAATAATAATTTGTAGTGTGTGAAGCACCACGATGTCTTGTAGTGTGTGCATGTTTAAGATTCGATAGAAGATAATCTGCAAAGATTGTCTTTATGTGTGTGCTGCAACCAGATTTCACAATAGAGCCCGGCTTTAGAGTTATCTCTGCTTTAAACAATCTGCTGGTCAAATAGAACATTTAACCACAAATCCTTCTATCATTTTTAAGGGATTTAGCTTGTGTTATTTGTACAAGAGTTTGCACTGTAATTTGTTTGACCTGCCACTTCGTTATATTGGGGTATCATCTGTTTTCCTCAAATGACACATAAAAAAGAACGTTGGATGAGTTCTGGAAAGGCTGAAGAAGACACCACAGCTCGGAAAGCTAAGCAGCATTTCAACATTGGTCAGAACCCATCTAGCCCTGTGTAACTGTGCAAGTGAGAACTTTTCTCTTTCATTTGAGTAGCTTTTTGTTAAATCAGTAGTGAGCTGTTTCTTCATTAAAATTACCAGTGTTATCATTCTGTTTCAGACTTTTCTGCCCTTGCCTTTTAATTGGAAGAAAAAGGCAAAGTGTGTTAATGCATGTCTAGTTTTCTACATGATTTTGTCTTTGCGTGACCTCTAGGGCTGTTCCACCAGCTGTATTCCCTGCTGTGAAAGATAAGTGATCCATCAAACCAAACATCCAGATTTATCTCTGTTAATGAGTGCCAGTGACTCATGCAGGACATGCAAGAGGAAATCATAGAGCCAAATTAAGAGCAGCAGCCTGAAAAGAGCTTGTTATTTCTTTTAATCATTACATTAATCTGTTTATGATTGTTATTAGTTGGGCTTGTGTGTAAACGAGCATAGAAGATGCATTTCACACTTATATTTTTTATAAGACGCTTCTAACAAAAGCAACAATATAAGCTGCAAAAAAAGCAGTCTCCACAAAACTGAACACATCTGCTATAATTATAGAATCAAATAGACTAAATATGTCTCATAATGCTGAATTGCTCATGTGTATTTTATCTCCAAGATTACTCTCTGTCATCCGTTTTTTTGTTATAGTCTAGTGCGTTTTATATTGCCTCTATTATGGATAATGAAAGCTTCATATTTTGGTTTTGGGAGTCCCCAACAACAGGTTGACATGTATTCGAGGTCAAAAACCACTTTCATAGTTTTATAATATGCATTTATTTTTTTTTACCTTACTTGCTCAACGACACCCAAAGAATTAATTCAACAATTTTTTCAAAACCCTACTTTGCGTGACTCTAAGCTGCGGTGATTAATTCGATTGGTCTCTTTTTTATTTCATCACTCCTGTAATGCCTGATAAAGCAGTGTTTGTACAGTGCTGCTTTGCTTACAGTGTTACCAGGGAAACCGCTATTTTCCTGCTCCAAAAGCGGCATCTAGTGGCAAAGAATGAATCTGCATTTTCATTCAGATCTATGCGCAAAGACCATTGTGAGAGCCGGAAATCCTGCAAGTGTTTCTCAGGCTTTATGGCTGCTTTGTGAGAAAAAAAACAGATGAAAATTATTCATTGAAATTCTTTTGACAGCTGTGCTCACTCACTTTCATTGTATACAAAAGACATCGAACATCGTGCTATAAATAACTCCTTTTGTATTCCAGAAAAGAACAATGTAATTCAGGGTTGAAGGCCATAATGGTAGTTTTCCTTTTTGAGTCAACTATTCTTTCATTATGTGTGACTTAAATTACAGTGTGCCTGAATGTTACCTATGATTGACATTCAGTAACTAATTATGTTTTTTGTGAAGTCGACTAAGCTGCTGGGCATTGGCCAGTCTCATTACCTTCACCAGCCAAGTGCACTAATCTCAATCATTTTGATCTTAGCACTGCCTTCAGCACTCCCAGAGCCATCTATCTGTTGGGTGAAGGCAATCCAGTTTGGAGCTTTGATTATTTTTTCCAGCTGTCTGGAAACTAACACACTCATTCTCAGCTCCCACACTTTCCTTTCATCTGCTTCATTACCAACTTTGGTTTCTCAGAAAGGCTGCTGCCACTCTGTAGGGGACTAAATGCCTGATATTCCCATAATTTGTAAGCTGATGTGTGCATCAAGCCATGGGGATAATAGAACCTTTTCTTATGGCTAGCTTTAATTTTTTTTCAACTTCTTAATTTGTAATGTGTGTGTGTGTGTGTTTCAGTGTTAAATACTTGCCTCATTTACACAGTACAGGCAATTTTGATGTTTTATGTCCCTATTCACTGGTTGATCACCAGTAGTAATTTCTTATTCTGATTTCCTGTACTGGTTGGTGATAGTGCTGCACGATTAATCATATCGCAATCGCGATGTCAGCCTATGCGATTACATTACAGCAAATGTTGCGATTATATTAAATAAACAAATGCATTCGTGGACGTAACAAAACATTCATTCTTGCGTTCACACCAGACACGAGTGAAGCGTTAAGCGTGAGTGATTTACATGTTAAGTCAATGCAAAGACGCACATCTTGCAGCGCGATTCACGTGAACACTGTGTGCTTTGATTTATGTCCTTTCCAGTATATTTTGTTATGAGACGGTCTGTATTATAGTCCACACAATAAACCTGAGCAAAGTTTTCAACATGTGTAAATGAAAAAATAGCAGAGTCTGTCAGGAAAATATATGTCTGACCCTTCTCACGGTTTGTATCAGAAATATTACATTGGCCAGGCATCAGAAGGCTTGCTTGCAGATGCTAGATTGAATAGGTTAAGCTTTGAGATCCAAGACAAATTTTACAATAAACAATAAAGTGTATTTGGATTGAATAATTGAATTGAAAAATTAATCTTAAAGCTAAGAAATGCCTCATGTTTCATTCATTTAATAGACATTTGAGGTTTGGGCAAAAACTTGTGTAAATATATGTGTCAAAATTAAAGTTAATTTAATGTAGTTTAATTCAGTAATGTAAAGATGTTACTGTTATTTAATTTTGCATTTCAATTTAGTTTTAATTTGAAAACATAGTTAATTTATAGTTGTTGCTAGATTTCACTGTATACTGTATCTCAGTTGAGAAATACAGATTTCAGCATTATTAGTAATCTGTGTGTTCATTTTTCTTCAAAACAAGCAAGTGGAGTCATACCGCTTGTTTATCGTAACGTATTCGCAAATCGCAATTTTGACCTTAATAATCGCAATGTGCCATTTTTCCCCAAATCGTGCAGCCCTAGTTGGTGATGTCAACTAATTTGCCATTTTGAGACCAAAATAGATTTATGCCTCTAAACCTGTTCAAATTTGTTTGGAAACAGTCATTTGTAATTTAATTTAATCAAAGTGGTGTGGAAATCACACCTGTCACTATTCACAGTAATATAATCTGCGGTTACTTATTTATTAATTTACTTCAAAGTTAAATTAATAATTCAATTAATGTGACTAAAAGTGACAGTGCTTTTTTAAAAATAAAGTTGTATAAAAGGTTCTTCACAGCAAAAAACCTTCTTTTTTGGTTCTACTAAGAACCTTTCCGTCAACGGTTCTCTACAGAACCAACTCTTTCTTAGCATTTTATAATCTGAAGAAACAAAATGCTTCTTCAGATGTTAAAGATTCTTTATAGATCCCTTTAGATAAAAAGGTTCTTCTATGATAAAACGTGTATGATAACAACAGGAAACTGTTATATTAATTTTGAATAATATTTTATATTATTACTGTTTTCTTTATTTTTAATCAAATAAATGCAGTCCCAAAGTTGTTAATATTCCTTTTCACTTTTTTGTAACTCTTCATGCAACTCAAAGAGTCAAGGTCTTTTCTAAATGTACATTTCATTAAAAATTGTAATTTTGTCTCCCTGTTTATTTGTGCCTGCGCTCCCATCCCACTCTCCTGTCACGCCAGCAAGTCTGTCTGTCATTTAGATGGCACAAACATAACTGGCAATGCTTTGATATGAATCCACAAGAGGTCTAGAGTAATCACACACACTATGGCATAAACACAGAGTGTCTCCCGACAGACAGATAATAGGAATGTCATTGCGTGTAGCTCATTTCGAAGTTATAACATCATTTTCTTTTCCTTTTCTTGATTCAGACCAGCACACTGCTTTCTGTTGGTTAGATTGACTGAAACTATTAGCTGTCAGGCGTAAAAATGACTGTTGCACTCTGCGACTTTTTAAAATTGTTTTTTGAATACATTGATGGGTTTATGGATGTATTAATTAGCGGTGCTTGCTAAGATGAGAATCACTTGCTCATAGTTGTGGTTAGAGATTTTTCAAAACCCTTAATATGAACACTGTTACCAGGCACAACTCAATAACGTGACAAGCTAAGTTATTACAATGATGTTCACAATTATGATTAACTTAGTCCACGCTTATTGGAAAAACAAGCCTGTGGTGACATAATTGCTAAATTATACAAATTAAAGTTCTTTATTGGCTCCTTCCATGAAGACGTTTTAACATGAAGACTTTCTAAGTTTTTTTGTAGTAGAAAAAGGTTGTTTACAAAAAATGAATATGTTAAAAGTGTTTTTAAATCATTAAGTATTAGCGATAATTTGTGCAAACTGCAATACAGGCTATGAAATTTTGGTGGAGGCACTTTTTTCCATTGAGCCTGGGATTTGACTTTTTTTTCTATTCATTTTATTAAAGGGTTAGTTCAAAGTATGGTAAAATGAAAATTCTGTCATTAATTACTCACCCTCATGTCATTCCAAACATTCCAAAATCATAAGACCTTTGTTCACTTTTGGAACACAACATCTTCTGAGCTATCTGACCCTCCATTGACCGCAAGACAACTGAAATGATCCCACATCCAGAAAGGTAGTTAAAAACATTGGTAAAACAGTCCATGTGACATTAGTGACTAAACCTCAGTTTTGCGACGCTACGAGAATACACAATTTTTCACAAAGAAAACTAAAATAACATCATTTACTCAACCATTCTGCTCCCCCGAGATACATCTTATCACAATGCATTCGTACACTTTCCCAGAAGCATACACAGCGCTTAATACATTCATGTGTGCGCTTTCCCCCAAACCTAAAAATCACTGAAAACTGAAGCACTGATATCACATGTTCTGGTTTACAGATGTATTTACTAATGTTACGTTTCTAGACCTGGGGCCTGTTCCATAAAACAGGGTTACCAAATAAGCCAGGTTTATTTCAGTTAGTCTGACTTATTGCCAGTTACTGTAATTTGGTTTGAAATAAGTCAGACTATCTGCCAAAAGCCTGGCTTATTTGGTAAACTTGTTTTATGGAACAGGCCCCTGGGAACATTTCAGTTGTGTTGCTCTCTATGAAGGGTCAGATTTCACCCAAAATATTTTAATTTGTGTTCCAAAGATGAACGAAGGTCTTATGGGTTTGGAACAAAATGAGTATTAATGACAGAATTTTCATTTTGGTGTGAACTAACAGTTCAACAGAACAACACCAAGAACTGATCATAAAGTGGGTTAGTTGTTTACCAAGTGGATGCTCTCTGGATTAAAACTATTTATTTCTTGGTGATTCAGTCACATATAAACACACGCTTATGTCATCCTTCCAATGTTACACACACACATATGCGTGTGCATGTGCGCCTGTGCTGCTAGTACGGGTCACATCAAATGTGTCAGTGCTCACACATGCTTGAACTCCACTAACCTGCAAACAAATATACACACACACATGTCAGAAGTGATTAAAATCAGTTTTCTAGTCAGCTGAGTTTGAATAGATGGAGTTGAAGGTGTTGTGAAGGTAAGGGTGCTTGATAATGCTTTTGATCAGTTGACGTAAACACGGTCAAAGACCTTTTCCATTTTTATTTTCAACCATTATAGCTACAGCTGTTATGTGCAAAAACTCAAGGATACAGCATCAAAAAATGTAGTCCCATTCTGAGTCATATTTGCCCTGTCCAGTAATACAAAGAGGACAAACATGAGGATTTGTCACACGTATATCAAGAAGGGTCTCTCACTGTCATCATTCCCACCTAGTGAAATCTGTCACAATTTAGCCAAACTACCTGCCTTGAAATTTTGCTTCGTACACAGTTTTATCGCTTGGTCCAAAGCCCTTCTATTGCAGAAATCTTCACATGTCCGTCAGGATTTCATTACTCTGTGGAACTGGGCAATGCATCTTCTGTATACTGGTATACATCATGATAGTATACTTGCTGTGCCAGCACATCTAAATGTCAAATGATGAATAGCTTTGCAGTATGTGAGTATAGGGGATATACTGTACGTCCCTCCCAAATATAGTTGTATATTTATCTTGCGCTCCTTCATCTGTACTTGCAAGGGGGGGGAGAGGTGGGCTGGAAGTAACGGGGCTCCAGGCTTTTTTTTCTGAACTCGTACAAAGGGCAAATGAGGAGAAGCAGAGAGAGTGGGACTAACACACAGAGATCAGATAAAAGGTCAAACTATAAAAGCATCATAAAAGTGGTCTATATGACTTGTGCGCTATATTATAAATCGTCTGAAATCAGATGACAGCTTTATGTGAGAAAAATGTGGAAAATGTAAGTTATTATGCATTGATTATCTTTAGCACTGCAGTTCTTCTGAATTATATGGAATTTAATTAATTTATTGGAGTAATAAAATGGTCATATTAACTACAATTGTTTTGTCAAGAGAAAGGTAGGAACAGTGGGGAAAAAATATTTAAGACTTTTTTATGTATTCCATAGAAAATAGAAACACTGGCAAATATTTACAATAACAAATGCAAAATGTTTGCATTTTTTTTTTTTTATATACTGTATACTTTATGTATATGAGTTAAAGTGACTGAACAAATATCACTAAACTAAAAAAAACCCAGTGGTATTGTAATAAAGGCATTTTAAAACGAGGTGAAGCTGAACAGTTGACATCAACTTAAAATGATAATTGTGACAGACAATTTTCATAAATTAACATCTAATGCAGAAGTGTTTACATCTACATGCACAGATGAGACGGTTGGTGAGTTTGTATTTTCTGTGAAATCTGAATTCATGTAACATAATAATAATAATGAAATACTTGTTCTCCCTCTCTCGTTCTCTCTCTCTCTATATAGTGTCAACTCAAAGTCTAATCAGATACATTTAACATTTCTCAGTTTATATAAACCTTGAGACAGAGAGTTTACTTTATTTTGCTATTGTCACTTACTTCAACAAACTATAGTGTCCTCCACCCTCTAGTAAAAAGAAATCTAAAAGTATATCTGGTGTTTGTCATATTGTCATAGTCAATTGTTCAAAATTAAGAATTATACATAATCTGAAAGCTGAACTAATAAGCTTTCCATTGGTTTGTTAAGTTTAAGATTTGTTCGTTTTTTAAATCTGAAATATGAGTGTGCAAAAAAAATAAAAATCTAAAGATCGAGAATATTGCCTTTATAGCTGTATAAAAGTCCTTAAATGTCCTTAAAAATATTTTTTATATATATTTACGGTGGAAAATTTGCAAAAGATCTTCATGGAACATGATCTTTACTTAATATCCTAATTATTTTTTCCTCATAAAAGAAAAATCGATAATTTCGACCCATACAATGTATTATTAGCTATTGCTACAAAAATACCCATGCTACTTTTGAGTGATTCTGTAGTCCATGGCCACGTATTGACACCAGAATATCTAGTGTTATAACAGCAACGTCAGCATAAACACTAAAGTGTGTTAGTATGCAGAACATCTTAGGCCAGACATAAAGGCTAAAAGCTTATTTTGAAAAGACCGCAACTACTAGCAAGTTTAAGATGAACAGAACAGCATTTTCAATTTCTCTACTTTTTCTTTATCACACATCTGATGTTGCAGCGATAAGAGGAATTGGAGAGCAGCTCAGTGTTGTGAAAGGCTGTGCAAAAGGCCGGTCTAATTTCCATCATTAAACCCACATAATATATCACCGCCAAACTCATAGCTTATACCGCGCTGTTCGGTTAATATATTAAAAACACACATTTTCTAAGACTAAAGTACAGAAACATGGCAAAACACACGCACACACATACACCATATATGCCAATATATATCACATAGCTGGATGCCCCTCGGCCAACTGTGACCCTGTTGCTAAATAAGAATATTAAAATACAATCTCACGCAAATATGCATATGAAGCACACGCTTTCTTGAGGCACAGACACACATAATAAGGTATGATATAAAACTAAACTGATGTTAATAATTACATGTATAATCTGCCTGCTTTTTTTCTAGGATATTTATATATAAGTTTATATGATTTATTGGTATGACAGCAGTTTACAAAAATTAATTTGGGCAGAAAATAAATGTGATTTCTCATGACATGATAGTTCAGCATGCATCAACAGTTAGCTGTACTCAGCATAATTAGTACAAACACAGTGTGATGGACAGACTTTATTAGCCGTAAGCACGCAGTTAGAGTCACAGTTCCTGACTTGAGGGCTTCGTCTGTTAGTCACAACAAACATGAGAGGCTCAGTCACAAAAGTGAAAGCACGTATTTTATTGACTCCCTCACAGTGTTGTGTTTGTCCACTTATTTAACAACTGTGTACATGTATATATTTGAAAATGCTACAATGTTTATGCAAATACCAGTGCATCCTACTTAAAGATTAATACATGTGTCACACTGACTGGTTTATAAGAATCTATAACTTACAGATTGTAGATTCTATATTTTCAAAACAAGATATGTTGAAGAAATATCTTGCATGCTGCATATAGTGACCATAAGACATCAAGCTTTAAAGCTCTTCTAGTTTTTCTCAGTCACTTTGGTGCATTTTTTCCCTGCAATCATCCTTAATATCTGCAATAAAGTATGTGCATTAATCAATACAATTTGTACAAACGGCACCACATTATGGATTTCCTGCAAAAGTCTCAAACTCTTTAGTTCATCATTCAAAAGTAAGTATTTATAGTAATATAGCGACTGAGAATAGATAGATAGATAGATAGATAGATAGATAGATAGATAGATAGATAGATAGATAGATAGATAGATAGATAGA
>JAUMHP010000040.1:12804586-12817491 GCA_032361065.1 Enteromius trimaculatus | reverse complement strand
TCTCTCTCTCTCTCTCTCTCTCTCTCTCTCTCTATCTATCTATCTATCTATCTATCTATCTATCTATCTATCTATCTGTTTTGCAAACTGTCAAAATCTAAATTGGCCTTCTCTGCGTTTTTATGGTTTAGGTAAGGGTACTGAAAGGATTATTAATGCCTGATCAAAGCAGTGGAGGATTTATTCTAGCGGGAACTTCCTGGTGAGTCATGTGGTTTCCAAGTTGAAGACACTTCATACCATTACAGATTTCCTCATGGCACACCTTGCCATACCCGGTCTGCTTGTCTTCAAGGTGTCTCCCATTTCTTCTGGCTTACACTAGCGAGTGATTTGCTTCATTCTCAAGGTCTTGATGTTCATATCCCTGTGTTAAATGAAATTATTCTGGAGGGAACTTAACCACAATATGACCTAGCTAAATTCTATCTTGTGGACTAGACAAGTGGGGCTGTTCATGGGAGATCATCAGTGCATCTTCAACAAAATGTATAAATTGGCTGAATATACTTATACTTGAAGCAGGAACAATTGCAATTGCAATATTTCTGGATCTTGCTCTACATTTGTAGGAACGATGACTACACAATTTGGATCATCATAGAAGAAGGTTCTGCATCATTCAGATTTTACCATATGACAAATTTGTGCTCTCTAATCTTTAAGCAGCCATCATCTTGTGTGAGCTTACAGGCAGGTCGGCTCTTGAAGGTGTTAACAGCAAATTGCTTCTCCTTTCAACTGAAAGTAATTTGCACAAAGGAAGAGTGTGACCGCGCGCCTTCAGACTAACAACACCACGAGGACAGGGAGGTGTTTCTACCCCTGCGGTATGATTGTTTCAACACAAAGATCTGTATTATCCCCTCCATTAAACCTTGTGGGATGTTCTGTCAGTCCAATGCTTTGAAAGTATTATGAATGTATTCAATCTAAAATACATAACAAAGAATTGTCTTTGACAGGATTTCACTGCTCAAAGTGAACTGCTGGTTCACTTTTTAGAAACGTATCCCTAGTAATGGATTGGCATGTGAAAATACGACAACATAGATGTGTATTCGAAAAACACACACACACACACACACACAGTAATGGAAATGTGCTTTCTACTGTATATTGTTGTCTTCTGTAAAGCTGTCACATTTGCAATCACCATGCCAGATGAATGTCATTTCAAGAAAAATCAATATTCTTCAATGTAAGAAAAATACCTGACACACATGATGTTTATATATATATATATGTGTGTGTGTGTGTGTGTGTGTATCACACAGCGTGATTTATCTGCCTTTGAAAATATCACTTGCAGAATTACAACCAACACATTAGAGGTGCATTATGTCATATCAACATGAAAACATCCTTTTATTTCCCCATGTTCTCCAGTTGCTTGAAGGAAAATCGAACGCAAAGCTGCTTTAAAAAGCGATGACTCACACAAGTTGTGGGTTTGCTGATGTTTTTTATTGATATGGAAGATACATGCCTGTCCACTGTAGAACTAAATGACTCCTTTTAACCTAAATTGTCTGCAGGAAATGAGAATGCCACGTTTAATTAGTACTATGGGCTTCTAATTTAGGATGAGAATTGAGAATCATTTGCAAATATAACTGCGTTCACACTGCAATAGTGTTGTTTTTGTTAAAGAACTTTTCTGAATGTAATACTTGTCTCTTGATTTGGAAAATAATTTTGACCAGTTCTTCAGCATATTAAAACAAAGAATAGTGATGGAAGTCTGCATGGCATAAATGTTGATAAACACTGTGCGTTTTATGAAAGTCATGAAAAGCCAGTAAATATTCACATAATATTTCACTCATAGGAATTACATCTTTATTGCATAACCAGAAATTCATCTGCTGAGAAAAGTAGTTCCATTGCTTGGACACATATTTTTGCACTAAATTGCTTTATCAATCAGCCTTTCCATTTTTACACCACTTTGAAATAACATTAAAGTGCATTTGTTTATTGCAACAAGCTATTTTTTTTTTGCACTGCACAGAATGAAAAATCGTAGCCAGAACGTAGCAAGACTTTTGACCAATAAGAGTTCACAATGGGCAGGGCCGACAGCATGACACCAGCGTGACTGAATGATTGTCTCTGGCTACGGCCTGCTGATACTGAAACTGGTTTTGAACACAGATCTTTTCTTAACAAGAGAAAGATGAGAATGCCATGAAAGATGAGAAGTCAAGTGGCGCCTAATTAATTAGTTGACTTTTTCTTTTATTATCCACTTGCAGCACAAACATACAAAACCACCCGTCCTGTTTTCCTTCAGGGATCTCAGTTCACACATCAAAATCTGCTTGTCTGCCACCAGTGTTGATCAACCAGCCCTCTTTTATAGCTTTAATCATTATATTGTCATAACCATGAATGCTTTTACCTGGAACATTTTTGAAAAAAAAAACTAAAAACAGACTTTGACTCTGCAAACCATTTAAGATGTAACATACAGTACTTATGAAAATGTATATTTATGGATCTGTTTTGGTGAAATGTTATACTTGTTTGTATTAACAGATGTGTTTACATTTAAAAACATTACGTACCAAAACTTTGGTTGATAGCAACCAAATTGTGCTGTGATACATTACCGTTTTTCTCAGTCGCTTTGGTGCATTTCTCACAACGCTATTTAAATTTGCACAACAGTTCTCAAAACTATTAGTACAAACTGCAAAACCTGGTTGATAAGCTGTAAAAGCATGTCACTTGCTCAAAATGGATAGTTCATTCCAAGCAAGTATTCATGTCAATGAAAGTGTCAGTGTCATCAAGATGAAAACTCCTGACACTGTTGTTTATGAACAAGATGGTCAAATGTCTTTGTCATGTTTTCATTCTGTACAATATTTTTTACAATGCAAAGAGTCAGATTTTGGTGACACTTCCTGACATTACTGTATGTAGTGAGGTATCTGAGTACAAGACACATGTATGTTTCATATTTTTTCTGCATATGCTTTCTGCAATTCTAATTTAATGTATTCAAAGCACTGTGCAAACGATTAAATTTAGACTTGACTTTCAGGAAAAAAAGATTTCAACAATGTTTTTCAAATTTGCTTGACAGATTTTGACAACTAGTTCAGCATTTTTGTATGCAATGACGATTCAGCATTCACAAGTTTAGTTAATTTTGACTGACATGACATAAGCAAATGATAATGTTATAAAACAGCAGAGAGTTGTATGAAAGCAACTGATGCATGTCCAAAAGCATTTGCAATTTGTTGGAAGGAATGAGAAATGACTAATTGTTTTGAGAAATGCATTAACTGTTGTGCAAATGTAAATACTGTTGTGAGAAATGCACCAAAGCGACTGAGAAAAACTGTAAAATAATTTTTAATGTTGTGTAATTTATATACTTGCGATATAACGGATGAAATATAAAGATAATGGCTCAAAGGTTCTTTTGTAAATAAACTTGTTCGAACTGAGTCTCACAATAAAATTAAAGCTAATGCAGAAATCTCAGGATTTTGTTTTTACATAGTGCTTTAGATGACAGTTCATGCCATTCTAATATACACTGACATCAAGCAATCCTTTCTTTAAGCCGCTCTTCCGGTGAATTGCATGAAATAGTGGCCTAGTAAAAAAAAAAAGGAAATGATTTGATTCAGTGAAACGATAAATCCTAGCTGTCACTCTGAGGAATAGGTATGTTGACACACACCTACCCTCTCACACATGCACTTTTTCTTGCTGTCTCTATCCTTATGTTTTTTGCACTTGTATTCCATCTACTTATTGTACCTTGACTGACCAAAAAAAGCAAAAGCAAAAATGTATTTTCAAATAAACTATAGCTCATCCATCACATTTGTTTATGTCACACACAATAGGAGGATGACAGGCCTGTTTCTTTCACACTCATCTTTTTACAGACACTGACTTTAGCTGTTTTCTTGATTGCTTGGTCCGAACCCAAATTCAACCGTGCTCCCTCCCTTTTCGCAGTATGATTATGTCCTGCAGATGTTTACTGTAACTAGACAATGGCTGGAGGAGCAGGGGATGTTAGCGGTTTTAAATTAAATACTTGTCCCTTCTGATTTATCACTTGAACTTTATACACACAGAACATCATTTTTATTTTTTTTTCTACTGTATTTCAATGTTTTCCAAGAATTAAAACAATTTGGGCCACTCTCCAAATGCAGTATATTCAGAAACAAGCAGCTATTCCTAAAAATAAATTAAAGGGATAGTTCACCCAAAAATGTTAATTTACTCATCCTCGGGCCATTCAAGATATAGGTGACTTTTTTTCTTCATTCATAGACTTTTAGCTGAATAAATGCATGGCTCTTGGGGATTCATAAAAGCTAAGTCAGAGGTCACCGTCATTTTGAGAGTGAAAAAAGCATATCATAGAATACAAATATAATACCTGTGGCTCGTGGCAATATATTGAGGTCTTATGAAGCGAAACTGTCAGTCTGCACAAGAAACTGAGCGTTATTACAAAAATGACTAACTGTTATCCATTGCCTCAAGCTTTGCACAACAGCCACTCAGACTCGAAATGAGACAAAATATTGGCGTATATAATGCGTATATGATGCTGGTTTCAGCCCTACTCCAGCAGTATATCGAACTGAAGAAACAGCACCAACAAGAAACAAGGTTTATTCATTTTATAAAATATTCTTAAATGTAAGTTTTATATCATTATTTGCTGTGTTAATGATATAATTGCATATACGTTACTGTATATCATTATGTGATTGCATAAACTGGTGAAAACATTTTTTGAACCAGTTTATTGAAACAGATTAACAGAACATCAAGAGTACTGGTGCAATCAAATGTAATATTTTTTTTTTTTATTTCATTTTTTTTTCAACAACACATTTACCTACTAGCATTGTAACAATACAAAGTTAGTTAAAAATCTGCAAATATATCCCTTACTTTTCAGGCAGTTTTTTTTGGAACGGCAAATAATGACAAAAGTCTCTTTTTTAAATGAACTGGTTTATTATTGTTGTGGAATAACTGAAAGTCAAAGCATGTATTTGTGTTACTGTTGTACTGGAGAGAACAGTGTGAACTCTCTTTAGACTTTCTAATTTTGGTATTTCACAGAAGGGCTTGGAATGACAAACTGCAGAGTTTTTAAAGACCTTGTAACGGGGAGAAGTAGTTTTGTTCCCTTCTCTGCTGGAAAGAATTCTAATTTCATATATTTCAGAGTTTCATGCTGGAGTTTCCAGCATTTGTGGCTTCGGTGATTGGCTCAAAAAACTGTCCCCAGAGTGGACAACATCTCTTGAGAAACAATGAATCAAAGATAACAGCATCCGAGTCGTGACCTCCTCGAACCAAGTGCTCTCTCTCTCTCATTTCACACGCAGAAACCTCTCTCCAGATCTCCACAGAATCGCAAATCAATATCACTAAAAAATATTACATGGCTTGAATACGATGTGCCAAATTAAACTAGTTGAACCAGAATTTGAAGTGTATTCAGCTGTTTGTACATTTACACTCGCTTAAAATATCAAATCAATGCAGATGTTGAAGCCATAAATTAAATCTGGGCTTGAATAACATGTACAGACAATAACAGACTGAGGTGACTGACTGTGTATGCACACAAGCACTGAAAATAATCTAGCAGACTTTCAGCAGAATTTAATCAGACATACAGCTAACCTTTGAGTTAGAATTAATTAGTTATTGATTGTCAACAAAATGATAAAAGGCTTTTGTTAGTCTTAATGAATGTTTTCAGCATCTGTGTTGTTCTGTTATAATTTCTATTAGAGAGACTTGAATTTATAATGACCCGTACTGCCAATTTATCAGTTTAATTTGTTAATTCTTCCAGTTTAAATAGGCGAGAATTAGACATAATCAAATTAACTTGGTTTTTGCCTTTGGTGATTTAACTGAATTTCTCTGCTGCCTCTCTGAAAGCTGGGAAGTGAATGTTTTTTTATGACCAGACATATTTAATAAAGACTGATTGATGTATTTAATCACGACCAAAGAATGATTTAAAATCAACACTGACTGATGAATAAATTTAATTACTGAAGATTAATTTTATATCTCTCCTCAATTAATTTCTCAAACAATAGCTGTAATATGAGCTTAGTTCAACTTCAAGATGTTTAAGAACCTCGGGCAGACCAGAAGCAAGAAAGAGCTGCAGAAAATATTGACTGCATTTGGAAGTATAATTTCCCTTGTTTACCGTGATGACATGTTTCTAGATCAACATCCTTGTTGTGGCTTGAATAACGATCTTATCAACATATTATTTCCTCCTGATTAATAGCGCTGAGGTTAAGAATTGGGTTTGGATTTGCTGAACGGAAATATTGCTTCAGGAGCAACAAAAGAAGTTAGAAGATCCTGACTCAGAAAAACGCCTTTTAAGGAAGCACACATTCTTTCATCTCTAAACAGCTGAAACACAAACTCAAAATGATTGTACACCGGACACATGTTCTCCTTCAGCATGAAATTTCCCTCACTTCTGTGGCGAGAACAAGAATCTGCCTGCACAACCTCCAAAACAAAACCATTTTTCCAAAACAGAGATTTTATTTATATGCACAAAGGACATGGTGTACCTCATTGTTTACTGCTGAAGATTCATCACCAGTAACATATAAATCAGAGATTCTGGCCTCACAAGACATTGATAGGCTGGAGGTCAGACAATCCACAAGCTATTACGCACAGTTTTTTGTAATGCATCCAGGCTAGGGGGATGATCTACAACCCCTGCAGGAGACTGCAGAGGTTCGTGAATCAGCCTGCTGATAAAAATGACTACATAAACTGAAATCATAAATTTGCCTAGTGTTAAATGTTATTTACTCAGGATGGACATTTTCCTGGATTAACATCCTTGTTGGTTGTGAAACAGCAGTCCAATCAACCGGCTGGATTATATAGTCGGGTTTGCGGTTAGGTCTCATTTTAAGTGAACCATAAATTATGGTTAGGATTAAGACACATATTGCAGATAAAACTACCTACATCACACAGTCTATTCAGATACTCTTTGAAGACGTATAGTAGGGAAAGCTTATTTGATTTAAGATGCATTGAGTCATTAACTCAACTGATTTGTTCAAATACACTGATTCATTAATAAATTCTTGTCTGGTATTGAATCATTCTCTTAATTAAATTGTTTCAAAACCGCAGATTCAATTGGGAACAAAATTAAAAGAGGGCCTGTCACAAAATGCACACTTGTGGTCTTGGACCCTTGAGAGCATGTTCATGCATGCATGTCCCAGATCAGAAAAATGCCAAAAATCAGTGTCTTTAGTGCACAAGAAATCCCTAATGTTGTTTCAGAGTGGTATTTGAGGCTATAAGCGTTCAGGCACTCATGTGTCCCATTATCACACAAATTTGAAGAAAACAAAACTTTCCAGTGCAAGGTAAATTGTTGCAAATACTTTTGAGCACATAATTAGAAGCATCACAATTATTAAATTGTCATATTAAATGTTACACAGGATAGGAAATAGGATAGGATATTTATTAATACATTTTTAATGTCTAAAATGTAAGTTAATCACTGTTAAATTGCACAAAAACGGATAAGTAAATTAATTTGACACAATAACACAGAGGTATTTTCATCATTGAGGATTTTTGTTCACTCTCAAATGGTATTAAATGTTATTTATGTTAAACATGCTTTTAAAGAGTGGATTTATTACCATCTCCCATATTTCTGAACTCAGCATGTCACATTAATCACATGCAAATGCTGAAATCTTCAATCCAGAGGGTATTAGATGTTCATTTCTCAGCCAGTATTTTTTCTCAGGCTATTTTGGTTAGTTGGGATACATTAGATCACATTTTGATGAGCGTATCCTTCAGAAATTAGAGGATGTTGCAGGATGCTGTCAGCATAACTCAAGCTCAGAATCTTTGGCTATTTGCCATCGAGATATAATTCACAATTTGAAATGACTCAAAAAGAACGTTGCATAAGATGACACACAATCAAGAATCAGATTTTTCTATCTGTCCGCGCTGTAAAAAAAACCCATCTGTTCTTAGCACTAATGTGATTAATTTAAAGCGGAACAATGCCAACTTCCTGCTACTAATATAATCCCCTGCCGTGGTGTTGTTATAGTTCCCATAGAGAGAGAGAGAGAAGCAGCGAGAGACAAAACATTATCACAAAAACAAAAGACTTAAGGGTCAGTACAGCTATGGTCACTTTTAATGGACAAAATTCTGATATATTAATAAAAGTGTTTTCTAAAGCTGTTTTTTATTTTGACTGCCACCAGGTCACTTTGAGCAGTCTCACCCGAAGAATCGCATTTCCTTGGAAATGTAAATGCAAACCTCATTGATTCCATCAGAGGGGGTGAAAATGACTTCCGCCACCAGAAATATGGCAATTTTTTGATTGGTTTTTCATGAGCGATGAACCCTGTAAATGTTATAGATGACTGTGCACTGTAATGTTTGCCAAGAACCCCAGGCAAGCCGAACTCTGCTGCAGTCATCAAGCCTACTCTCCTCTCTGCAAAAGAATTATCTGTGATAACAGGAAAAATGGTGACAGTTAACCACCATAGACCAAGCCGGATCAGCTGCATGACGTGCTTTTTTTATAATTAGGATCAGGGGAGAGAAAAAAAATTAGAAGTAGATATTTACATTTTCTGAAGAGAATGAGCAGCACATCTTGATGTGAATCTCCAGTTCTACCTTATCCCAAACCTGCTGCTGGATTGAGTAGTGACTGTGAGGCCATTCACTGTCATGTTCAAGAAACCAGTTTGAGATGATTTGTGCTTGGTGACATGGCACATTATCCTGTGATAATTCATAATTAGATGATGCACTAAGTTTTAAATTCTGAAGTGATTTTTGTAAATCTATTCTTCAAGTGATGTGTAGCCACCTGACTAATGGATGTGTTTGGGTTAAAATGGATGTGTGCTAAAATTCTAAATTCTAAAAAAGAAATCGAAATTTTGACCTTGTTGGGACATTTCTTAGGTCCCCATGAGGAAACCAGCTTATAAATCACACAGAATTAAGTTTTTTGAAAATCTAAAAGTGCACACAGTTTGCTGTAAGGGGCAGGTTTAGGTGTAGGGTCAGTGTAGGACAATACCACATACAGTCTGTACAGTAGAAACACCATTATGCCTATGGAGAGTCCCCATAAAACATGTAAACCCAACATGTGTGTGGGGGTGTGAAAGTCAAAACTAGGACACTTTATAAGTGTAAGCATTAAGGAACATTTAAAAAAAGATGAGATAATTAATAAATTGCTAATAAAATATTGATATTGTGTGAATATAATATGTAATAAAATAACTGTATTTTGATTATTAGTATTTTAAAATTGAATATTTTGAACATACCGAATGTGATCACAAATTCTATAGTATTCAGTGATTCTTGTACTAAGACTGGTCTCAGATTCCTCTTCCTGTGTAAATCCGTGGCATTTCTGTTCTCTTTTTTACCTGCCAAAGGAAGATTGCAAGTCTGATTGCTTAGGAAAAATAATAGCACACCTCTCCTCAACAAGCTGCATGATTAGATGTATCATCTTGTCCTCTAAAAGTAATGCGAGAATTATGGACCAAAGTTTAATAGTTAGGGTTAGGGGCTTGCTCAAATTCCTAGTCTCAGTATTAGCAACAGTAACAGTGCTGTTTGCCTGTGCAATCAGACTTGCAAAGACAATGATAAATTGTGGATAACGGGTATAAAAGAAAAGGTCACTAAAGGTGTAAAATAAATGTTATACTGTGAATCTGCCCAGCCATTATTTTGAACTGAAGCAACACGGATCATTAGATAACAATGATACATCATTCTAATTAGGAGTGGATGCATGGGAAGGGTGGAGGGGGGGTGAAATGTAATACATGCATAAATGGAAATAAACACATCCCAACGGAAGGACTTGACAAGGGAACAAAACAAACAGAACTGCACAGACCATTAGCTGCCAGAATCGTCAAACCTGCGTCCATCACATCTTTATTTTTATCCCGTTTTGTCATCTTTTCTTGTAATTCTCAAATGTCCTGACGTTTCTAGAGAACGGAAGTGTGTTTTATGCCACTTTCGAAATGTTGAAAATTGCCCCACAGAGGCCAATCTTGATCAGGTGGCAACAATGGCTCATTCCCCAAATCAAAAGCCACCCTAGAGATTAATTAATTCTGTATTTTAGGCTTCAAGTCAATTTGCTTTTCATCTAACTTTACACTCCCAGCAGAGCACAGTTTCCTCCCTTTGATTGTGTATCATATGTTAAGATGATCTCAGCAGGCTCTTTCTCTTAAAGGAGGTAAATTATACAAACCCACCGCCAGGCTCCCTCAGTGTGTCGATTTAAAAAGCATTCTCTCACCCAGACTTACACACACTATATATTTAATGACACGCTGAGGACAGATGTGGTCTTCAATCAAGATACGATAGAATTCAGTATCTTTTCCTGATAGAAGTCATCTGCCGAGAAGCTGGGGGTGCTTGCTCGGGTCTCGTATGTGACCAGCTCCATAATTTTATATCAGTTTCACCAAGAAAGATGTTTGAAATTAATTTACAAAATGAAAAATTAAAACAAAAACTAATTATTATTTTGTTGTGAATGTGTTGTTTTAGCAGCAAATCAGCATATATATATTTATATATATAATAGAATTTAAGAATAGAATTAGAATAGAGATTGCTAAAGTTGGAGGGTAAAATAAAGATACAAGGCGCTCTGTATATACGCCTGTATACCTCTTTATTTAACCCTCTAACTTTTGCGATCTCTATTCTAATTCTATTCTTTAAAACCCTCATAAACGGCACATATACAAGTCATTATTTTTTTATGTATTAAGTATTGTTTGAGCCCAAAGTTAATATGTAATGAGGTGCAAAAGGTTTATCAAAGTGATGTGAGTGTTCATCAGGTGTTGGGCTGACATTAGAGAAGAGGCTTGAGTGTGCAGACATGGTTTGTCAGTGCTGGGTCAGTGAACGTTCACGACTGCAGCAGCCTGAGGGCAAACCACCCCGTGTCACCCTGCCAGAGACACACACAGTCACTCTAACTCAAACATGCTTGTGCACACACAGATATGGATTTACAAATGTGCAAACATGCACACATGTATGTGTACACACACAGCGCTCTCATCCTGTTCGCTTAAAAATATATAATCATCTGGTTTTATCATGCTGGTGTAGAGTTAAGAGGTGAGGAGATACATCAGGATTCATGCTCTGTGCATCAGTGCATGCTGTCTGCTTCAAGACAACAAATACTAGTACAGAAGAGAAGAGAAGAGAAGAGAAGAGAAGAGAAGAGAAGAGAAGAGAAGAGAAGAGAAGATTTGCATATTGTCTTTGCTGAAACAGGTGCTAAACCTGTGCATGCAATTAAACCATGCTATGTGGTGGTGGAAAATGATGTGGAAAATTAAATACTACATTAAATTTATGATGTTGTACTCAAAGCACCAACAAATGGCTGTAACAGTTTTGTTTCATAGTTTTGCTTTGTAAGGCACTTTTTTGATCAGTTTATTTATGCTGAATAATAAATATTAATTTCTTTCCAAAAAAGTGAGTATTGTGTGCTCTATTTCTCTGTATTTAGGAACTTTATTTTTTTTTTCTTTTTGCCCTGCATGTCTCTAAAAGCCCAAAGCACCCAACAAATGGCTGAAAATGACAATTTAACTGTGTTTTTTCATAGTTTTGTTTTGGTGTTGTGCCCATTTCACACTTCAAAGAAACACACATTATGTCTAGTAATGTTTTGTTCTCTCTTTGACAACAAAGTCAACAAAACTACAAATAATGGCTGAATATTTAAGCCCTTATCCAAAGGTCTCTATACTGTGTCCAACATAAAACCACAGCAAACTTCCGGCATTAGTAATGAAGCAGCTTAAATTCAGTATAGAAAAAAAAAATATATATATATATAATATATATTGTAATCCTTTTTTGTAATTTTTTACATTTTGGTTTGTATATTTTTATGTGTTGATGTTTAGCAATATTAGTTAGAAGTTTCCTATGCCTTGTGCGTTTGTATACCTTATGTTCAGAGGGGTGGAAAACAATATACTGAACTATAAAAACAGAATACAGAGCCACTTTTCCTAATGTTTTATTATTTATCTTCAAACTATTGCAGGATTGAGCTATGATGGGTGTTTGTGAAATGCAATACACAAAACAAAATTACCCATTACATTCTGCATTGTGTAAATCAAGAATTCAGTCAACTCCTTTTTCTGCACAGTACAAACACCTTGGTAGCCACCAACCCAGTTGGCACTGCTTTCTGGCATCCACCACAATGATAAGACTCATCCTTTAGCTTGTAACTCCCCCACCGCCTGCTGGGAATAGCATGCTGCTAATTTACCTCATTCATTGCTGCAGGCAGTAATTGTTTACCTGTATCCTTCTGAAGGTCATCACCAGCAGGCAGGATGTTGAGTCATAAAGCCATCCCTATAGAATCCAGCATGAGACCAACATGACACTCGTAAGCATCTCAGACACTCTAGTGTCTTCCAGTCATTATGAGGAAACACCTCTACATTTCTTCTATATCTGGGGTTAACATGCAGCTGTAATCAGAACTAGTCATATGGTGAATCACTACTGCATCACTATGTCACACTGGTTGTGAAAGTTTAGTTTAGGTTTTTCTCCTGCTCACCAAGGCTTTATTTACTTGATTAAAAACGTCTACCTGGTCTCATGGCATTAACCTTGGTGCACATTTTTTAGCAAGCCACAAAATACATACCAATAAGGTTTATGTTTTGCAAAAAACATGGTTTCGAGAGGATCGTGTACGCAGTAATCACCCACGGCTGTTAGCCGAT
>JAUMHP010000040.1:12778322-12795676 GCA_032361065.1 Enteromius trimaculatus | reverse complement strand
CTACATTCATCTTGGGCATCTTTTACTTTCCTCTTTCTTGCAGTGATCTTGAGCGCCACCAAGTCGTGTTTTACTGTCACTTCAGCAGCTCCGGTCACGTGAACAAAAGCACTAATCTCACTGGTCGGCAAGTTTTTAACGCGGCACGTCAAATAAAAATAAACGAGTGCGAGGCATTTTTTAAAAAATTACACTTTTACGCCTGGCGTGTGTACACTCACATTGGCGCCCTTTGTTTAGTCATGGCGCGTTAAACGTCGGTGATATTCGTCCTGGTGTGAACAGGCCTTAAGGCAGATTACTTTTTTTGCTGCTTCTCTGCTCTCCTCTGCTGCACTGACGATGATCATGTGCTGTTTGCATTGTTAGTTCTCAGATGGGTGTTCCGGGCAAGACGGTTGGTGTCATGTTCACCCCACTGACAGTCAAGTACATTTACTACGACACAGAGCGCATTGGAGGTCAGACTTTTTTCCACTTATAAACATTTTTGTGGATTATTCATTCTAAAGTGAAAGGCACTACTGGTTTATGCAGTATTTTGGAATGGAGTCTTGTTACAATTGCATATTTTAAGTATAGCATATTTTCTTTTGAGCACATTTTTTTAATGCATCGATCACCTCTTTTTATAGTTGACCTTCTACAGAGAACTCGTGCATCTCCCAGTCGTACCAATGGACTGACCACAGACCTGGCCCAGGTGGGCAGTGCAGCAGGACGCGTACAAGAAATGCTGTCCACAGTGCTCACATATATAGAAGATGTACTGGTGAGTGTCTCTTTGGGGCATAATGTTAATTCTTTTTGGTGACCAGTTTGGTTTTAGAGATAATTTATCCTATGGTTTTTCATACTTGATTATTTTTTTTCTGTACTGAAGACTTTCCAACTTTTATGTTTGTGTAATATGTGTGTGTGTATAAAATGTGTATGTAAAATAGTGTATACACACACGTGCATATTATTTTACACATTATTTTGTAGTATGTATTTATATGTATAACCCACATACATATATTATGCAAACAAAAAGTTATTTTGGATGCGATTAATTGTTTGACAGAACTACAAGTATGTATATACACATATATATATAATCATTTGTACTGTCAATATATAATATCAATAACTTTTTGTTTGCATAATACATGTATGTGTACTCTGTATGTTTATGTAGTTATAAATACAAATGCATACAGTATATATTTAAAAAATATTTTAAGTGTATATATATGTATGTATGTGTGTATTTGTGTGTATATATATATATATATACATATATACACAGTATACACACATATTGTATGTGATATTGAATTTGACAGCACTGTAAATATGTGTGTATGTATTATTTATACATATATATGTATGTGTGTGTGTGTGTGTGTGTGTGTGTGTGTGTATAGGGGTATATTAGTATTTTATGATTATGTGCCGTTATATTAAGTTATTTCATAAATTTCTTAAATTCAAGAATCCCCAAGAGCAATCAACACTTGTCTTGTAGAATGATATCACAAGATCCATTTTTGTTGACTGAACATTCATGACTGAATGTTATTTCCTAGTCTGGGAAAGTGATGGCAGATAACAGTGTTGGTCGTTTCCTGATGGATCTTGTGAACAAAGTGCCCAAGATCACAGCAGAAGACTTTGAGAGCATGCTGAACTCCAACATTAATGTAAGTGACATTCTGTACAATTTCGTTATACTTCCCACAGTCATGAAAGACCTGGGGGAAAAACATCATTTTTTTTTTTATGAATTTGAGGTAGCCGAATAGATCTTTTTTTTTTTTTCCCCAATACTTCAGTGGCTAGTTTTTGCTTTATATGTTGAATAAAACGTTAGCCATAGTGATTTGTGAGTGAATTTAATTATTTTCAATGAATTTCTTTTACTTTTAAGTACTAGCCTACTAAAATTGTTTATGGTACCTCAGCCAGTCTTCATCAAAATGATTAATAACAATATTTATACAAGAAAACACAAAAGATCTGTAAAATGCTAAATTGATTCTGAGGTGCTCACACTCCTGTGTTTCTTTGCAGGATCTGTTGATGGTGACCTACCTGGCAAACCTCACTCAAGCTCAGATCGCTCTTAATGAGAAGCTCGTTGTTCTGTGATCAGAAATTAAAATAAATAAAATTATGTTTGTCATTCCAACAATCTGTGTGATTCATTTTACTTTAAACATTGTGCTTGGATATCTGAGATTGCGAGAACATTCCTCTAAACAAACAAAAGAAAGTATTCGAAATTTTGTACTAGATTTGAATTATATCACTTTTATTTGACAAGAAATGTATTAGTAGCCACCAGACAAAAACACAAACGTTCACAGGTGGTCAGGACTGATGAAGGCGGTCGACGGACACGACGAGATACGTAAAGCTCGTCCTTTTATGACGTCATCAAGAAGACCGCAGATGGAAAGATGGCTGCGTTTCGCTGTCGGCGAGACCCGTGCGGCTTTATTTGTCTCATTTTAACTTATTTCAGCGTATTTTACGCCGACTATGTTGTGATTCAGTATGTCCTGATCCCCGCGTATTCTGGAAGGTGAGTACCGTGTGAACGAAGCTTTAAAGAGCAAGCGTTTGGTTCACGTAACAGCACCCATGATCCCATCGCTGTATAACTGTTCCTTTTTAGAATCACCCATAGCAACAGCCGTTCAAAAGCAGACTGCGTGCCGAACGCTATCAGCGTTCTGATGTATATTCCCGCGAGCTGTGTTTACAGAGCGTGTGAACTGTTTTGCAGCTAGTACCAGCTTCGCTGTCACTCTGCGGTAGAACAGCATTCTACGGAACTCCTAAATGGACCTTTGCAAAAAATAAAAAACGGAAGACTTTCGCGTGCGCACGAGAAACTTTTTGCAAGCTCACCAGTTACAGTCTTTGTTTTTTATTTCTTGAAAAAGTCCCTTTAGGGGCCCCGTAGTATTCAGCGTGTTTACTATACTTGCAGTCTGTTACACTGCGTGGTCTAAGGTTTCAGGGTATCTCAGACTAAATTAACAAGCTATCATGTCTTACACTGCAAGGCTCTTATCATATTCTCTCCCCTCTATCTCATTTATTTATTGTGGACTTGTATTGTGTTATTGTTTGAAGTACTGAAGGACTAGGGAGTAAAATGTGTTTATATCATTCCGTTCTCCATGACACTAACATGTCTCACAACTTTATTAACTTAATTGGTAAGTTTTCTTAATTTACGTCCTGCTAAGTAGCTGGCAACGAAATTACTACTGCATTGAATACATATGTAATATGCAAAATATAATGTTGATCTATTTTCTCTGTTTAGTGTGTGGTGCACTCTCCATGGATCTGTGTTTAATATTATTTTATTACTGTTGCTGGCATGCCATTCAAAAGCAGTGTTCTCTGATCCTGGTGAGTGCTCTTATTTAATAGATCAGTCTTGTTTTCTCTGCGTTTCATAGACTGATTGCGTTTAAATCCTATGAAGTGTATTGTATCATAATCAATACATGAATTTTCAAATACTCTAAATTACCAGCATGATCAAAGCTTGGCTAAAAAACTGCTGTACACAATCTACCACATGCCTTCTGCTTGATAGTTTATACTTTTTTGGAGGTAAAAGGCTTTTTAAGGAATGGTTCACCCAAAAGTGAAAAATTGGCATCATCTACTTAACCCACAAGTAATTCCAAACCTGTATGAGTCTTTGTTCTCTCGAACACAAAGCAAGATATTTTGAAGAAAGTTTGTAATGGTGACCCAAAACAGCCTGGTTACAAACATTTTAAAAACATTTTCTTTTGTGTTCAGCAGAACAATGAAAATCATTGTCATCACAGATTTTTCATTTTTGGGTGAAATATTCTTTTAAACATAATTGTCCACCTTCACATGTATTTTTGTTTTGTATTTTTTTTTTTATATATATATTGTAAGTATTTTAAAATGAAATCATGTTAAAATGCAAAAGTAAAAGGCATTAGAGGAATGTTGTATTGCATTGTATGTTTTGCTCTCATAATAAAAGCTGTAGAGCTTTGATCATAAGTTTTATTAAGCTAATTAAAAAAAATCTGACTATCATTTCATTTGTGAGGGTTTACAAGGTCAAAATGCTATGAGTTAAATTTTTTTGCCATTTGTTATTATTACAGGTATAGTTCCTCTACCCGAGACAGCCATTGACTTCTCAGACTTGAGGTCCCAGTCCAACCGTCTGAATGACAGAGTGAGTGTTGTCTGTTTACGCCTGTATCAGTGTTTATAATGTAGTTATTATGTTGATTTAATAGTGGTTCACATAGTGTGTATATTCTGTTTACTGGCTTTGGGTTTTATTTCACAGTGCGTTTCTCTCTGACTTGTCTTAAATCTTTGATTCTCTCATCAGGGCTGTGAGGGCTGGACAGTGTGCAGTCGCTGTGAAACCTATCGGCCTCCTCGAGCCCATCACTGCAGAGTTTGTCAGCGCTGCATTAGGAGAATGGACCATCACTGCCCATGGTGAATCTATCATTATTTCCGTTAGCCAGTGCCAGTGAATATATTTTCATGTGACCGGAAGTAGAATAAGTATTTGCAATTTTATTTTGTTTTGTTCTGTTATCGGTCTGATAACTGTGTTTCCGTATGCGTTCACTCTTTTATAGGATCAATAACTGCGTTGGAGAACTCAATCAGAAATACTTCATTCAGTTCCTCTTCTATACAGGTAAGTCTTAGAAGGATAGTTCATCCAAAACAGGCCAATGTATTTTTATCCTTGCTATGGAAGTCAGTGGGACCCAAAACTGTTTGGAACTGCATGAAATGATGATAGAATTAAAATTTTTGGCTTAACTGTCCCTTAAAGAACACATGAGAAGAAATCAGTGTTGGATTGCATGTTTTCTATTCTTGTCCTCTAATGCCATATTGTTTGTGTATGACATTGTAGGGATGGCTAGCTTGTATTCCATGGCACTGGTGGTTTCAGCATGGGTGTGGAGAATAAGGGGTGAAAGAGAAGGGGATGGAGATAAAGAAGGAGAAGAAGCTCCTAGCAAACATCTCATTGTGTAAGTCACCAATACCTGTATAGGTCCTGTATATGTATGTATAAAGTACATATTGACGATCATATTAAGATTGATGTCTTTTGTTAGCACTTCTCCCACACTGTTCTTGGACACTTGTTTTACAGGGCACATTATATCATTTTGCTAGTGGAGTCGATACTTTTTGGAGTTTTTGTCTTGGTGATATTTTATGATCAGGTATGCTTATGTAGTTCCTAATTTTGGACTATATGTAAACTTCATAATCAAGAGAATTGAATATTGAATTGCATGTGTGCATGTCATTTAACATTTCTCTGAATCATTTAATTAATTTTAACATCTTTAAATTGCAGAGGATGTGTTGAGTGGTGATTTCTCATTCACAGCTGATAGAATAAATATCATGATTAATATCATGGTTTTCTAAACGCTACTATTTTCTTATCTATGTGATTCATGCGTTGATCTGTCATCTCCTGTTTCTCTGTTGTTTTTGTCCCAAGTTGGTGTCCATTATAACAGATGAGACGCCCATTGAACAGATGAGAAACAGACTGATGAAAGATAAACCCACCAACACCCACCCATCACACATAACGCACACAAGAAAGCCCAAAATTGCATTGCTGAGGGAGGTTTTCGGACGTGGTGAGTTTAATGCTGTTCATTTACAGCGTCTCTTTTCCTGTAAGCTTGTTGTTAGAATTAATTTGACTGGTACTGTTACAAATCCAAAGTATCAAAAAATAATGTTTAGCATTATTAAAACAAAATAAAAAATCTCATATTCATCATGGATACATACATTTTATTTGAGAAAAAATACAGTAAAATCATTAATTTATTAATCAGTGCCATATAATTAATAAGGAATCATACTAATATGCTGATTTGCTACTCAAGAAACCATTCTCATAAATATCAACACATTTTTTGCTGCTTAATATTATTATTAAATAACATTATACATGTCTTTACTGTCACTTCTGATAAATTTAATCCTTACGGAATAAAATGAATTCTTGGGGAAAAAAGTGACTCCACAATTTTGAACAGCTGTATACAGAATAATTGTTTTTCCGTTTGTATTTCTCTCATATTTACAGGTTCAATAATATGTTGGCTGTTCCCACTCCATTCCTCGCCTCCTTCTGTGGGCGGCATCAGTTATTCAGCACTTCCTGATTACGACGTGTAACACCAACCAGTTTTCCATCAGTTCCTTTGAACGTTTCATTAGTATCGCATCATGTGCAAGACACTGTGAATATTATGTTACTGAGGTGCAAATTTCATCTATTGTGAAGGAAGAGTGCTCCTGTGACTTCTGCTTGCTGCTTCTCACACACAGATACAAACACAAGGTATTTCTTCGACAAACCTGGATCTTTTTCCTTTCTCCTTTCATCTAAATGATTCTCTTCCTATAACCCAGGACATTTATTGGTTTTCAATATATTAATTATAAGGATTAGTCAGTTTTCTCTCATTAATATCTTGTTTGAGGTTGATAAAGAAGCATCTTAACCTGTAACCAGTATATATTTTGTTACATAACCATTGATTGGCTTTAAGGGATGTGAAGACACACTCACAAGGTCAGCTGTGTTGACTTTATTTCAGGTAAATGCAATAGGATGCACCATCATTCGTTTTGTTATAATTGTGTGTGTTTGAGTACATGGACTGTACTCCATTTTACACAAGGATTGTAAATAAAGATGTATTTTATAACTTTAATTTCTGACAAAAGTGTATTTTCAGGGTACTGGACTACTTTTGTTGAAGTGCTTGGTTTTGATTTTTGTTTGAAATGTTAATGTTTTTGCTGTTTTATGGACAGCTTGAGGGATGTGTGTACATAACAGATGAACATGTATATTGATAATGTTTACATTGATATTTATTGTAATTTATCTGTGGATTTTTTGTGTCTAAATGCTGCTCTGACCTATGTGAAGTAAAAGACATCTTTTCATATTCAAGCTTTTTCTCTTGAAAATTAAAAGTTTGAGTGGAAATAAACCAGTAGTGGTTATTTATTCTCTCTCTCTCTCTCTCTCTCTCTCTCTCATCTCATATATATATATGAATTTATTTCACACATCATATACATTTTCATATACTTTTTATGTTTTTACCTAGTCAAAATAACCCAACTAAAGTTAAATTAAGATTAATTGAAATGCACAAAGAAAAACGTGATATTTTAATTTAAAAAAAAAAAAAAAAAATGAGCTCTTCTGTATAAGAACGCTTTAATAACCTGACTTACTGGAATTAGTTTTGCGCAAAATGTGTAATATTCTCTTAAAAAAATGGCAGCTTTCATAAAGGTGTGTATAGGGAGCAGCGTCCATTAATATTTCACTGGATGCACAGCACACCTAAATGAGTAAGAGCTAATTACAAAGAGATGATATTAATTTTTCAATCCTTCTGAGCTCGTCGCTTACTGGCCCAAACTGTGATCACGTGTTTGTGTTGTTATTTTTGTTGTCGACTTCCTGGTAGCAAAAAAAAAAAAATCATGTGATCATGTGACGCTTCCTGGAGCTTTACTTTCACGCATCACTTTTGCTCTCTGCAACAACGTTTACCAGCAGCAAACCCTAATTCCACCGCGGGATTTTGCGCTCGTTTACGGCATGGCTGACGGTGAGCGATCGCCTTTGCTGTCTGACAGTCGCGATGGAATGAACGGGCTGTCACCGGGAAATGAGACCTACCGACCCCCGACCAAACCACAGAGTGAGTCAAACCTGACCCGAATTGACAGAGAGCTTTCGCACCTCTAAAGCATTTTCGGGGCATTCTAGGCGAATTCGAACGTACAACTCGATTCGTTTCAGTTCTATTGGAACGTTCGAACGCGCCAGTGATGCCCACGCTCACGAGCTGATTAGCTAGGCATTTATTATTTATCACTTTTGTTTTGATTTATTTAGAGCACAGTGTGTGGATATTTTGACCATGTGATTTAATTTGCCGTAATCTGTAATCTGCACATCCTGAGCACACTACAAATAGACCGGTGGCAGATTAGACAGTGCACCTGAATCACATGACTTAAGGAATCAGTTTTTGCCCTCACACTTATCAGTTTATCAGCTTAAATACTATTGACTCTGGGTCAGACGGAGCTGTAATACAAGTTAGAATTGTTGACCATGTGTAAAAATGTTGGATGCTATCTACACACAATATTGCTTTGGGTAACAAATCCATTTTCTTTGCTTTGCTAAAGCAGTGCATATAAATAGCAACTAAATTAATTAAAATAATGTAAAAAATTAACATGATTATTAATGAAGGAATAATGTTAGGTTAGGTTTCTATTGGTGTTGAGTAAATACATTTACCTATAATTTTTTATTTACATAATATTTTTTGTAGTGTTTATTTAGATAACATTTTTGTATTATCAATTGTAAAATGATCTTTCCTAGTAATGCGCTTATTTAATTATTTTTATATGTATAATTTATGTAATCCTAATTTAGAATTTAAGTAGATGTTAAAGTAAATCTAATAGAGTAAGTGTATTCATTAATATTGTGAAATTTTATATTGTTTGTATAAAATGTTGATCCTTCAATGAAAAGCTTTTTTTTTTTTTTTATCACACAACGTTTTATCTTATGATCTTACAATTCTGACCCGTTTATCATTATTATTTGGAGTTCGTAATGTAAGACCAGCAGAAACATGCTTTTGTAGTTTGCATTCTGATGTTGGTTTTAAAAGTCCCCAAAAAATGTTTAATGCAAATATTTAAATAAAAATTCATTAATTTTAATTTTGTTTCATTGTCACAGGCAACCTACATTTAAAAATTGTTTGGATATTGCATGCCATCGAGGAATAATAATAATAATTGAAAGGAAACCTTCTCCAGTTCTTTATATTTCATTTGCATGTCAATTGTTAAATGTAGTACAATCATCCTGTTATCTTTCCTCTCTTTCTCTCTGCTGCCTCCTTACATCATCCCAGATTTCCCAGCATTCCCGTCAGCTCCTCCCGTGTCGATGCTGGGAGAGGCTCCACCGCCGTACTCCCCGCTGGGCTCTCCGGAGAGCGGCAGTGCTCCTGTCATCAGCTGCAGAGTGTGTCAGTCGCTTATAAGCGTGGAGGGCAAAATCCATCAGCATGTGGTAAAATGCGGAGTCTGCAATGAAGCTACGGTGAATTAACAAGCACATTCATTTAGGATTTCATTTCAGAAATGCCTAATTTTATGTGTTATATTTTTTTTTGAAAACTGTACTAGATTTAAATGGACAGACTTTGATATCCCTTCCTGTTTTATTTAGCCCATAAAGAATGCTCCAGCAGGAAAGAAGTATGTGAGGTGTCCGTGTAATTGTCTTCTCATCTGCAAAGTCACCTCACAGAGGATTGCCTGCCCTCGACCTTACTGGTGAGAGACATTACCATCCTTTAATATATTAGGTTAGGAACACACCATGGAACTGAGTAACATAAAATTAATATATAGTAGGTTCTGTCAAACAATTAATTGCATCTAAAATACACGTGTTTTTTTTGTTTGTTGTGTTTATATAAGGTATAATGTAATGTATGTGTGTATACTGTGCGTATTTATTATGTATACATAAATATAAACGCATGCATTTATATTTTTGAAAAATGTTATGTTGATATATTAAATATATTTATATATAATAAAAAATATGAAATATAATAAAGAATATGAATATATAAATGTATAAATATTTTTTAAAAAATGTATACAGTATGTGTGTATTTATTTATAAATAATAAGCAGTATACATACATTTTTAAGCATTTTCTTTTTTGACAGCACGAAAACATATATATTTATATGTGTGTGTGTGTGTGTGTGTGTGTGTGTTTAACTTTTTAACTTTATCAAAGAATTCTGAAAAATTCATAGGTTTCCACTAAATATATAAATAATTCATTGATAATAAAATAAATAGAAATTAAGCACCGAATTAGTATATTACAAGTTATTTTAAACCAGTTATATTCAGTTATTTTAAACAGTAATAATGGACGCAGTTCGGTCTTGCTATCAGAAATGAGTGAAAATATGTCAAAATAGATTATGTTGTTGATTTTGCTGTATTTGTGATCAAATGAATACAGCCTTTTTTCAAAAATGTAAAAACAAAATGTATTACCACAGAAGTTTTGAAGGGTAGCGTATATATTCAAAAACATGTTTTTATTATTATTTTTTTTTATTAGTGACTTTAGTAGAGAAGTCAAGATAATTTAAAGATATTAAAGATTTTTGAATCATGGTAATAATATATGATTTGATGGCCAGAGGTTGTTGTGCAATGCTGTTGATAGTGTTTTTCATATTAATTTCACTTATTTACCGAAAATTGATTATTTAATGTTTTTGTGTTTATGTGTGTGTGTTTTTCTTTAACGGGGATCAGTAAGCGAATTATCAATTTAGGTCCAGTTCACCCTGGTGCCAGTAGTCCGAACCCTCAGCCTAGTGGTGCCAGAGTCTCCTGTGGCCACTGTGGAAACACTTTCCTAGTAAGAACTTTTCATAATTATAAATAATTACGATTATTAATTATTAATCATCTTTATCATTTTATTGATGATAGCCTTAAAATAGCTCTGACTGATTATCGTTTGTTGATTTAGTGGACAGAATTTACAGATCGGACACTGGCTCGCTGTCCACACTGCAGAAAAGTGTATGTTAAATATTTTCCATTGACCTTTTCTCTATTTAGTACCAACTGCTGTATTCACTGCAAATAAAATAATACCACGTAATTCCATTCTTTTCATCCAAATAGCTCATCAATTGGACAGAGGTACCCTAGAAAGCGGAGTTTGATATGTTTCCTGCTGTGCTTGATCTTCGTTATAACGACTGCAGGATTGATTGTAAGAATGAAAGCATTTTATTATTCATTATTTCAAAATGCATCATCGTTTCAGGATACCAAGAATCCTCTTTTCTCTCTCTTTTTAGGCTGGCACGTGGGGGAAGGCACGGGAATATAAGGGGATTTATGCCTCATGGGTATTTTTCATTATCCTGGTGCTGATCAGTTTGCTCAGAGCTTTACACTGGGCCTGCCTGAAAATCAGTGAACCGCTGCACAACTACTCATCATAGGAGTGATGAATGTGGAGGAGGTAGAAATGAAGTGTAGACAAGAAAAAGAAGAAAACAGAGCAAAAAGATGTTAATAAAGTAGTGCTCTGTCAGAAGAAATTGTCATATTTCACCCCAAAGTCAATGCGAAATCTTCTAATTTCACTTTGAAATAAAATATTTTTTTTATTTGGGGCGGTGAAATGTGACCATTTTTCACCCAAAAAATAGTTTTCCCCCCTTTTTTATTTTTCTGCTTGTAAACCCTTCTTTTTTCATAACTGATCCAGTTTACCCACATTCCTATTTCAGTAGGATAATAACTTCTAGTTTAGTTGCACAATCAGTAACTGCTGCAACAGGTCATGAAGTTGACTCTGACATCACACAAATATGTACAAACATTACAGTTAGAATGAGAGATAGTGGATGAATTGCTGACGCAAAGTGTAAGTGCCTCATGTGACAATGTGCTCTGTTGTTATACCTTATTAAGCAGGTTTTTTTCGTATAGGAACTGCAACTTTCAGCTTTATTGAAAATCGTACTCTGACCTGCCACATCAAATGAAGGGTTTGAGCGAGAAAAAGGAAGCGAAAATACACTGAAATTTCTAAATTTGGAAGGTTTAGAAAAGAGGAAAAGCAAAACTCTTTTTTTAGACAGTGCATTTTAGTGCATGTCACCTATTATTGGAATGTGCAAAAGATTGAATCACATGCAAAGATAAATCGAATATTCTATAAGTGTAGTTTATTGCTTTTCTGTAGATGTTATTCAGTGGACCTGTAGGGGTTTCTTCTCTTCTGTGGCCCAGGTTTAGTTTCTTTTCTTCCTTCTGAAGCATTCAGCATGTCTTACTGTGTATCTTCACCCTCAAATTCAGATTAGGCACCAAATTATGTTTTGCTTACTAACAAACAATATTCAAATATCCAACACAATGCAATATTACGGCGATTTCTAACGATCTTGATGTTACTTTTGTTGATGCTGTTTTTAAATCAGGCATTGCTGCTCATAATTTGTACATGTCTGTGGTTATATAATTATATAGCTGCATTAAAGTCTTCTCCCTTATATGCTACGAAGACCTTTAACATTACCCGGTAAAGTAGTATGGGAAGATAATAATTTTTTTACAATAAAAAAAAATTTAAAAAAGGAAGTAATTTTTATTTTCTGTACCTAAAAATGGTCAAATGCTAGTGACTGTAAATACTAATAGAAGAGAAATTGCTGTGATTTGTCTACACTGTCTGAAAAAGTGTGCAAACATTGTACCACAGTTTGTCACTGAGACAACTTATACCTTATCTAGCGTTAAAAAACAAACACACAAAAACAGTAGGGCTATATATTGTAACTATATGCTTATTACGCTAAATAAGGTCTACCCGATTTTATGAACGTGTGTATAAATAGTTTGCTAAATAAAAACGAGATCTCGTGGTATAGATAAGGGGGTTGATGTGTATCACGTGTGCAGAAACTACGTATCACTTGCACGCCGAACACGTGCATGTCATATACGTCAAAGTCAATGTACTATTTATATGCATTTTCATTTTGTATCAGTGACAAGCTTTTGTCATTTCTTTGCACATTATTTCGTAAAGTGTAATCCGATGTAAATGTACCGGCTGACCATTCGCATAGGCTCGTTTGGAGCTGAGATGAACTTCTTGCACTGCACTCTTAATGAAGATACAGTTACTAATAGATATAGTACTTGTACCTGTACCTATTCTGTGAAATGCAGAAGTGACCAGTATGTTTTTATTCTTGCGGAGTTTGGTTTGTTTACATGAGTGTGCAGTTGTACTGTGCATTTACTCTTAAATTTTGGTTGAAAATGTTATATATATATATATTGTTGCACTACATTTTAGCGTTTTCGCTAACTGAATCTACCCTCGTCAATATTGATTTTGTTGTTGATCCTTTTTTGTAATTTCCTTTGTGACTAAAATGTTTCAACAATCTCCAGATTATTTGTGTGTGTGTGTGTTGGTGTTTTCTGACTATTTGAATAATTATGACATCATGTGACAGACAATACTTGTCAGAAAAAAAGAAAGAAAACACCTTTTTGGTAAGTTTCAATATCAAAAGCTAATGTTAAAGGCATGGTTTACCCAAAAGTGAAGTCTGTCATTTACCATGAATTTCTTTTTTTTCTGCTGAACACAGAAGATTTTTTTTAAATGTGGGTAACCAAACTGTTAACCCAATTATCTTAGAAGTATAAGATGCTTATTAAGGCTAAAATCTGCAAACTGAAATTGTAGTGGCATGACATGACATTTTAATAAATGACACCTCATTTATTGACAAAATTTCAACATCCTTGCAAAAATGTTTTTAGTACATGTCACTATGGTAGCACAAATGTCACCGATATAATTGCTAATATTTTCCAGCCACACAGACATCTGAAAATCTATTTAAATTTTCAGCTATTATTAGTTACATTATTATGAACCTGGCTTTCTTTTCCTGAAAATGATTTACTTTGAATCACCACAGAATGATAACTTAGTACATATTTAGTACATTTTATGAAATGATAACTAACTAAAAGTATAGTTTACCAAAGAATGACACTTTATTGATCACTTAGACACCCCCATGTTTTCAAATTCTGTGGAACACAGATTGAAGCCATATCTTATTCAATCCTATTACGCCTGATTCATGTGTTGAGTCTTCACTCAGGTCTTTCATTTGGCCAATCCAGCTCACAAATGATGCATTCATGCATCTGATCCAGTTCCGGAGCCCATCCTTTTCTTTTTGTAGTTAGATTTGGAACGGGGTGAGTAAATGATATCAGAATTTTCATTTATGAGTAACCTTTTCCATTAGGCCTACATAAATTCAAAGCAGCTTAAAACAAAATATAATGTTTGATCAAAGATGTAAATTGGAAATATTTCTGTTTTTTCATATTTACAGTAACATTACCTCATGTGACCTGACTAAAAATGTGCCCCCTTCTGTTTTTGTTACTAACCCACACTCTCAGAAATAATGGTACAAAACTTGTCACTGTGGAAGTACCCTTTCAAAAGGTGCTAATAAGTATAAATTAGAGGTCCAATCCTGCTCCAGTAGGGCCACTGTGGATTTTATCTCCTAGAAGTGTCTAGTGTGCTTGACTAGCTTGTTCAGGTGTGTTTAATTGGGGCTAGAGCCTAACTTTGTTTAAAGGTGGCCCTCCACAAATTAATGCCTTTTGCACTGGTGCAACCTTTTCATAGTTCCTAGAACTACTGGTGGAGGTAGGCCCATGCTGTTTTTGCATTACAGGTACTAGGAACATATTTTGGGGGAACTGTAGCTCCAACTTAAGAATATGATCTATAGGAATTACTAGTGATGCAGAGAAAACACCGGTTGGCCGGAATCTTTAAAAAGCCATGTAAATTTACAAAAATAAACATGGGAAACAGCGATCATGCAATTTAGCGAACTGTTTTCTGCAGGTTTGTACCTTTATCAGTTTTGATGCTACGTAACACTGCAAGTTGTCATAGCATATCAGAATTTCAGTCATGCTCTTTTAGTTAGATAAACTGTGCATTTACATTCCATCTACGTTACTACAAAACCTGCAACATGCAACAAAAACAGCTCCAATCACGGCATCTTACATTCGCCTGTTGTTAATGTTTGTAAATACAGACATCCCAGTCAACCACTTTAGAATTCAGCTGCTGGTCCTTCATTAGCTTCTGTGATTCCATGAAGAATCTTTTATACTAATGAAATCTTTCCATTTTACAAGAAGAGTTCTATAGTTGAAAAATGTTCTTTAGATTAATAAAATGTTCTTCACAGTTAGAAAAACTTGAATGATTCTTGAATGGCTCACTAAAAGGTTATTTGGGGAAGCAAAAAGGTTGTTCTGTGGCATTACTGCAAAACCCCCTTTTGGAACATTTAATTCTAAAAGTGCAGGATTGGACACCCCTGATTTAGCCAACTAAACGAGGTACAAAGGTGAACATTTGGAAATGTACATGCCAATATTTGTACCATTTCTTCTGAGAGCACGAGGTCTGCAGGACCCAACTATTTATTTTATTTGTTGACCCCCATCAGTCACAATTCTGCCCATGCCTATAACTTCAGCACCTTAACAGTGGTGAGAGTTGGGTTGTCCTCATCATCCGGGCAGTCCAAATCCTCTTCCTCTCCATCCTCTTCATCAAGTTGAAGGCTGCCAGAAGAAAAGCGCATGCGTGCCAGAGGACCAGAACGCACCACTTTACCCAGTGTGGGAAAGTAGGGGTAGAAAGTGTCTGAATCTGAATCACTGTAACTACCTGTGCCAAGTACGCATAAAGAGGTGGGTCTTTCTGGGAGTGGGGCGGGACTTAGAGGAAGGTAGGTGGGCCTGGTTGGAACCTGATGTCGAGAAAGGTGTGGATAATATCCCAGAGGACGATACTCTGATGCATAGGCAGCGGCGTTTGAGGCAAGTGTAGGCCGCTGAAATTTAAAGTCTGGTTGGCTTGAGGTTCGACGCGGCAAACCGGTCTGAAAGGTGGAGTCGTCGCTGTAATGGCCCGCTTCCACTCCCCCTAAGTCTAGTTTCTTATTCAACCCAACTCTTAGTCCCAGTCCTCCTCTGGGGTATAATCTCGATTCTCCCTGGCCCGTGGGACGGAGCCTTTCCTGCTGCTTCTGTAGTTGTGGTGACAAGCAAGAGGACGGCAAGGATGAATGAGTGATTTGTCTGGGCAAGTATTGCAGAGGCACATGATTGTGATGTGTTTGAGGGAGGTGGTCTAGAGATGAGGACGTGTGGTCTTGCAGTAGGTACGGGTGAGTGGCGAGTGGGAAGGTTGGCAGCACTGGGTGGAACTGTAGGTGGGGCGGGTTAGGATAGAGGAGCACTAGATGCTGGGTGCTAGGAGACAGTCGTCTCTTTGCCTTCTGTCTCTGAGCTGCTCTACCCCGATGTTCCGCTCCTGATGTGGAAAGGGAACGGAGCTTGGGCGAGGCAGAGTTGCTTGAGAAGGCAGGATTTCGTGACAAGGGCCTGGATCGTTCCAGCTCATTAGCGAACATGACTTCCATGGCAGATAGGCTGCGCTTTGCTACGCCTGTCTGTTCGTCGTGTTGCCCAGCAACGGTTGGGTCGGGAGGTAGATGCTCATACATCTATGTGAGGAAGAAACAAATGAGAAACACGATGCAGAAACACATTCGAAATGTTAAGGAACTGGTACAATACCTGCTTGGACACATCAGTCAGTATGTCAGGAGAAGATCTGCATTGTCGAGTGTCATATTCAGACTTGCAGTAACTTCTGAAAAAAAAAAAAATAGCAAAACAGGCTGTAGATGCAGTGAAAAACAAATCCCTACAGCACTGTCCAATTCCCTAAAGGTTCTGTCCTTGCAACTAAAATGTTACAACACATTGCATTTTAATGTTCAAAAACAACTTTAAACCAGCTGTAGCTGGAAGTAAAATATTTGTAGTACAAAAGGTACAAATGTTGTCACTGGGAAGGCACCGTTTGAAAGGGTACACCGTTTTACCCCATTTACCCATAAAATGTGCATTTTAGTACCTTAAAAGTATAGCTTTGTACATAAAGTGTACAAATTAGTATGCAAACCTTACTTATTAGTGCCTTTTGAAAGAGTACTGCCACAGCTTTTGTACCTTTTTTTTATAGTGTAAAGATGTAAAATCTGTGGTGCATTTGATATTGTTCTATTGGTTTCTGTCCCAGATGGTGCACTTGATAATCATCACTTGTCTGTTCATGACATTGTAGCGTGTCCTATTCGGCGTTTTATGTGTCATATGTGTGCTCACAAGGGCCTTTGTTTGAGTGACTCAACACAGTAATGTCAACTCAACCACTGGAGGACTACCTTTGTCTAAGGCAACAGAAGACACTTGTGTGATTTTTGCTATTGCAAATTTATCTCATTAGTGGCTCAGAAACTACATGCACAATTTATGCACAAATGTACGGTGGCTGAAAGAGCTCAACCCGCTGCAACTTTAAAATAACGCATGCAAACAGAACAAAACGGCTGCAACTTAAAAAACATCTTCATCAATTTGACAATACAGGCGCTGCAAATACACGAACCACAACGGAAATGTTTCAGGGGGACCTCAAAAAGTGACGAACCCATCTGGGACCTGATTATTTGTTCAG
>JAUMHP010000040.1:12729050-12768348 GCA_032361065.1 Enteromius trimaculatus | reverse complement strand
CTTTAGCCATTTGGAATGTTTCAAACAACCTGTTTCACATGCCCTGTCTTAAGGGCATGTTGTCACAAAATTTTGTAGGCCTAATTATTATTATTTTTTTTACCTGGACAGAAATGGTTGAAATTTTAAGTTTGTACTCAAGATTTTATTTGCACCTATTTACACTTGATGACGTGACATTATTTTGATGAGTTCAAACCAACTGGAAATGGCTTCCAAAACTCACGCAAGACATGAATCATGTCTGCAACAGAAGTGCATTACAAAGGGCTTTAAAAAAATATGCCTATCCTAAAAAGTTCACTAAAGTCAAAAGTGAGTGCTTCACCTATAGCTAGCTATTGATGTGTGTAAATGGCAAATTGTCTCATCCGTTTGTTTCTCCCACCTTAAACTTTTTATTTCTTGTAATTACTCATTTTCCACTTGAAGGATATAGAAGCACAAATGCCCAGAAAGAGTTACAACAAAATGTCAAGGGTGTCATTTGGAAAATGTCATACACTGCATGGCATGAGAAGGGTGATATATTTTAACGCTCTTCTGTTAATTTAGTAAGCAGTCAGTGGTCCTCTGGTTCATCTCACCCTGGGGGTCTTAGAAAAAATAGACACTGGAAAAGGTCTAAACCATTCCAGCCACTTTGCCCTTGATGATTCATTCACCTACACACTCACATCCATGTATTTAGCCAAACATCTGCCTTAAACTGTCTTCCCATTAGCTAATCCCCTATGGTTGCTTTCCACCCCGTTTGCACAGATGTCGTTTAAAGTTTAAGACCTGCATTTTCCTTTGCTTCTGGTGGTTCAGTTTGTGTGGTTTATCATTCTGCTTCTCAAATTTGCAGTGGATATTTGACATCTAGGGGCACTGGACAATAACAATTCAACAGTCAACAGTTACCCTTTGTCTGTATGTAATGTTCCACAGTGTATTGTCGATTGATTTAAAAATGACACTAAAAACATTTATAATGTTAAAGAAATTTTTTTAGAACTTTCTGTTCTGTTCTGTTCTGTTCAAGCATAACAAACAAATATCTTGGTTATTTAAAAGACTGACAAAGACAAATTTGTAATCATATTTCATGTAACACTATTTTAACTGTATTTTGATAAAATAAATGCAGCCTTGGTGAGCATGAGAGACTTTTGTTCAAAAACGTACACCTTTTATTCACACACCACTTTATAATGTGATGAGATAAGCAGGATATTCACGTCAAAAATGTAGGTGACACTTGAAAATAAAAGATAATGAAGAATGTATATTAGAAAAGTAAACAGTGCTGAGTTAGTGTGTTAAAGGGACAGTTCTGTCAAAATTCTGTCATTAATTACTCACCCTCATGTCGTTCTAAACCTGTAAGACCTCTGTAAATCTTTGGAACAAAGCCCTGCAATGTAACATGTTCAAGGCCCAAAAAGGTGTGAAGACATCATTGAAATAAAAAAAATAAAAAAATTCCCTGTCAGTCATTGTTGCATGTATACAACACACTATACTCGTTTTGTTTTTTAGCACTGAAAGTATTCTCATAGCTTACAAATGGACTATTTTAACAATGCCTTTACTACCTTTCTGGGTCTTGAATACTGTAGTTGCATTGCTGCTTAAATATAACCATTTGTATTCCAAAGAAGAGCAAAAGACTTATGAGTTTGAAATGACACAATGGTGAGCATTTAAAGGCAGAAGTTTCATTTTTGGGTGAACTGTCCCTTTAAATAAGTGATTTATGAGTGAATCATGTTACATATCTCTTAATGTCCTTCCCTGAAGAAAGAAACCTCATCTATGTATGAATAAGTTCACAAGAAAATTTCCCGCTAATTTATATGGAGCCCTCAGGTATGGCATGTCTAACAACAACAAAAAGGATATGAAAGTGTCTTTGAGCTCTTAATAACTTGTTCACTTGTCTCACGAGACAATCCTAATCCTTTTCCAACCCACTCACCCCTCTGGGGTCCATGTCTCATGAGAAGACTTCCTGTGTCTTTACTCTCCAGCTGATGTCATGACCAAGGACAATGTCATAGCCTATTAAAATCGTCCACACTGCTGGATCAGACTCCGTCTTTGCTTCATAAAAGAAGTAGGTGGAGAAGGAGAGATAGGGCGAGAAATCCCTTTATCCACACTGAAATGAAATTTAAACCCCTACTGTTTTATTCCGTGGAACGAACGTTAATGTGGATTCATTCTCTTTTGATTTTTAAATCTCCTTCTTCTCTTGTGTTTTAAATGAGATTACATGTCACAGCTTAAATGACTAGACAGAGGAATTTATATGGAGAAACAGAAGCTGTTCAATGGTAACTTTGTATGTTAATTGGGATGTTTAATGGTTTGCTTCCTGAAAACTCAGCCATTTAATACCAGCACTTGGTGAAAATCTTTAGATAGATATGCTGTCTCAAGCATGCTGCCATCAACATAATACGCATGACTGCAGTATCAAGAGGAAACGTGTTTTTGCTCAAAACTCTGGTAACGACTTACTCATGTAAACATTGCTTTTCATAAGTTTTTGTTTTTAAAAAGACATTTGTACATTCATTCAGCAAGGATGCCATAAACCGATCAACAAGTAGTGCAATTGCAAATAAATGCTTTTCTCTTGAATTTTCAAATTCAAAATGTATCAGTTTCTACAAAAACAATTGTTTTTTTTAACATAGATGATAATAATAAATGTTACTGAGCAAACCATGTGAAGACTGGAGGATTGGCTGAACTAAATGTAAAACCATTTGGTAATGTACACTATGATGCTGCCCATATGGAGACACTGTATTATGCCTTGAGAATGATTTTATTTACATAAGATCTGTCTCAGTCAATCTCACACTTATCTGAAATGCAGGTCTGTGTTGTTTCATTTGAGAGTGGATGCCAACAAGAAACGAGTACCTGCTGAAAGCTAAACTTGTGGCAGCATGCTCCTGAGATGATTAATGGCTTTGCTTATGATTTCATTAATCTATTAATACCACTGATAAGTTTCCTGCTGCAAAGAGAGAAGGTCAGTGTCAGAATAAATCTGGACACTCATTAACCCCTCAAGCCAAACCTCTGATCTTCAGAAAGGTCTGCAAAGAGAGGCAAGAGAAATGGCATCTTGGCTGGAAAGAATACTTTTAAAGAAATAGCCAAATGCATGATCCAGTTCACAAAAGCCATTTGATCAGACTGATTCCATTTTGCAGTTGGAACTTGACAGATTCGCAACACAACAGTCCACAGATATTTCAATTCGGAACCACCACAATACATACCTATAAGAATGTATTAAAATGTGCCAGGGTTAACATATTGAACATGTGTTTTAGCGCCACTCAGTGGACATTTCTGTTTGAAACTGCAGCAAAATGTGCAGTGAGGAACATAAAAATGGTATTGCACAGAAAGAGGTACATATTTTAATGAGACAAGGTTGTTTTAAAAAGATATCTTGTGCAGTTTTTACTGTCAATTTACGTATACTGAATAAAAGTATCCTACTGACCCTAAACTTTTTAATGGTGGTTTATATATATAAAAAAACTGAAAGTATTACCACAGGTCAGTGACAGCACCATCACAATTGATTGATTGTGCTACTGTTAGATCAAGCAAAAAATAACTGCTTTCATAAGGTTCCCATAAATCCAGGTATATACTTGATAGACACTCTAGATTAAAACAAGACAAGACAAGGTTTTTTAGATCTGTCCTATGATTGATCTTTTGGGGAATTTGAGGTTGAATACAGATGAAAGAGGCTGAAACTGTAGGTGTTTTCTCCATTATCTCATGGATCAGCTTTTTCCTTCAAGTTGACTTTTTCATTTCTTCACCTTATCTGGGTGGATTTCAGCATTTTTGGCCTTGTGCCTGCACTACACTGAAAATAGATGCTTGTATGCATCACACATTTATTTAGCTCAAAATCACATCCTGCTCTCTGTTTAGATAATTTCTTCACACTGTGTTAGAGTTTCGTCTTGGTTTAGATTAATGCAGGAGTAACTAATATTTATAGTCACAATTAAAACCCCTAGCACTTTTTGCTCCTTTTTAATTAAGGCGATGGCATTGGTCTGTTGAAGATTGTAACTAAAAAGGTTTTTAGTGTTTAATCAATGCTTAAATTTGTGAGATTTTATATCAGCAGGTTTCCTTCACACATACTAATGCTATCCTTAGACTGAATGACACTTGAAAGCTAATTCAATTAACCTTTTAAACAGTTTTTCAGACATTAAAAAATAAACACTTTACAACAGCGAAGACAGATTATGGTGGAACAGGTGATTCCTTTCATTTTTGTAACAGAAAAAGCATTAAATATGTAAAGCATGGGCTGACAATTAAAAAAAGAAAAGGAAAATGTTTGTTTTAGTGTTTGTATTTCTCAGCTACAAAGCATTTAATTTAAATGTAAGGGTAATAATATTCTAAAACTACAAACAAATTGGGGAATTTTTTTTTTTTTATATATAATAATATAATAAGACTTAATATTTGACTTTGAGCATGCTTTAACAACACAACAAATCAGAAAATTTGATCATGCTTATGGAGTACATGTTGTAAGAACATGCTACAACTTGGTCAAATAACTCCAGCAATACATACTCAGCATACCGCAATGGTTAATAACATGTTTGCATCTGATGAGACTGTATGGGGTTGTATCAGTTTCTCCAGCTCCAGATCTTAATGTTTTTCTCATCTTTTACCAAGGCAGTGATATCTACAACTTGGTGGAAAAAAACCTGGCCAGGCATTTTTTCCCTCTGCCTTTATGGAGAGTGAACGGAAAGTTGTAAAACCTGGTGCCAGCTCTTACCTGGCCTTCCAAACCCCGAGATGAACTTAAAGCAGAAAGATGAGTCAAAAGCGATACATCGATGATTTAGAGCCTTGCAGTGGCCAGCGTTCAGGGAGCCCGGAGGAAACTCCTCTCCTCCGCCAGGAAAACTGATGGGACGAGAGGAATCAGTGAAGGAATGATATGTTCTGTCAGATGAAGTCTAACAATAACTGAGAGAATCTCTTCTGCACCAAGGAGATATAAAAGAGAGTGGAGGGGTGGAAATATTATGGTGGAAAGTAAACAAGGGCCAACACATGGAGAAGAAAAAAGAATACGTGTCAGAGACAATGTAAGACAAGATGAAAGGTAATTTTTTTTAACTATTTTTAAAAATAGGTTATCCAGAAGTACAAATGAAAATTTCTTCTCACACCACTTGTTCACCAAGAGATCCTGTGCAGTGAATGGGTGCTGTCAAAATGAGGGTTCAAACAGCTGATAAAATCAACATAATAATCCACAAGTAATACAAACCACTCCAGTCCATCAATTCATATCTTGTGAAGCACAAAACTGTTTGTAAGAATAAAATTGTTACGAATGGGACTGGGGCATGCGGATCAAATAGAGGGGCTTTATTTAAAGACGTAGTCAAACAGGCAGGGTAGCAAGGGTCGGTCGATCAGCGATCAGTCCAAATGGGGCAAAACAAGAACAATAATCCAAAGCAAGGCGGAGGATGGTACACAAAAGATTAACGGCAGAGCTGATGAACACCAGGACAAAGCAAACAGAGGCAAGGTCCTCTCAGGTAGTGTGGATGGCAGAGACGGCCTCCAGGGCAGTGCAGAAGGCCAGGGCTGAGTCGCAGAACACCAGGGCAGAGCGGGCAGAGCCACGACCCTCCAAAGCGAAGCCTTCAGAGTCAAGGCCCTCCAAGGTGGTGCAGGTAAAACAGGAGCCAACCAGGGCAGAGCAGGCAGAACGGGAGGTCAGGATAGCACAGGAGACAAGGGAAGAGCAGACGTGACTGTATGAGAGAGCACAGAGAGATTAATGAAGGACTCTCCGGCAGGACAGTATAGGTCGCCTCCGTGGTTGGAACAAGGCAGGATGAGAGTTCGAAGACGGTCTCTATGGCCAGAACAGGGCTGGACGAGAGTTCACGGATGACCTCCGTGGCCGGAACAGGGCAGGGCGAGGCATTATCAGCCTCCATGGCTGTGACTAGGCATGACAAGGACTTCGATATGGCCTCCTTAGCCGTAACAGAGCAAGACGAGAGATCAATGGCAGCCCTTATGGCCGAAAAACAGAGCAGGACGGAAGTTCAACGACATCCGTGGCTGTGACTAGTCATGACAAGGGCTCAGGAATGGCTTCTCTAGCCGTGGCAGGGCAGGACAAGGGTTCTATGGTGGCCCTTCTGGCTGTGACGGGGCAGAACAAGGGTTCAACGGCCCCCGTTACCATGACAGGGCAGGACGAGGACTCAGAAATGGCTTCCACTGCCATGACAGGACGAGAATTCAGGGGCAGCTTCCTAAACCATAGCAGGACGAGGCGAGGGCTCTATGGTACAAACCAACAGCCATGGGGGTTGTGCAGCCACCAGTGGAACCTCCAGAGAATCTACAGCCGGAGCCGGCATCTCTGAGGGTTGCACAGCCACTGGCGGAACCTCAGAGGGATCAACAGCCGGCACCAGCTGCCCTCACTGACATCAAAGGGGGATCTGCTAGACATGACACCAGCATCAAACGCCCTTGGAACACCCTAGTGCCTTCATGTGCGACAACCACGATGCGGGGGTATGGCATCAGTGGTGGCTGAAGACTGTGGCTTTAGTTCCGTTTTGGCTGAAAGCTTGGGTGTGGGAGACATCTTGTGCAGTGGCTGGGCATCGTTGGCCATCTTGTGCAGTGGTTCAGGGTCGACGGCCATCTTGTGCAGCGGCTGTGGCTCTGGGTTGACGTCCATCTTGTGAACGCGCTCCGGCACGCCATCTTGGACGCCGACGCGATGAGTGAATCGCAAACCCCAGCATTAATTGAGAGGCCACGCACAACAAGGCAAAGTCCATAAACTCCACGAGAGATGGCCGGGGTCCCTTACAGATCAGCCGCAGTCTAAGCTCTAGGTATTCCTGTACATAGTCCTTTAGCGATTGAGAGCCCTGCTCTCAACATTCTTGCAATGTCCATACCTGGCCAATGTGTGAAAGGAAACCCATTGGATCCTGAGGTGACGGAACTGAGACATCCATTCGCGGGGCTTTATTTAAAGACATAGTCAAACAGGCAGGGTCGAGACAACAGCAAACAGGAATTGTAGAGGCAAAACACAAGAATAGTCCAGAGCGGTAGCGAGGGTCGGAAAAGAATATGATGTTTATGTGATCATTATTGTCGTACTGATATTTTTGGACTCAGAGAAAGTCCAGAGAGCTTTGTTAAATAATTACTACTAAACTCTGCCTAACCAATGTCTGAATTCAGCTCAGGCGTATAATAACAGCAGCAAAATTGAGCTAGAGGAGACTTCACCTTTCATCAGTGTCACGTCAGGCTGCTGTCACCTCAGACTCACTTAACCAAGAGGAAAATTCATGTAAGTGTTTTTAGCATCTGCCAGATAAGCAACGCATCTGTTCTCATTTGCACACAGCGACAAAGAGCTGCCGAAAATAAAGGGAGCGTGTGTCTAAGACTGAGCTGTTTTTCAAACATGTGCCAGTCATTTCTTTCTGGACCTGACAGCTTGTAATACGCTTAGCATCGGCAAATCATTCTTTCAGCAGATGCACATCCGGTTCTAAATGGCAGATAATTAACATGTGTATGTGTACAGTATATATCAGACTTATCAAGCAGCCTCATCCACAAGGTTATCACAGTCCATCCTGCAGGGTTTGTTCTAGAACATCTGGATTTGTTTTCCCATTTAATGAACACATTTTGTCACTCTATCTTTTCTATATATGCCATGTGTATAAAAAGAAAGAAATAGATAAGACAGGAGTAAAAATATGGTCCATACTTTTATTCTCTCATTCTTTTTCTGATGCATAGCCAAAACTCTGACTAACTCTGCTAATCATAAAGCCATGAGTTTGTTTTTGTTCATCAGAACAGATTTGGAGAAATTCAGATGTTAACAGATGGACTTGAATAGTGTGTATTACTTGTGGACTGTGATGTTTTTAATTAGCTTTTTGGGCTCTCATACTGACGGCACCCATTCACTTCAGAGGATCCATTGGTGAATTGGGATGTAATGCTGCTGAAGTAACAAACTCATATACATCATAGATGGCCGTTTTGTGCATTATGGTTGTGCATTGTGGTTAACTTCCCCTCTATAATAAAAAAAGTTACAGGTTTATTACATAAATTAAGCATATTGTTAATCACTATGGATAAAAAATAAATAAATATGGTAAATAATAATAATAATAAAGACCAGCTTATGGAATCTGAGATAGGATACTAATGCCTTTAATGTATAAACTATAGCAAACTAAATTTGCAAACCATAAATGTGATTAAAGACACTTCATTGTCAATTTCAAGCCAAAAAATCACTTTGTGATATCACATATACATTTTAAAATCAAATGAACATCAAGAAAACAGTTTATTTCATTTTAATAAAACTTAAAATAAAAAGCTTTACACAGTTGGTAAAGTGATACATTTTTTTCTAATTCATCATAACACTCTTTTGTTCAAATTAATACCCTTATTTTAATACCCTCACTTTTTAAATTGTTCCTTCTCCTCTAAATGACTGAGTGGTCAGTGTGTGTCTACAGCTCTTGCACCATTAATTTACTGTCCATTAACCATTTAAAGAGAAGCATGTCAGTCTTAGACTAGTTATACACTCTCTGCTTTAAATTGGATTTGAATGGATTAACTCCAGCCTTGTTTCCCAGAAAGCCTCATTCCTACTGTTCATAATTACATTTTACACTGAAATGCAAATTCAGGTCAAAGTGTCACTGGGGTCATCCACATCTTGCTGACACTTTATCACTTTATTGACTTTGGTCTGTGATGCTTGAAGTTTGTACTGTGAAATTGTGCTTCTCGATACCTAAAACGAGTTTCTTGGATTCTAAACTAAATGCAACCAAATTTGTATTATGTCACTGTTTTAGAATGGTGTCATGACTCACTCTACTTCAAAACACCTCTTCCTACTCTTCACCTGCAGTCTGAGTCATATTGCACATTTGTATACCAAAAGCTCATGAGTTTAGTCAGTTGTACCAGTTTTCTCTAAATCTCTAAACTACAAAACAAACTTAAAATAAACAGCATTAAAGGTCTATAACAAAACTACAGGCAACGTGCGGATGTTTTCTGTTTTTACAATTAAAATCATACATGCATACAATTAAATCTGCTACAGATTCTCCAACACTAAAACTGTATCTTAGGAAAATAGATTTAGGCCTAAAATTAACATCCTGTAATTATTTACCCATTCTCATGTCATTCTAACCTGTATGCATTTTTTTTTTATGCAGAAAAGATGTTTTGAAGAATGTTGGAGCCCAAACAACACTGACTTTTTTATTTAATGGACAAAAGGCTTCATACTGTAGATGCAAGTCAAGTCAGGTTTGAAAGGACATGAGGTAAATGATGACACAAGACACTTTACAATGCAGCTTTATTAATGTGAATAAAGAAAGATGGCATGCCTGATGGGAACACAAATGTGGTTAAAAGGACATGTGGGATATTTTTATGGCATTTTCTCAAAGGATTCCTGGTGAGTCCCAGGAGAGGGGTGCACAGAAGTCTTTCCACACACATCCAGATGTGTGAGCCTGTTTTCCCAATGATGCTGAACAGATGGCATTCAAATGCTTGAGTACCTGACTTATAGCCTGACCCATAAAAGACAAAGCTGATTCTTCTATTAAAGATCATGCTTCTTATCTTATGCTTTATTTTCTTGATAGATAGATAGATAGATAGATAGATAGATAGATAGATAGATAGATAGATAGATAGATAGATAGAATAACACTGCACTGAAATGGTTCTGTGGTGTTTAAAAAGCTAATTTGAAATGAAAAGTAGCAACTAATAGCATATCTATACTTTTTTTGTTCAAATAATGTAAATAGAAGTAAAATGCTATTTATATTAAATTGTCTGAGCAAAGTGGGAGGAGTCAGTGCAAACAACCTTTCCCAATAAATGTGGTTATTTGCACACTTTAAATCACCACTGATTATTATTAATAATGCATGTGCGGGGGGAAAACATTAAAACATGTCTTAAAACATGACGGATGGATGCTCAGATAGATAGATAGATCTGGGATATAACAGCTTGAGAGAAGCTGGACACTCGCTCGATAGAGGAGGAGGGCTGTATTTCTCGACCTCCAGTGAAGTCTTTAACCATAAATTGGAGCACATGTGGTTGGCAAAATGGAGCATCATTCTTCCAGCGAGAGGCGGAGTTAACCGGACCGAGAAGCGCTCCGCTGATCTGAATTTTCACACGGGTAAAGAGAGGCGCTCGGCTCGGTGCTGCCAGATTTGCTCTGTGGACGCAGTTCAAAAGAGGAAGGCATATAAAGGAGAGTGATGAGAAAGTAGAAGCCCTAAAAGAACATATTAAAAATAATATTAATTGTAATGACCACTATGGCCGTTCCTGCGACTCTTCCGGTTCACTCTGGGACTTCTGCGGTGTCCGGTAAACTCTTCAGAACCGACCCGTTCTTCTCGAGTCCCGCGGACTCTCCGCGACTCATCAACTCACTGAACGCGTCGCTTCCGAGCGGCGCAGCGACGAACGAATGCAAAATCGTGGAGGTGCACGGAGTGAAAGTCGCTTCTTTCAGCGTTGATGGACAGGAGCTTATTTGTCTCCCGCAAGTCTTCGACCTTTTCTTGAAGCACCTTGTCGGCGGACTGCACACCGTGTACACGAAACTCAAGCGTTTGGATATAAACCCGGTGGTGTGCACAGTGGAGCAGGTGCGCGTGTTGCGCGGACTCGGTGCCATCCAGCCCGGAGTGAACCGATGCAAACTCATTTCCAGAAAGGATTTCGAAGCGTTGTACAACGACTGTACCAACGCAAGGTTCGTCCAGTCAATAACTTTTTTTTTCTATTAATAGTTTACATATCTGGTGATTGTGCATTAGCCGTTAAACTGCATACAGATTACGACATTTTAGTACTTTTCAGTGTTACAGAAATTCCTATAAACGCAACACGCGACGCAGTGAAGCAGCAATGTGAGAAAGAATAGAGCCAGACTGTATTTTACACTAGGGCTGGGTGCAGGAACATAGCGTCCCGTTATGCTGCTTATAAGTCATGTTAAATGGCCGTCAACAGAAAGCAACAAGTGGAGCCCCAGTTTTGACTCCGTGACAAAGGACCCAGACAATAAAAAAAATAAATGTTTTAAATTCTAGTTTAAAACCCAAGTTCAAAGAACTTTTGTGTTCCTTCATACAATTTCTGTGAACATGTCAATTAATTAATTACAAAAGTAAACCTTTTAATTTGACTAATTTTAAGACCCATGAAGGTATTAAATGACTTTAACCCAAAAAGTGAAAACACAAACAGATATTTTTCAGGTTTGAATAACTTAAAGGTTTCAGACCAAATTGACAGTTTGCTAGAATTAATACATCACACTGTGCTTATCTTCTCCATGGACACCGTGAAGTACTTTCAGGGACCCCCAGGGGTCCACAGACCCCGAATGAAAACCCTGACTCTAATTAGATGGAATAGTTCTGTCAGGAATCATTAGTTCTGTGAATACACGTTATGCGTCAGCTTGTGGATTTTCTGTGGCCAAAGTGTAATTGCCGTTCTTTGAAGCCCAGTGCATGCCTGTCCTGTTCAATCCCCGTAGATCCTCACGTACGTGGCACGGATCAATTTTCCAGTTCCCCCCGTTATGTAAACGCATATGCATTGGTCAAGATTGTAAACTGTTTATTTGCTTTTTTGACCTTGCTGCTTGTTTTTCATTAAGTGCGTTTTGAGCATCCTGTGTTAAATTTCATTACTAACATCAATAATAACAGACTTTTTCTAAACAACTAGATTGCATTACAACCTAACAAAGACAGCATTTGCTTGGAGCCTAATAAAGCAATGAATTGAAACATTTCATTTGAGTAATGGCTTCTTGTTAATCTCTTATTGATTAACTACATGACTGTATATATTTTAGCATGTTTTGTACAGTGCTGTGAAAACACTGGGATCATGTAGCCTCTACAGAGTCAAGTTACGGTCGCGCTTTATTCACAGCAGACAATAGGTTAAAATTTGGCGCTTTGAACGTGATGTCTTAATCCTTCTCTTTGTTGCGGTCTGTTTGTGCAGAGACCATAACTGAATAGAGGGGAGATATACTGTCATATTAGGTCATGTGTTTTGAAGAAAGCCTGTCATCAGGTTTCAAAGGGCCTTTTGGATACTTTCAGAGCTTTGCAGGAAATATTTTTATGGCGTGTGAAAGTCAAAACTCTTGCCTCTGGTGAGATTAGGAAACTAGTCGTTTTTGAAAAAAAGTTTAGAGATGTACATGACTCTTTAAGGAAATGATTGAGAGAAGTGCATCTAGTGCTTTTTATTTGTCCGTTTTATGGCTTTTTGTTCATGTCTGCTCATTTTGAGGTCATATGTTTGCTAGTGTACTCCAAAAAAGAAAATGATAATTTAGTCATACTTACTTATTTATGAGAAAATACAATAAATATGGAATGAATCCAGAAAGAACAAAATACGTTTTAATTGTATTAAGAATTTAGCATTGCTCACATTTCACCTTTGTGTTGTCTGGATTGTGTTTCCTAGCAGATGGTTTACACTGCTGTGCATGAGTGAACTGCTTATCCACCTGTGACATATATTGTGGCGAACACACACATACACTCATGATTTTATTTCTCTGTATAAACAGTGATGTCTCACCATATGTGATCCTAAGAATACTAAGGTTCAAAGGCTGGCTTGATTTATTGCCTAGCATACCATGCACTAAACATTACCATATATTAAGAATTTGGAAGCCATTAACATATAAGCACAATAAATCATTTGTAAAACAACATAAAACAACGTTTTTGAATCACGATTGAGTCAGTATGAAGTAATGCATGATGTAATAGTGAGTCTGTAAATGCTGTGGATGACTACTATGTCTGCTATAATATGAATGTAGAATAGCCTCTAGGATCATACTAAGCTTATGACTCTGCAGTACTCATTTCAATGGTAGCTTATTTGTGGTTGTGGCTTTTTCATTTTACAACTTTTTTAAATGGAATGAAAACAAATCAGATTTAACCTCAGAAGTGACAGATATAAATATATAACAAATTTGAGAAAACATCAAGCTTGTTTCCACCCACTTAGTTTACCTAAACTAAAAAAAAAAAATAGTTTGAAAAAAAAAAAAAAATTGCTAGACTATTAAAAATAAAAGTGGTTCACGAAACTTTATGACATCTGAAAAACATTTTTCAGCAAAAGAAGGTTCTTCAGATTATAAAAAGGCAAGAAAGAGAACCATTGAAGAAACTTTCAAGCACCTTTATTTTTAACAATGTGTAGCTGAAATAAAATATGTAAAAACTAAACCTTTTTTAACAAATTACCAAAGCAATATTTTTCATTTTCACTTAGTTTACCTTGATGTACTAAAATAACTAAAATTAAAACATGACTAATAATAATAATAATGTCAATAATATTTTAACATTTTTAAAGACACTAACATATTTAAAGAATTAAAACAACAAAATTACTAAAAAAAGAATAAGGAAAATATAAGAATGAATTCTAAAATGAAAATTATGAAATAATATTATATAATAATAATAATAATATGCTATATTATTATTATTATTGTATATTATATTTATTTCTTTATTTCATTATATAATTATTATGTAATATATTAAAAAAACTATTATAAAAAAGTAAAAGGTAAGAAAAAGTCAGAATTATACGATTTTAACACACAATTCCCTTTTTTAATTTTTTTATTCCACGTCGGAAATAATCTTCTGCACTTTTCTCTATTTCTGTAGGCCCTGCAGTGTGAATCCTGTTAATATGGGGGCCACTGGAAATGCATGCAGTGTAAAACAAGCCAAACATGGCGTTATGTGCTGCTTCAAGCAGTGAGTGTGAATGACTATGAGCGCAGCAGTCATTCATTTGGTTCCTGATTGAGTTGTGTCTCAGCTGAGGTCATTCAGTACATTCAGTACTAATGAGCTGCACTAGGGGTGCAGTTGCACTCAGCGAGGTTAATGTGTAGCGTGAAGTGGACATTTTGATAACACTTAATTACATTTGTCCACATCAGAGGCGGATGTTGGATGGCACGACTTCTGCATCACTGCTTTGTGCCTCTTTGTGAAAAATCTGCCTGTAAATATTACAAACTTCCTATTTAGACAGTTATTGTACAGACCAGGTGAATATCAGGAACACGTAGATGATAAAGATTGCAGGTTCATATAATCAACATTTGGTGCCTGGATAGAAATTATAGAAAATTGTTGTGTATTTAGTCTACCATTTTAAAGTTTGTGGCCAGTGCGATTAATTTTTATTGTTTTAATTAATCTAGGATTCATTAAATTGATCGAAGGGTACTGTAAAGACATTTTATGTTATGTAAAATCTATTTCAAATAAATTATGTTCCATTGAAAGTTCTGTTCATCTAAGAATCTTAGAAAAACATGTATCATGGTTTCATTAATTATCCACACACGTTTTTAGCATTGATAATAATGTGTGTTGAAAAACATTATTAATCGTGATTAATTGCATCCAAAATAAAAGTTTTTGTTTACATAATATTTAATACCATGTATGTAAATATTTAAGAAAATTATGCTATATTTGTATATTGAACATTATATATAAATGATATGCATCTAAATATGTACATGTAAATATAAATATAAATATTTTTTAAAATATATAATGTATGTACAGTATGTGTATTTATGCATACATAATAAATACACTGTACACACACATATATTACATAAGCAAAAACATTTATTTTGGATGCAATTAATCATGATTAATCATTTGACCACACTATTAGTGAGCAATATTACTGTTTTTTTGTTGTTGTTTTTTTTTTACCAAATAAATGCAGCCTTAGTGAACATACTTTTGTCAAAAACTGAATTTTCCCAAACCCCAAATTATGCATTGTATAATATATTTCTAAATCTAAATGGTCAAATGAAACCTTCCTCTTTCTTTTGTTTTCAGTCACAGTTGGTTTCAAAGATTGTGTATATACCTACAGTAATGTACTGTAGATGAAACCATACAGACAATAAAACTTTAAGAGCTTTTTACTGTTTGTGTTGAGACAAGAGCTTTATTTAGCAGCGGGATCACAAAGAGAAGTTCTGTATGTTACGCCAAGCGATTAGCTGATTGCGAGGCGCTAAGTGACAGGTTAGCACATTAAGTGCTCGAGATACTGAATGAAACAGGAGGAATCTGGCATCTTTTTTTCATGACCTGACTCTAGTGCGGTTCACAGACACATAAATGAATGATCTCGTCTAGACGCAACAAGAGTCAGCTTGTTTTCAGACAAACGGATCCTCCACCTCGACTTGTTTTAGCCTTAGCATTATGACCTGTTTATGACTTCTGCTGAGTGTGTCATGCCTCGGTGTTTGCATTGCGGTCATGTAGACGGGTAACATGCGGATGGATAGATGCGCTGTGATAATGTGTCTCTGAAAAAAATTAACCAGACTTCTGTTCGGCTCTCTTATCTGAGTGAAGGAGATAAGCTGCTGTAAAACAGTCAGTTTCCCCTTAAGACAGTCAAGCAGACGAACGCACACTCCCTCCCCACGCTTTTTCCTGTTGAGGTGTGGATGTTATGGATGGATGTTAGACACATGATAAGCCCTCTCTTCCTACTCACCTCTCCATTAGAGGCTTGAAGAAAACAAAAATGACAAAGTGAAGCTTGACAGTATATCTTACAAAGCCTGTTTTTTTTTCTTCTGTTTTCCTTTTAAAGGAGCAGTTCACCCAGAAATGAAGAGAATCTAATCATTTAATTACAGTCATATCGTTCCATGTATAACCTATAGAGACATTGTTCGTCAACTTTTGATGTAATTACGGTCAAAGCTGTAATTGAAACTGTAGAGTTGTTCAGCAACACATGAGGTGACACTTTCGATTATACTAGCGCCCTAACTTTTTATTGGCCTTGGTTTTAGAAATATAATTCTCATTCATTTTTCCAGTAGGAATAAAAAAAAAAAAACAGTGTCTATTTACACTAAGTGCAAATTTACACTAACTGGGCTAGTCAATGCTACAAAAGACGATCCTTTAACAACAGCTCCAGTGGCGTAGATGGTAAAGGGACGTGATCAGTCCAAGCTCGAATCCAAATTTGCCAAACTTTTTTCAAATCTCGTATCACATCAAAAAGGCATTTATTTTTCATAAAAGGAAGGAAATAATTGAAAAGTTGGAAATAAAGTATTGTAAAGGTTTATAGAATAGGCGTAGAGAGGGCTTATATTGTCCCAATAAGGAGACATCTACAGTATTTAAACATTTTAATCAAAATTATAATTTACACTCAATATGTTTTGCATGCTGTGTAATAATGTACTTCAATACTGAGGTGCAGATAATTGCTACTATTTGCAATAACTAGTATAAATGAAGTTCCAAAGGTAGGTTTGGAAGAAACCTAATCACTTTTCTTCCTCTAGGTAGGACCGAAATGGGTCGAACTAAGTGCTAATGCTGAGTCTAGGGTTCAAGAGAAGTTTGTCTACCATTAACCATCAGGACTGCTATACTTTGTGTAAATAGAATCCACTGTTATTTGCACTTAGTGTAAATAAAATCTATGACTAATAAAATATGCTATTTTCACTTAGTCTAAATAGCCTCTATTGCTATTTACTCTTAGTGCAAATACCTGCTGCCATGAGTTATAAGCAACAAACGAAACCAACCAGCTATTAAGTGAAGGCCTTGCAGCAGAACATCATCAACATGGCTTTTGCAAGCAACCATTTTCTCCTTACCTTTTTTCTGTTTTTGCTGAACTCCTGATCTTAATTTTTTTTACTTATTCACTTCTCGCATGTAGTGAAAAAGCTTAGTTTGTAGACCAGACAGAGCTTTCGATAGCTATGTTTGCATGCACCTAATTCTATGTGCATTTTGGAATATCGCGCAAAAAAATGCTGGATAGAAACGCCAAGATGTGCATACATTCTTAAAACGTGCTCCAAAAATGTACACACACATTTGAGTAGGATAAACTTTTTATCTGATTAGAGAAAATGTGCATAAACTGCCAAGGTAACACGTTTACCGAATAAATTGCTTCATGTACACCAAAAAAGTCAACACCAGCATCCGCCTTCAAAAGCGATTGTTGCATTTATTGTGTTTCGGCAGTTCACTCTGAGGCTCAAGTAGCTAATTTGCCAATATCATATATGAAAATTATTACATTCAATGCCTTCTCCTATATTCTTATTGATATTTAGTGCCACATTTTACCAGGAAGTGATGTTTTCTCTTAGACTCGTTGAATGGAAACTGTTTTATTCGTATATGTTTTACGCAATATTACAGTTTTGCGCATACAGTAAGTTTAATCTGAATCTTTGGATGGAGACATAGCTTGTGATTCTTTCTTTTGAAAAGTTAATATGTGACCCCTGTTTATTATTTCTATCTTCTTGTTGTGTAAGAAAACCCTTTAACCTTGTTAAAATCGCTGTAGCGCATGGTTCTCATGGCCTATTGCTTTATTTCAGCCCTGTCTGTTGTATAGTACCTCATTCTCTCAGTATTTCCATTCTCGCTATGTAGCACCTTTGAGAATGCTGCTCGCGTCTCTCTGACCGATCACAAGGTGTCATCCCTGACTGTGCTGACTTGACACTTTCCCAACACACATACACACACACAGGATTGTTTATTGGCTTGCAAATATGTCCTCTATCTAAAAAGGACAGAGAGGGAGGGAAGTAGAGAGAATTGAATAAGTAAATGTTTTAATATGCAGGAGGCAAAGAGGAAAAGAAAGACAGGAAGAGAGGAAGAGAAAGAAGGAGAAGTATTCATGAGGTAGAGGCAGAAACTGGCAAGCAGTCAATGCAGAATTGTGGTCATTAGTGACGCTTGCTAACGTATTATAAGAGTTTCTTTACTATTTCTCATGCTTTTGTGATTTAAAAAAATGGCAACAACTATGACTATTGAACTTTGGTGTGTAATTCATTTTATTTAACTCTCCTTTATCCATAGCATGAATAACTATACAGCTTAAATTGGAAGTACTGTTTCTTTAAGTGATCAGATGTGTCATTTTTCATTGGCACATTCAGGGATTTGGCCCACCTGACCACCTAGCAACCACATATAACACCCTAACAACCACCTATCTGCACCAGAGACTTGAATCACAATTGACACAGTTACACTGTTTTATTGATTTTTTTTTAATTTTTTTATAATGCAATAAACAGTTCACTATTTTAAAAACAGATCACAAAAGCAAAAAACACTCATAAACCACATTCACTTGGTCATTTTGCCTTTTAAAGACATTTCTATATTTTTCTCAGGCATTAATAAAAAAATGCTTTAAGCCACCAGTTGTTGTGGCCCCTTTCCTCTTTCACTCTATGAATAGAAATCAGCATTAATGTTTTCTGTTTGCTTCTGTGATTCTTTTTAGAAAGAGAATGAATGAAGTCTTTGTGTGGTGAAGCAACAGAGCAGCAGATAAACTGTGCCTCTTTTTCTCTCTCTCTTGCTCTGTCCATTTTCTCCTCTGCTTTCATACCCAGCCTTCAAAATGCATTTACTGTCATTTATATGTACAATTATTTAAAAAAAAAAAGTATACAACTGTGCATATATATTTTTACTGCGATTAAAAATACTCATATTTATAATGAGTATTTTATCTATCTATCATCAGTAAATATAAAGTGTCAGGGGCTGTAATTGATATTGGTTTGAAACACTGAATAAGTCTCAAATTGTGATCTTCTAACTCTTCTCTATTCATTCTCTCCCCTTACTGTCCTCTGTTGTTTTTTATTTTGCGTGTTGTCTCTGCTATCTCCTTCCTCTCCTGCTCTTCTCACTCAATTGAAAATGAGAGACTGTAATTAGCTCGTCTGTGGTCTACACAAAACCAGCCACAGAAAGATGGGGCTATTGTATTTCTCAGAAGAAAGTCAATAGATGTCATTGTGTATGTGTGTATAAATGGGTGTGTGAAGGTGTGATTAAGCTTGTGTGTGTGTGTGTGTGTGTGTGAGAGAGAGAGAGAGCGTTTGTTTATGTACGCGCTGCATGTCTATCCTTATCATACTTGATAGTAGCACAGAAAAGAGGCAAAGGGCTACATAAATTCAATACCAAGCTCAAATGGAAAGAAAGAAAGTAAAGACGACAACCTTGACCAATCAATAAAGGGAGGGATTCCCTCCAGACCTGAGCACTATGACTTCATAGTAGAAAAAACAAAGAAACAGATGCCTTGTCTTATCAAAGCATGTCAGTTCAGGTGTGCAACAAAGCAAAGCAACAAAATATAAATATATTTTGCAATACAGTATTAGAAAGATATTGACATTGGTTAAGGGTCCTTATGATATGCAGATAAAAATCTTTTTAGTAAGCATTTTATTTTGATTGTTGTGATTTCTTCGAATTGTATTTTTTTTGTAACTTAATAAATATAATAAAATAAAAATGTAAAAAAAAATATGTAAAAAGTTCTTTTTGCAACAAGACAAATAAGTAACTCCCTAAGAGTGAATAAAAAGTAAAAAATAAAAAAACTGCTGCATTAAAATAAAAATCGCTCTAATGTAATAATTCTTGCTATATTATAATCAGATTTATTATGAAACAACACTCAATTTCCTGAACACTCAACAAAAATACAATGTTTCGAAACCTTTGCAGACCCACAATATTTATGCTTTTCAGGGAAATCAACAAGCAGATGGTTCATGTATTTTTAATATACAAGTGTGTCGTAAACACCCTTTTAATGGTCCTAAAATTATACAAATATGCTTATTTTATTTATTTAATGTATATGACAATTCAGAATTTTTCTTTTTAATTTTGTGGTGAAATGCGAACCAATTTTGTGGCATGTTTCTGAGAGATTCCCCTTTACAGTTATAGTTCGTAAACATTTATGGATGTAAAGAGGAACTGCAGTGAGACCTGTGGTCAACGCCTGTGACAGCTGTTTGATATCTATCACGGCAATAAATAGCGGTGCTACCCTCTCTCTGAGCGTGTGTGTGTGCGTGATTGACAAAATGAAGAGTTGTTGAACTGTATGTTGATGTGTGTGTGTGTGTGTGTGTGAGCCTGAGCTTTAGTAATATGTCTTTGATCTCTGGGGGAATCCTCCCTTGTCCTCCATCTGCCACCAATCATAGTCGATGACAGAGTATTGATTGAGAACAGGTTTCCATAGTAACAGACTCTTGGGTGTGGTCTGATATATGTTATATGCAGAGCTTGTCTTTTATCAAATGTAATAATATTTTCACCCACACTCTAGAGAAAACAAAAAAAACAATACATATTTATTTTGGTTTTCACGGTGATGCAGCAAATGTTATTAAGGTCTCATATAACAGCCCTGCTGTACGTAAGCGCACAGGTTTAATATTAATTTATTAGTTAATACTCCACTTCTGTGCTAATTTGGCTCCACAAAAAGACTATATACAAGCTAACGCAGCATTATCTTACGTATCACAAATAAAATACAATGTATCACATTAGAAAATCGCAATATTCTTAAGAAATAAATAGAATAGACGTTAATACGATTTTGTCATTTTTAATTAATTTTTTTTTTTTTTGTTGGATTAATGAACAGCACCAAAAACACTTCAGTTGTTGTATTTTCATTGTGAATTTACTAGACATAATTATTTATTTTAATTATATATGTATATATATGCGCGTGTTGTGGTCATTTCGATTCATTTCGATCAAGATTTCAATGTTATATTGCAACGAACCACTTTCTCACCTGTATACTTTGTTTGTGCATATGCTTATTAATCATAATCCGTATAAGATTCTAAACTCAAATTCGGCAAGTCTTTTTGTTCCCTGTGAATCAAACCCGTGACCTTGGCATTTGTCACATCTTGCTTTACCTGAGGGCTCCAGAAATGCAGTCTTATCTGACGCCACGATATTGGCACGACAGGCTCGTTTAGCCAGTGTGTTTCCAGTGCCTACAATCAGTTATTTTTCTGAGAGTGTGAGTGTGCGCCAGTGACCTCTGCATGACTGCATCGCTTCCATCAGCGGCTCATCCTGTCATTCACTAAAAGAGAGGGATTCTTTTCTCTCTGATAATACAGAACAAAAGAGCTGTTGTCAGTAGATCTGGATTAGCTTTTTTGTGTTTCCGTGCGTGTGCACAGAACGACAGAGCGAGAGAAAGAGAGGGAGAGAGAAGTGGTATCAAGAGATCAATGAATGAGCGTCTCCGAGAGCTGTATTACTGTAAGCTTTGTAAACAGCGTTCTTCCTTTTGTCTGTGCTTTTAAGAAAGAGGAAACCATTCACACCCCCGTACATCAACACACCGTCCCACACACACTGCACACATTCCTGTTAGGCTGACACAGCGGGTTAGTGGATGTATAAACATTACACACCGGGATGAAAAGAGAGATATGAGCAGCTGAACTGCTGTGGAAATGCATTTTTTCCCCTTCTCTTTCTTTCTCTCTATTGGGATTCGTCTGCATATGCTTGTGGCTCTTTTAGGCATCGAACTAATTAAGCGTGCAAAAAGCATACCCAATCCTTATTGTTTCAAAATCGCATTGCCTTATTAAATTTGCTCTGTTTAAAATCTGAACTGCTGCTGAGCCTGTGTTAATACTCAGAGATTTCAAAGAGGCCGTATCGGAGAAAACAGGATTTTCCGTGATCTTTTAAAATTCTGCCCTGCACCGTTTATCATACAGACATTAATAATTACAAAATTGTCTGGCTTGTTAAGAAGAGCCTGAGCTATTACTTTTCAAAGTGATCCGTAAGACAATACATTTTTTTTTTAAAATCCCATTTTTAAAAAAGATGCACTCAAATCTAAAAGTGTGCTCTTTTGAATCGTGACAGTTTTGCACAAATGTATTTTCATATTTCCTTCAGTTTAAACAGTTTATTGACAAGGTTTGGGATTGGAAAGCATTCAAAAGCATATTAGTCTACCCACTATTTCATATCAGTGGCTTTTTAACAGTGTTGGTAAGTAATTAGGATACATGTAACGGCATTGCATAATTTAATTACGAAATAAATGTAAATGCAATGCATTACAGTTTGTTGCTTTGCCTGTTTTCGATGTGCACAGTACTTTGGGCCTTTTAAGGCTTGTTAAAGCAAAGCTATTCTGAGGCTTTTGATTGGTTGATTGTGCTCCAATGGAAATCTGAATAATCTCAAAGTTAAGTACTGATTTTGTTGTGGCTGTTTTTTATAATTGCATTATTATAATTGTTATTCAAGTGATGAAGGATTTTTACATTCTGACAATCTTGTTGAGTTGATGCGTTTTTTGTTGTTTTGTTGAGGTTGTATTTAATTTTTAATGTGCAAAAATTTCGGACTACAATTTCAAAGTGCTCAAAGACGTCAAGGTTAACCCTAATTTAAATGTTCCCGGATTATTAACAGCTGAAAACATCTGTTAGCTATTATATAAAGTAGTCAGAAAGTAATTCAAATATAATCAGTTACATTATTAATGTAATGAAATAGTTACACTACACTACATTTTTAGGGTAATTTGTAATCTGTAACCTATTACTGTATATTATACCTATTATAATATATTCCAAAGTAACCTTCCGAACACTGCTTTTACAGTAGCATTCACAATTTTGATGAAGGACAGTATTAACTATGCTGATATAGGGATTAGTCAATCATAAAGCCAGTTTAGTTTATTTTAGTTTAAATAAACTTTATTGTTTGGCCTTAGCTGAAGGTTAATCTGTGGTCTCACTGTACAGTGGACTTTCATAAAGTATTAAGGTATAGCAAAAATGCTGGTTGTATTTTAAAATTCAACTTCACATATTTTGGAGTTAATCAATGGCCAAGTGCTAGAAAGTTAAGTAAACATTTCTAAATTTCCCCTGTAAAATTTGTATTATTTGTAATTGGGATTTAAAAAAAATTGTTTTATTTATGTCATTTGTTGTGTTCGTTGCCATTTCAGTTTTATTGTGTCTGTATTTTTTCAGTTTCATTTGATTCCTTTTAATTAATAATTGTAAAACATTTTCCAGGGTAAGTCGTCCATTCATTTTGTAAGTTTAGCACAACTTTAAATTGTGTGGAAAATGTAACAATTTAAAAACGCAGCCAATTCATTAGTTATTAGTCTGTTTTTCCACCTTAGTTTTTGACATCAGCAAATTAAAAAAACGTAAATAGATGCTATATACTCTAAGTGCAAATATCAGTAGATGCTGTTTACTCTTAGTGTAAATAACATATTTGCACTTAGCATAAATAACATCTATTAATATTTGAAGTCAATATAGCATGTTGTCTTAGCGATAGATGCTATCTGCACTAAATGCTAATTAGTGATGAATGCACCAGTTCACCAAATCAAACCGAATCATTTGAAATTATTAGCATCTCCAATAAGCACTAATCCACAACTTACTTACGTTATTTCCATATTTAACATGGCTGACAGTCCCTCTGAGTCGAAATAAAACCAATATCCTGTTGTTATTAGCTTACTCAAAAAGTACACAGAGTGAAAATATTATTGAAAATAAATACTGTACCTTTCTGATGTGATATGAGATGGAAAAAGGGACAGAGTTCGACTACACATTTTACAAGTAGTCACTGAAGCTGCTCTTTTGTAATGTTGATTAGCCCAACCACATGTTAGTGGACAGAGTTAGTGTAAATAGCCAACAAATTTCCATTTAGTTGAATTGGGAACAAATGTGTATGAATTTCTCTAATTAACTGTATTGCGTGAATCAGATTGCATGAATTTAAACACATTTGCCACCAACTCACAAAAAGTATTAAAGTAAACCTTGATTTAAACTGATATCAGTCTCAATATAAGGGAAGAAAAAAAAGTATAGAAAACTCTTGTGAAAAAAACGTGACTGGTTAACTTTAGCTTGTATGTCATTGTCATTTATTGGTTATACACGTGTGGGTTAATAATTGTTGCTGTATCAGAGGACAGATCACATTCTTGTCGTCGTCTAACCATTACGACATAAATCAATGGAGGGATGTTAAACTCAGTCTGTTTCTTTGTCAGTCACGGCCCTCTGTTTAAAGGTCCCTCTCTTTTTTCTTCCACATTCTTCCAGGGCAAAAGCCCCTCAGTGTCTTTTAACCTTTGACTGCTCAGAAATTGTGTCTCTACCCCTGAGATGAACTTTTGGATTTATAAACAAAAGCAAGACAGAGAAGAAAAGCTGCCGGCTGTCCTTTCTCTTTCTCCCCCTGTTACCTCCCATCACCCTTACTGACTGGACAGTCTGCATACTCTGTTTTGGCTATTTCAACTGAATTCAGAAGGGTTTATTTCATCAGTAGTTGGTTGTGTTACAGACGCTGTTTCATATGCTGTGATTGACAGGTGACAGACGAAGTGCAATGTCAGAACAATTTCAGAGCTATTGGGGAAAACAAAAGCATTCACTTTGAAGTTTACTGAAGCGTCTGCACCTGAACCTTCAGAAAGCTTTTCTTGATTTGACCTGTATAGGCTAAAGACTTTCCAGTTCCAGATGTTTTTATAAACAAATACCTTCATCCAGCATTGGCACATTGATTTGTTTAGAAATTACATATATTTATACTTTAAAAAAAAAACATTTTTAATTCAACTTTTTAAATTCATTTTAGTTTGATTTTTATTTGTAAATTCACTGAATCCTGAAAAGAATATTGCTAAACAATATTAACAGAACTAAATGTTTTAATCCTATTAATAAATGCAGTGTTTCCTGAGCACCAAATCAACATATTTTTATAATTTCTGAAGGATCATGCAACGCTGAAGTCTAAAAAAAAACCTTCTGAAAATTCATCTTAATTATATTTAAAAAATAAATAAATAAAATAATTATTTCACATTGTAACAATATTAAACAATATTGTTGTTTTGACTGGTTTTGACTGTATTTTTGATCATATAAAGCAGCGTTTGGTAGTGTACTGTATATATATATATTTTTTTTTTTTAATCATGCTGGGATTTGGAGGGACTAATTTTTTTACAAAACCGTTTTTTTTTTTTATTTGTAGTGTTCATAAAAAAACTTTTTTTTTTTTTTTTTTCTCTGTGAAAAAAGTTTTTTATTAGCTTTGAATGTGTATTAATGTTTAATGTCTTTGTTGTTGTTAACACATGGGCACGATACTAATGAGTGATCACACCCTTCACAGCTCTCGTCCGGGTCGGCCCCCGAAGCGTTCCTATGGAGCCGGTGTGCAAGAAAGCCCCAGAATCCTCCACCACAGAGCAAACAGCCTTCTGTCTCCAGCCCTGCTGTCACCCACAGGTAAACGCAAGCATGCACACACACACAGTCTCGTTTTTCACCACGTTCAGTATGCTGTAAATTTAGATGAGCCTCAATTTACTCACTCACAGCCCCCTTCAACACATATGAAAAGTATATGCTTAAATCACTCCCTCCTCTGCTGTCCTTCTGCTCATCTTTCACATTCTCTCTCTTTCTGCCGCTCAGTTCGGTCATCTTTCATGCACCTTCTTTTACGGGTGACAGTGATGAATGACACACCCCAGCGGGATCACTCATCCATCTGTTCATCCCTCTCTATTTCCCTCTTCCTCTCCCTGGCCAGAAGCCTCACATCCCCCGTCCTTGCTTCTCATCTCTACTGTATCACATTGGAAGAGTGGATGCTGAAAATGTGCTGAAATCTGCCCCAAGAAATGTCTTATTTCTGCCAGAATCTGGAGTGTAGCAATGATTATACCTAGAAGGGGACATGTCCTTCCCACTCCTAGACAATTATGACTAATTCTCATGAAACAACTTTTTTTGCCAGATAATGTCTGGAAAATATAATTAATTATTATTATTATTATTATTATTTTAAATTATTATGTGAAAAAAATAACTACTTATCTTTCAATAAATCATATTTTTATAAATAAATTTATTTATTTATTTTGGTTTTAGCTATTTTTAAATACTTCAGTTTCAACCTATTTCATCTAACCTATTTTCCAAGGCCATTTCTAACCTTTGTCTAATTTCTTTATAGGTTATATATATATTACGGTTACACATTATTAGTGCTAATTAAGCACATATTAATGTCTTATTCTACTTGACCTTACATCTTTACTCCTACCCAATACATAACCTTAACAACTACTGCACTAACTAATAATAAGCAGCAAATTAAGAATTTATTGATGGAAAAGTCATAGTTAATATTTAACAAGTGTTCACCTATTCTAAGGTGTTACTCACATTACATTTAAAAAATATGAATATGATGCATGTGAACAATAATAACCCCTGTGTTACTGTGGTCAAAAAATGGTCACTCCCATAGAACATTTTTTAAACTCTACTTTAAGACAAAACTTAAGACATAAAATAACTTGCTTTATACGTAATGCTTAAGAGCACATGTTTATGTGTACAGTAATGGCGGTGCAAAAAGTATTCCCTCTCTCTCACACACACACACACACACACACACACAAAGTTGTGGGGTCACCATGGAGGATGCGCTAGACTGTGCAGTGATATTCTGCCGTGTTTGAGCAGTTACCGTGGAGATGTCACTTAGAGTCTTGGCATCGTCAAGTGCCAGATGTCAGGACTCGTTAGGAATGAGAGTGGGGCAGTTTGCTTTGATTTGCCAAGTGCTCAGTCATTGTTTGGGACTTTGACAGTTGGGTAAAAAAATTAAACATGGTGAGTGAATCAATGATTATATTCTAACATACAACACACAATGAAGACATGACAGTATTTTGCTTTGCGTTTTGTTTGCTTAGATATGAAAGAAAATCAGACATGAGTTTAGTTTCTCAGTTGTTTCTCTTGTATAATGTCTCAAACTGTGCTCAGATCTGCCAAAACGGAGTCCAATGTCAGAGATTTCAATATGATAAAATTTGACTTTGACATGTATTTAAAATGTTTAATTTACATATTCTTTAATCTGCAACTGCAGCAAACCGGCCTTGTGACAGTCAATGACAATGACAGACAGCAGGGGGTGGTGCCAAAAGACGCAGAGCAGAGGAGAGGAATGGGGGGAGATACATGTATTAAAGTCATTTGATGGGTTATAAAGATGTGTTTATACACACACAATAGCTCCAAGCTACATTTAAAAAAGACTCTTATATTTACACTACCATTCAATAGTTTGGGTTTGGTAAGATTTATCGGTCACACTTTATTTTAAGGCCATAAACAAACCATTAACTTCACATTTTGCCTCAATAAGCTCCTGATTTGTTGCTCATGAATAGTTAGTAAGGTAAATTAAGGTATTAGGATTAGGGATGTAGAATATGGTCATGCAGAGCAGGTGCTTTACCAAAGCTAATGTTATTAATAAACATGCTAATAAGTAACTATTTAATAGTAAGAATCAGTCCTTATAATAAGGTGCTATGCTTATTATTACTATTAATATCATCATCATCATCATACTTTTATTATTATTATTTGTCTTTTTGAAAACTATTGAGAAAAAACATAGACAAACATTGCAATATTGTAAAATAATATTACAATTTAAAATAATTGTATTCTAGTTTTCAGTGTCACACGATCCAGAAATCGTTCTAATAATCTGATTTGGTGTTTAAAAAAGCATTTCTTCTTATTATCAGAATTTATTTGACTTATGAATCATTTCCAACATGGCAGTGACTTTTATTGTCACTGTGCTCACCAATTTAATGCATCCTTGCTGAATAAAGTAGTAATTTCTTTACCACATCATTTTTTCTTCCAAACATAAATATGAAATGGAAATGGAGATATTTAGCGAAATGACCGAGCTGCTCTTTTCCATAACAGAATTGATCTTGTGATTTTTATTATTGCCAAGCTCAAAAAATAACAAAAAAAGTAGTTTTTGTAACTTGTACAATTTAAGTCCTCCAAAACCATTGCCGTTATATTGTCACTGTGAGTTACAGAGAACGCATGTTTTTAAAGGAGCTACTCCTATAATTGTGAGCTGCATCAAACAGTTCAGTTTTACTGCTTTTTTTTTTTTTAAGGATTTTTTCTTATGTACATATAATAATCAGGACAATCTCACACGCATGTTCGCTTACCTTCTTGTCAAACAGCTCATGTAACACACCTCAAGTCTCTGAAGATTGTTTTTCCCGTGAGTCCAAAGCCAAGCTCATGCAACAGCTGTATACTAGATTTAGACAGTTAGCATTTACACAGAGATGTTAAAGTCATGATTAGTCAAGCAGCCAATGCACTCCTGAGGGAATATGTCGCTCTTTACTTGTGTCTTTGTGTGTGTTAGTGTTAATGGTCCGATGTTTTTCTCCTTACCTCGCCTGCACTTTTCTTCTCCTTTGTCACAATGTGAGGGAAAATAGTGACCTTGTCAAAAACAATACACACACTCACCCAAACTCATATGCTAAACCTTGCAAACACGCACACACACATACAAAATGGACATCTTTAGAGGTGTGATGTGCAATGAAAAATCTGAATTATAATTCATGACAGAGGAAGCAATTTTAACATCAATCACTAGTCTAGAATTGACTGTCTGTTGCTAATCAATACTTTTTTTGATGGTATCCAGGGGAAACCAAGGCCAGAGCTCTTTGCCTGACTAATTGTGTTGCTGGTGGGAGGAGTTTAAAATGATTGATTGGCAGATGGCTATTTCTTGGACTTCTTCCATGATATGCTTATATAAGTAATGCAGTCCAGCTAACAGAGAGCTAATTCAGGTCCCTTATCTCACTGTGACCCTCCAGTTGCTCTGACTAAACCCTGCTGCTGATGACAACCTACATTTACTGTCAACTAAGGAATTTATTGCTGTAACTTTTAAGCTAATGTGCTTCATAAATAGCACATCTCTTAGCAGCCTGAAACCAGTAAGATATTCATAACCAAAAAGAAAAGGCTTTTTGTTTCATTGTTATCTTACAGTAAAACCCTTACTAGCGTTATCTTACCTGCAAAGCTACCTGAAAAACTATGGGCAAGTGTACCTCGGAACAGAAGCTGTTTTACCAAAAGTAGTAGCTGTAATACCAAATATTTATTTGATGTAGTTAAATATAAGTTAATTGATAAATGAATACTGATGCATTACTTTTGAAAGCATCCTCATTTTACAGCATGTTTTTTACAAGTGTCTTAAACTTACTGTAGCTTTCAAGGTAGGTTTTTTTAAGCATCTTGGAGTCGTTGCCACAGTTCTTCTGGGTTTAGTCTGTCTCAGTTTGTTCTGTTACTTCATGTCATTCATGTCATGAAAGTTAATCTTAATTTTTGATGTTAAAATCAAATTTGATCTCAGTTTGTAATTGATATTTGAGATTATTGATATCTCTACTAAAACTGTTGAAGAGACATGGGAATGTTGAGCTGAATGGGAGAAACCAATGGGATAAGAAGTGGTTTGCGCATGTAAACAGATATTTGTGTTTTTGATCTTGAATGTCTTGCAGGTCTAACAACGGCTGCCATGGCTGAAGCTTTGAAGATACAGAAGATGAAGATGATGATGAATCTACACAAGACCCACAACGGCTCAGAATTCGATTCAGATGAGCTCAACTCTAATACAGGTACAGGGCTTGTGCCTACACGATATGTTTGTTAATGTGTGCTTGTGTTCCTTTAAGGCAGCGTGTTTAAAGTGCAATCTGTAGATGTGCCAGACAGATGGCCTTGCAGTAGTAACCTGGGCCTTTTGGGTGAGATGAGCCCCATCACGGAGCTCGCTCAGGGGGCCCATGTTGCAGGGCTGTGCTTGGTTTACAGAGACTAATGGTGACATTAATGACTGCTGCCTGACTGTGCATTTAGAGAAGACCAACAACAGACAGAAGAGTAGTTAATCGTACACCAGCCCTAGAGGTGAAGCGAGACATTTGCTGCAGGGGTGCCTGTGTTTGTGTGTGTGTGCATACAAGCCAAGCACAATTAGAAAACGTGTAAATAAATAACGCTGCATTTGTACAGTATTTGTGTGTAAATGCATAAGTAGAAATGCAATTTGTGGATGATGCAAAGCATTTCAAAAGTGGGCAACTGATATGTCTTATATGGCTTTTCTGATTTAACTTATTTATTTAATTTAATTTTATATTTAGAAATATTTTGTCTCTGTATTTATGTTATTTATATTTATTACAGTTGTTTTTATGATAGCAAATGCGACATCTAAAAATAAAATTAAATATAATTTTATACACCAATAAAAAAATATCTACAGGAATATATATATATATATATAAATAATTAACAAATAAAATTGTATGCACCATTAAAAACATTAATATTATTAAAAATTATTACAATTTAAAATAATGTTTTTTTTAAATATATTAATGTATTCATGTGGTGGCAAAGCTGAATTTTCAGCATCATTATTTCACATGATCCTTTAGGAATCATTCTAATATGCCGGTTTGCTGCTTTTTTTCAGGATTCTCTGATCAATAGAAAGTTCAAACAATAAAAAGGAACATTTCACTTGTGTTTACACTCAGCAGTATTTGTAGACAGATTTGTTTTCGGCATCACATAAAATGAATCTTCAAACACACCGCAGCCATATCATAACTGTGGCTAAAACTAACAGATAATGTGGACTTCAAAGGCCATTCTCACAAGAGCTTAGGAGGAAGAGAGCGCAGCATTCCTAGAGAGAACAGCTGTGGACAAGCAGAATTTAGGAGAGAAGAAAAAACGGCCTTCATCAGAAAGATGGAATGCAGTCAAGGAAAATCAGCATCAAGGATGACATCAGAAGAGCGGAGAGAGGCAGCGAGAGATACTTTTTTTCCCCTGCGTTGACAAGTTGAAAGAAAAATTCCATGCATTATTTAACAAGATGGCCGAAACCTGTCATACGGGTGATTGCCTGCGTTAACAGAAACAGGTGTGCGCTGTGAGCGTGCATACGGGTGTTTGTTAGCACATGTGTGCTTGTTTTCACGTCCGCGTGCGCTTAGCAGGGAACTCGTGTATAGTGTAACGCACACATTATCTGTTTGCCCCTCTTTCTCTGAGCATATGGTCAGCATTTTTGTATCTTCACCCGTCCACCCCCTTTCCCTCTCATCTTGTCTGTTTGAAGTTACCCTCATTTTTAAGATGCTGTTTAAATCAGTAGGGGTTTTTTTTGTGCAGCCAATGTGTGTGTTTGTTTTAGTGAGAGCAAACATGTAGAAACACACAAATCTCTTCTAGCTGACTTTTAAAGCATTTCTCACTTGATCAAACAGTCTAGACAAGCTGACCATCTGGTGTTTATTAATTACTGGGATACAAATTACTGTAATTAATTACTGGCCAAAAATACTCAAAAGTGAGCAATAACCATTTTCATGAAACAGTTTTGACCTTGTCATCATGCCTCATTTTTTTCCTCATAACAGCGCCTACACTCAACCTAACCTATAGTGTTATTGAGAGGAAAAAACACATTTCCTGAAGCAACCATGCCATTTTAGATTGCTTCTACAAATCTTTGAACCGGTTTATGGAGTCTCGTTGGCTCATTGGACTAATATTTAATTGCTCCACATCAAAAATACATTTTGTAAAAGTGTGTTTACTGACGTAAAATAGTAGTGTGCAAGAAACAAGTCTTCATTAATAACTAATCTGCCCCTCTGCACTCTTAAAAATAAAGGTGCTTCACGATCCCATAGAAGAACCCTTTTTTTGTCTAAATGGTTCCATAAAGCATCCTTTAATATCTGAAGAACCTTTCTATTTCACAAAAGGTTCTTTGTGGCGAAAGAAGGTTCTTCACATTATAAAAATGTAAGAAAAAAATGTTTTTTTTTTTGTTGAACCAAAACTGGCATGTTTTATAATCCATCAGGTGAAAATGATCTGTCTAAAATTCCGAGCTCAAAATAATAGGTATCTTGGATATATGCACTTTTGATCATAAGACTAGGAATGTTAATTAAAAAAGAAAACATTGATTCCAAGTTTATGGAATGATTTTAGACTAACTGATTATTAGATGCACACACAATTATCCATGCACTACAAATTTAATGCATGTTTTTTATTACAAACACACAAATACCTTTCATTTTGAGTATGTAGACATAATACAAGTTTTGCGAATAATACTGGTCTGTTCTACAATAATGTATCAGAAATTGCGCATGCAAAAAGGAATCAGGTGAAATCTTGCCTTTCAGTGAACTGCGTGTGTTTAGTCAACGCTAAAAACTGCAGAAAGTCTCAAAATCCAATGAACCAAACAGGATTGACTCGAACAAGAAATCAATAAATGCACACGCAGATTCCTTTTTGCATGCGCAAATTATGACATTTTAATAGAAAGTAGAAGATTTGTACTCACAAAATTACTTTGAACCATGCACATTTATGTAATTCATAACTCCACACTATAATGGATTACAGTGATCCTTGTGCGTAGGTAGTTGTGTGCATGTGTGTGTGTGTTTGTGTTTGTTTTGAAAAGCTGTAAAAAATTTAAATTTATATCTCGAAATCCAAATGAACCGAACAAGACATCAATAAATGAACGCGTCACCTGATTCACAAATGCACTGATTCCTTTTTGCATGTGCTATATATGATATATTAATGTTGAACAAACCAGTTTTATTCGCAAACATGTCTTTATTTGTACAAATCGCTGTACAAGCGTTTAATCCCGAATGTCTGCATACTCAAATTGAAAGGTATTTGTGTGTTTGTAATAAGAAACATGCATTAAATTTGTGTATCGCATGGATAATTGTGAGTGCATCGAATAATCATTTTCTAATGATTCTAAAATCTAAAATCTAATGAGTCTAAAATCATTCCACGACAGGTTGACGTTTCGTTGAAATATCTGCCATCCAGTGTTGCCAGGTTTTCACAGAAAAACCCACCCAATTGCTAATCAAAACTAGCCCAGTTGCTTTTCAGGGGGGATGCTTGGTAGAAATTTGTTCCCCTGATAAAAGTCACATTCCAGGGGCTTAATATTATGTTATTGGGGTTGCTTCAACCCGCAGACATGAAAAACATACAGCGGAAAGACCATTAAAGTAGCCAAATTCAAATTTGTTTGTTTGCTTCACTCACAAATACTTAAGATGTTGAATTTGTAGGTATTAATAGTGAAGTAGTATTTCCTTGTAAAATGCACTTCAGTTATCTTTATTTGCAACTTTCGAAAAACCGTTTTACAATGTATTTCTCTTTACACCAGCTCCTTTCAAAATGTCAGTAATCCAAAGCAAGCTGTTCTAGACATCCCACCAAAAGCTGAAAGCCATTTCTATTTGAGTACTTGACACAGGAGAATATACCGCATGCACGTGTGTGTACGTGTGCATGTTTGTGTTTGTTTTAGTGTGTTTCGCAGCACAGCTGCAGCTCTTGTTGTCTCTGATTGCTCTTGCTTTCCCTCCTCTCATCCATCTTCATCTGTCTGATTACTGTGAATTAGCGCCCTCTCACTTACGTTAGAACTCCAGTCCCACAAGATATGTGAGCTTGTGTTGACACTAGTCTTGATTTCCACGGACGTGCAGATTGTCGCACAGATGGCCGCTCTATTGTACAGTATTTATGTCATGGTGAAGGGCCCGGGTTGCGAAGCTGCCACGGTGCCGTAATGTATCTGCAGTGTTGGGTTGTGTCGTAATGAGGGAGCTTATTGTTTTTAATCAGGTTATTTTTGTCCGCTCGTGTGAAGACCTTATTGGTTGGAGCATGTGATATTCTTAAGGGGACTGACTTCATCCTGCGCTATCATTGATTCCTTCGCCACAAATCTGCCACCTAAACACCATCTGCTCCCAATGACACTGACATGAATGCTGATGATAGATTATCACTTCAGTTCATTGTTGATGCTGGTCGCTGGGCAACTTACATTTTATTGTTGCCTTTTTTCATTAAAACTATTGAGATATGCCCATTCTAAAGTATTCTGTAAGAATATTTGTGTGTGAATGTGTAGTGTTTCTGATTAAATGTGCACTCAAAGCAAAGTTAATAGTACTTTTACCAAACTTATGGTATTTTTGATTTAAAAAAAAAAATAACATCCATACCAGTAGGTGTCAGTATGAAGTTTAAAGCCACGTAAATAAAAAAAAACCTAAAGTTATTTCTAAAAACAGTTTGTGTGTATATATATATATATATATATATATATGTGTGTGTGTGTGTGTGTGTGTACTGCATATTATTACGTATTTAAAAATACACACACAAAGTATGTCTAAAAATTTACTTTGAAAATATTTACATGTATGTACATATATATATATATATATATTTATATTCTTATATTTTTTTATTTCTATAAAAAATATTTTTCTTTAATATATACTGTACATTCATGTGTTTTTACATAACATACGTGATAAATATACACATTATACACACATATATTATGTAAACAAAAACCTTTATTTTGGATGTCATTAATCGTTTGACAACACTAATAAAAATATATTACTAGAATGTAAATATATGTTCAAATATAAAAGCTATGTTATATATGTAAATTTAAGCTACCTGACTTTTTCATAATTTAATTTTCTTTTTATGATTAAACAGGATGTAGCGCTTTGTCCTGGGAGAGAGAGAAGCATTCATCACCTGCTTTAGAGAAAACACAGCACAGCTTGAACAACTCTCAGCTCAACTCTCTCCAACACACCCATCTACTGGCCAACAGTGAGCATTAACCATTCACTTCCACACCCTGATGTGTTTAAAAACAATTCTTCAATATAAAATCAGTAGTTTTCCACCCTTATGTCGTTTGAAACCTGTATGACGTTCTATTTTCAACTACTTTGGCAATTAATGGGGTCTGGAGTATTCAAGCTTATTATGCAAAAGCATCTTAAAAGTAGTCCAGATGACAAAGTTGCAAGTCTAATCTGAAGCCATACAATGTTAGACTGATGACAGACCGGGATTTTTCTTTATCTTGTAGGACTGGACCTGCCCTTCATGATGATGCCCCATCCCCTGCTTCCTGTTGGACTTCCTCCCGCCTCTGTTGCCATGGCAATGAACCAGATGAACCACCTTAATACAATTGCCAACATGGTTGCCAGTGCACAGGTGCACAGCCCCGTCTCCAGGCCGACATCTGCCATCAAGGTAGGACATACAGTACTGTACACACCAGATACTAATACACACAGCTCTTTTGCTGCAAGGTCATCAGGGACTGTACAGATTTCTAGCTTCAGTTTATTTATTTTGAGTCATTTAAGGCGATTTGCTGGTCCCATTCATGGTCCAAAGGGTGTAAACTGCTTTAGGTAAGGTCAGGTAGCTTGACACCTGTGTAAGTTTGTTAACCATGTTCCACAGTTCATATCGCGTAATTATTTTCAAACATTATTCTGAATTGCCAGATATAAGAGAACAAAACACAAATCTGAAAAACATTAATGGTGATATGAATCCCCAAACAACCTGATTCTATTGGATTGCAGATGAACTGGGCCAGGTGTGCTGTCATGTGGAGAGAGTTTACAGGTTTGCAGGATTCAACTCTCTCTTTTTCATTTCAGCAGGAGTGTTTTGATGAGAGTCCCTCTCTGACACCATCCATAGATGGGAACGTTCCTCAGAAAACTGAAGACTCGCCTCAACAAACCAGTTCAGTTCCCAGCAGTCCCACACAGCCTTACACACACTCTCCTGAAAAAACAGGTGATTCATTAATTAATTAAACTTATTAATTAAACAGCCATCAACCTCTGCTGAGTGAATCTCACAAATAAACATACACTAAAAGTTTGGGTGATTCAATTTTTTTTATTTTTTAAGAAATTAATACTTTTTTTCAGCAAGGATGCATTAATTTGAGCTAAATTGGCAGTGAATATATTTAAAGGGCTACAAAATATTTCTATTTGGCAGTAGATATTTGCACTAAGGGTAAATAGCAATAGATGCTATTTATACATCTACATGTGTTATATGTTATGCTTGTGTAAATAGCAATTAGATAAGTAATAATAGCAGCAAATATATTTTCTTAGCGATATACTATTTCCAAGTGCAAGTGCAAATAGCAATAGCTTCTATATACACTATGCAAAAATAGCTGTATTTTCTGCTATTTAAACTACTTATTGCAAATAGTGGCAAATATCTGCACCTCACTATCATAGTGCATTATAAAACAGTATGCAATAAAAAGTATTGAATATAAATGACAGGTTTTATAAAATATATAAAATGGATACTGACTTAATGGGACAATCCAGCCCTCCCTCCTTGTTTTTTTGTAATATTGAGTAGCCCAATCACACATTGATGAATGGAGTTAAATAGCATCTGCCAACAAGGCAGGCTATTAGTATAAATAGACAAGCTGTTTCTATTTTAAGTAAACATTTTTAGTATAGAATCCTAAAGAAAATGTATGATGGTTTCCATAAAGCATAAAATATTGTACAGACGGTGGTGTAACTCAAATACATTATTATGAGTAAATCATAAAAACAACAAAAAACATTACAGACTGTAGCTCTAGAAGCCATCAATCATAGCTGATTTTATTTCCGTATAATTGAACAAGCCTGTCATAGGCCTGTAGTTGAGTTGTAACACCTTATCGAACACAATGTGCTATACCAATCCATAATATAAAATATGGTTTCTTAATGCTTGTGTATTTACAGAGACCCAGTTATTGTGGTTAGCATCTTCTTCTTGAAGTGTGATATTACTGTTGTTTCATAATATCTTGCATATAACGTCCATAGAAAACAACATTATATGATTTACATTGAGGAAAAAATGTTAAACTAATCAAGGCTCACAATGACTCTGCTGCATACACAATAACAGCACAAAGCAATATATGATGGCAATAGTCTGTGCTTCTCTGAAACTTCTTGTTTCATTTATCTGCTGTCTTTAAATATCTCTTTTTCTCTCTGTAGCATATGATCAACAAAGTGAAACAGACTCAACTCTGCATATGAACAGACTTTCCAATGACAGGGGTGAGTTTCCTCAACATACACAAAATTTCATTAAAAAAAATCTAAAATTTAATATAACATAATGTTACATAAAAGCCTTTCCTCTGACCTCTTCTGCTCTCATTATAGTTCAATTATTGCACAGAACCACTATATTGCATTGCGTTTAGTTGGGTGATGTAATGGTATGTTGTATGTTGTAATGGGATATTCTAGTTTTTATATACAAGTAATCTCAAAACAATTAAAATAATATGCTCATGCCTTGCTTCATCCTCTACTAGCAAATTAATAAAAAGTGTAATCCGACATATAGATTCTACTGTTGTAAAATTTCGGATTAGTGATCAGTTTTTAAATAAAATAAATTGACCAAAAGTGTCATTAAAGACATTTTTAATGTTGCAATATATTTTATTATAAATACATATTCTATTAATTAAACTTTCTGAACAGTAAAGCAATAACTGCATAAAATTCATCTCTGCAAGCAGAGGAATAAATTGCATTATAATATTAAAACAGTTATTATAAATAATAATATTTCATAATATAAGTGTTTATACGAATGCTGTCTTGGTGAGCATAAACAATTAACTAATGAGTTTACATGAACTTTTGATTGAACAATAACACTGTTTATTAATCTAAGTTAATGTTCATTTTATCATTTACTAATGCATTATTAAAATCAAAAGTTGTGCTTGTTACCTTAGTTAATGCACTGTGACTTAAAATGAACAAACAGTTTGTTCATGTTAATTAATACATTAACAAATGACGCCTTTTTATAAAGTGTTACCAAATTAACTTTCAAATGCATTGAAAAACTCAATGCCCTCACTCAAAAAGAATTGGATTGGATTCAAAAGAACAACCAAAAGTTAAAACAACGGGGATTTTCTGTATATTTATTAACTGATGTAATTTAAATTATAACTATATATGCATATTCTTCGAAAAGAAAAAATCTTCCCCTCTTTTGTAGCTTATAAATCACATCTGATAGTATTATTTTAGCATACTATTATAGCTTTTGTTACATTTGTAATTGATTTTAATATTTTCTTTCTTTATTATTTTTAATACATTTTAATGATTTTTATTCATTTTTTTATTCATTTAAATCAGTTTTTTAAAAAAATTAAAATAGGAAATGTTGCCTTACCAAGCTACAATTTGCTGCAAAATAAAACCTTTTTATTTCAAGTATTTTTTTCATAATTTTAGTTTTAGTTAACTAATAGCCCTTAATGACACTGAGATTTATAGCTAAACTATTCTTTTAACAATCAGTTGAATTTATGCCTTTGTGTTAATTTGTTCACAGTTGAACAAAATGCAGTGAAGCCGACACTCTTCGAGAAAGTCCCAGCTCAGTCATTGTCCTCTGGCTTCCCTGCTTCCCTTCTTTTCACAGATGGCCTCTCCTCTGTCGAGACACTGCTCACTAATGTCCAGGTATGGTCACGGAGAAATACAACACACACACAAACAAGTTCAGCATCAATAACATGGACATGTGTTGCAGGGCCTGCTCAAGGTAGCTTTGGAGAATGCCCGTCTGCAGGAGAAACAGCTTCAGCAGGAGAGGAGAGAGCTCAAGATGGAGCTGTACAGAGAGAGAGAGATGAGAGAGAGTCTAGAGAGACAGCTCACCTCTGAGCTACACAGTCGAGGTAATATGTTGCGTTCTAATACATATCGGAAAACTGAAAAAAAAAAAAAACAGAAATCGTCTATTTCCATTTAATGTTTACAGATGTATATTTTCTCTTCCAGCCACCATTCAGAGACGTCTAAAGAAGGAGAAGAAGGCAAAGAGGAGGTTACAGGAAGCGCTGGAATACGAGTCTAAGCGGAGAGGGCAGATTGAGCAGGCCTTACAGCAGGCCACCTCATCAGACGCCCTCACACACGGTGAGACGCTCTCACACACACTCAGAGAGTTTCATTCAGGCTGATTTCAGCAGGCTTTGTCAGCTGTCCCTGTCTGTTAACACAGATCCAATCAGTCTGGACATGGAGACGGAGCAATGCAGAAGCCCGGAGGACAACTGCTTGTTACAAGGTATTCAATTTAATAAAAACCTAGACGAACTGACCCCTTTTTGATAGAAATATAGAAGTACTAATACACTTACATAAT
>JAUMHP010000040.1:12684451-12718116 GCA_032361065.1 Enteromius trimaculatus | reverse complement strand
CATATTAGAATGATTTCTGAAAGGTCTGAAAGTGACACTGAAGACTGGAGTAATGATGCTTTGTATCACAGGAATAATTACATTTTAAAATATATTCACACAGAAAACAGTTATTTTAAATTGAAATAATATTTCACAATATTGCAGGTTTTTTTGTATTTTTAATCTAATAAATGCAGCCTTGATGAGCATATATTTAAAAAACATTAAATATCTTACTGTTCTATCTTACTTTTGAACGGTAGTGTGTGTATATATATATAAAAAGTTGTTGTTGTTGAGAAATCAGCATATTAGAATGACTTCTGAAGGATTAGGTGAAAAGGAAAACTGGAATAATCCTGCTTCATCACAGGAAAAAAACAACATTTGAATGTTGTAACATTTCCCGATAATACTCTTTTTACTGCATTTTTGATCAAATAGTGAAACCTTGTTCACCATGAGTCTTCGTAAATTGTACTAATATCAAACTTTAAATTACAAATACATCTTTAAATCTGAAAAAGTCTAGAATATCTATTTGTCAGGTGCTATATTGACACATTTAAATGTGTCCTAGGGGAACCTGCTTGCAAGTTGTTGGCGAATCATCTGAGTATACAATAGGCATATTTCTGGATTTCTGAATTATTGTGGTCAGTACTCACTGCGATGAGCTGGTAGGAGTTGTTCATCATAGCGATGAGCATGTTGAGGAGAACCACCAATGAGATGACATTGTAGGTGCCGAACATAGTGGCTCCAACAAACTCCGTAAACTCATGCCGAGCTTTCACGTTTGTTACATATAGATTCAGGAGGCCAAATATCGACCAGAACAGTGACTGAAGTGTTTCAAATAACCTGAAAGACAGATAAATGGAGATGCAAAAGGAGAGAGAGAGAGAGAGAGAGAGAGAGAAAACACAAGAATCAGAATATTGTGCAACAACATCATAGATGCATTTAGGATGGGCCAGAGAAGGTTACAAAGCTCCACAGATAAACAATTCATTAGTAAATAATGGAAAATGCATCGAGTAATTAATGTATATACTGTATATATATATATATATATATATACATATCAGTGTTTAAATCCATTTAGTATTTTAGGTTTATTAAGTTGCATTTCTTTCAGGAACATACATTAGGCCTACATATATTTTGTACATTGCTATATTGCAGTTCCATTTAGAAACTTTTAAATCATCTTTGTACTGGCAGTCTGAAAATCTATTTAAAATTTAATGAATCTCACCAACTGATGAGGTACAAACATGTACAAACATGCACAAACAATGCGATACCAGGCTGTCACAGCTTTGTAAATAAGATGCTACAGTATTGCAGTGTACAGCATTCAAAATTTCAGAAGTCAATGTCGGCCTGCCTCTAAGAGTCCAAGTTTGTGCATCTACGAGCTCCCTTAGGGTGAAAGGAATTGTGATTTCTTTTTTTTTTTTTGTCGCATTAAATATTCAACATCGTCAGCTTTCATCAAAGTCTTGGCACAGATAAATACAATGTGGTTTCCTGAAAATAGAAAAAGCAGAGTCCCAGCAGCACTGAAAGGGACATGGCACTGTGGATCACCTATGGAAGCAGGTATTAGACTGAGTTTGACAGAGTTTGATGGGAGAAACTTCAGTGCCACACACACACAAAAGAAACACATACAGCAAGACTACTGAGAGGATGCTGACAATGAAAAGTGCTGTGTCTAGGAATCCAGTGTGATGGGTGAATAAAATTATTTTATTGTGTGTTTGTAGCAGACTTGTAATGTCTCACAGCCTTTAATTCCCAACAGAACATGCAGTGGCAGCCTTGACTCACTTTGTGCCCTAGGCAAGATAAACACGGCAGAAAACACCCCCAACAACAACAATGTAACAATAAGGATTGGGAGAGTCAAGCCGATCCGTATGCAGTCCTTTTTTAACCTCAAGGTCAAGACAGACAGGGTCGTAATAACGCCAAACGGGTATGGCAGGAGCAAAACATAAGAATAACACAATAAGCAGAGAAAGGGTCGGGCGATCAGCGAACAGTATCCAGTAAGGACAGAAACAAAGGCAATAATCCAAGGGAGGCAGAGACGGCAACGGTAAACCCACACCGACCACAGAAAATACAGCAAAATCTTACAAGGAGCAGAACCACAATGATCGGCGAGAAGACAAACACAGGTGGGTCTTTAAATACACTAGATAACGAGACAAGGGGGCGGAGGAACTGATGGGCAGCCATGGCACCCAAACAATGTGGGAGGAGACAAATGTTCATAATAGGAGTCCTGAACAGTGAACAGAGAGACATACAAACAATGAACATAGTCCGGGCTGGAGTGCCCTCTGGAGGCTTCCGAGGGAAACTCCAGTGAAGCGCGTGACAAACAACAACATGTATTAGTATGTAGTGTATACAGTATATTATGTAGTATATACAATATACAGTAGGCTACATATAAAATATGTTCTGTTTTGTTGGTGTTTGACCCTGCCTGTTTACTGTTTAAGCCTTTGCAATTGGATCCCCACTCGACCCTCAGTAACAATATATATATATATATATATATATATACTGTATGTCTTAAGTATCAAATGTATATTCATAATAATAGCCAACATTACATTTTATGTGTCACTATCTATATCTATCTATCTATAAAAAATATATGCTTGATATGTTTTTGATTACCTCTATGCTTGGTTTATTTAAATCCATGTGGCAAAAATGTGATAAGACAAGAGGCCCCTTGTTTTGAATAGACATGATGTTTCTGAGCAGGGCATCGATATTTCTGTGTGCAAGCTGTGAATAGTGGTGTCCATTTTGAACACATGGGCTGCATCCATGTTATATTTTTGGCATATTCAGTGTCACTGATACAAAAAACTAATAAAAAAAAGTGTGGCCAGCACCTTAAGCACAGGACTGCCATGACAGACCTGCCGTGGCGGAGCCCTAATGGAGGCACACAGGTTTGCCTCAAGCACCTCACTGACTTGTCAGAGATAGTGACATAACAACTGGCAGCCCACTAGAGCCAGCAGCCCTCCACATCCTGAACCGTTTCAGCCGACATTTGGCATTTGAAGCTTTCGAATTGAAAGGCCAAAATAATACAGAGAAGACATGAATATGCTTTGAATGTACTGGTGTGTGTAAGATCTGTCTTCAGAAATCTATTTTGCCTCTATGCACTGAACAAAAAATTCTGAAGCAGATTTTTTCCTGTGCAAATATCCAAACATGCATAGGGCAAGGTACTTCATAAGCAGAAATGAAATGTAAAATATAATTCTTATATATTTGAGAACACCTGTTTTCTAAGAATATATTTTGAAACAAGTTTATTTTTCTTACTGTACGCTCTCAGAAAAAAGGTACAAAAAAGGTCAAAGCACTGATCAAAAATAAATGAAAGCAAATGCAATTGAATATGTACAGGTTTGTTGTTCGTTATTCTATTCAAAATAGAATTAACTCTAAAATAAAATAGTATTATGATTGTCAAGTATTATTACAAATAAAATATATTTTTTAGCCTATTTAACATAACCCAACAATTTGATATTAATTGGAATGCACAAAAAAACTTTTGCAAATGAACTCTTCATATATATATATATATATATATATTTATACAAATCGCACACAAATCAAACCCATAACCAAAGGATTTTTTTCTGTTTTCTAGAAATGAAATGGAATTTTTGTATTTACATCTTTTTTTTCTGTGTGTCTTTATGAAAGTCCCAAACTGCATGGAATGTCAAAGACTTTAATCTATGAAGGAGAGTCTCTGTGACTGAACCTCAGAAAAACACCACAGGAAGCCTGAAGGAGCTGGTGCTGCTTCAGATGTGATAGGGGTTGAGGGATTTGATATCTCGGTGTGGTAATGCCACATACAGCTCATTTGCAGCTGCGGGCAAAAAATGAAATTCTGATGAAAATGCAAGAAAATCCCCAGGTGTTTCAACAACATGCTCGGGTTTTTTTCTGTTTCAGGTGTTTATATTTCACAGAGCAGCTGCACTTTTCTGAGAGACACAGCTCGGATTTATCGTCTTCTTTCCCAACATTTGCTCTCATAAATATTCATGAGATGATTCTGGAACCTGCATTATTGTGCAGTGTTGGATGATTGTGCGGTTATCGATGTGTCATTGATCGACAAATCACTGGTAAAGCAAGAGATCTTAATGAATATTCAGAAGCAGCGTCAGTGGTGTGGGAAAGGATGAATGTATTTTGTAAACAAACTGCGTTGAGAAAGCTTGCTTGAAACTACTTACAATCTAAAATTGTTCAAAAAGTCAAGTCAAGGTATCATTTTGACTACATAAAATTACTAAAAACGTACCTTTGTGCACTTTTTAGTGAGACATGAAATACATACCAAGTACACATCACTGCGGTTTCCGAAAGAAATGAACACTAGAGGCGGTAAAACTCTGACTCCTTTACTTCACACTGTTTTACAGAGTTTTGATTATTAAAACGTAATTTTCACACGCTTACTTGAAGCATATCACGTTACAACCTTAAAACAATATTAACATGCTTCGATATTAGAAAACTGATTCTTTGAACGTTAGCATCACACATTTTCAGCTTCATATTTATGGGTTTTCATAAACAGTATGTTTATTCGGTATAGCTCATGGAGTATGGAGACGTACAGTATTTAAGACAAATGCGTTTTTATATCGGTTTTCCATTTGTTAACACTATCAAGTAGGTTTAGGGTTGGATTAGGTGTAGGGCATATTTCCAACATGATAGAGCAATAACTTTTAGAAACAATCCACTGATATTTCAATTCTAAACTGCTGCAATTCGTACCTACAGTATATCAGTGTAATAAAAATGTGCCAGTTTTAGCGCCACTCAGTGGACATTTCTCTTTGAAACTGCAGCAAAAACGATTACGCACAAAAAGTGCATGGAGTTACATATTTTTTAAAGACCAGGATGTAAAATGTAGTTGGCTACAGTACATAAGCTATATGAGAGTGGTGCAGAATGGATGAAAGCAAGTTAGCACTTCCGATTTTATCACTCCAATGGATTTTTTGAAGAGGTGTTTGGTTAAAAGCCTGAAACAAGGTCTGTTGTTAACACAAGCTGAAAATATTTCACAGTAACCCTCTATCGTGAGTTTTTTAAAAGCTGCTAACAAGTGGCTAAAGTGAAGTTGCTGAAGACATTAAACATAATACATCGAACAGGCCCACTTTTACAGCCTTGCTATGTTTATAATTGCATATTATTTTATATTAAAATTATATTAAAACTGCTGCACAGTAATCAATAAAGAATCTGTGAATGCTAGTTTTTAAATAATTCAATTAAATGGACCATTCAGATGAATTAAAGAACTGAATAAACAGAATAATACAACAAACAGATATCAGAGGGTAAATAAAAAGAAAAGAGAAAGCTGCTAAACTTACGTAGAGAAAGCATTGTTCTGTTTCTCGCAGCGGATCCCTTTGCAGTGGTTGGGTTCATCGGCTGCCTCGGTCTCGTAGTAAAAGTATAGCTGATTGAGTCCATTGGCAAAGGCCAAAAGTACTAGACAGTAGATGAAGAGGAACTTGAGGATGTCCAGCAGCATGCGGCCAAGTGAGATCTGCAGCGGGCCCAGGTGAGAGTTGGCCGTGAAGAGAGAGATGAGCCGGAGGGAGCTGAAGATGTTAGCGATGGCAAACAAAGCCTCAGCGATCAGCGTCGGATGCCACATCTCCCATTCCTCCCGTGGACGAGAGCTGTTATACTATAGAGGACATAGATGTCATTATTTAGTTTCATTGTAAGAACTATAGTGGGTATGGAAAGTATTCAGACCCCCTTACATTTTTCACTCTTTGTTATATTGCAGCCATTTGTTAAAATCATTTAAATTTTTTTCCTCAATGTACACACAGCACCCCCTATTGACAGAAAAACACAGAGTTGCTGACATTTTTGCAGATTTATTAAAAAAGAAAAAGTGAAAAATCACATGGTCCTAAGCATTCAGACCCTTTGCTGTGACACTCATATATTTAACTCAGGTGCTGTCCATTTCCAGAGATGCAGTCGGGAGATGGGAGAAAGTTGTAGAAAGTCAACCATCACTGCAGCCCTCCAGCAGTCGGGGCTTTATGGCAGAGTGGCCTGACGGAAGCATCTCCTCAGTGCAAGAAACATAAAAGCCCGCATAGAGTTTGCTTAAAACACCTGAAGGACACCAGGATGGTGAGAAATAAGATTCTCTGGTCTGAAGAGACCAAGATAGAACTTTTTGACCTTAATTCTAAGCGGTGTGTGTGGAGAAAACCAGGCACTGCTCATCACCTGTCTAATACAGTCCCAACAGTGAAGCATGGTGGTGGCAGCATCATGCTGTGGGGGTGTTTTTCAGCTGCAGGGACAGGACGACAAGATGAATCCCAAGTACAGGAATAACCTGGACCAAAACCTTCTCCAGAGTGCTCAGGACTTCAGACTGGGCCAAAGACAATGACCCTAAGGACACAGCACAATAACAAGAGTGTGGCTTCACAGCAACTGTTCTTGAATGACCCAGCCAGAGCTCTTACTTAAACCCAATTGAGCATCTCTGGAGAGACTTAAAAATAGCCATCCACCAATGTTTACCATCCAACCTGACAGAACTGAAGAGGATCTGCAAGGATGAATGACAGAGGATCCCCAAATCCAGGTGTGAAAAACCTGGTGCATCTTTCCCAAAAAGACTCACGGCTGTATTCAGTCAAAGGGGTGCTTCTACTAAATACTGAGCAAAGGGTCTGAATACTTAGGACCATGTGATATTTAACTTTTTCTTTTTTAATAAATCTGATTGATTTGATTTGAATGATTTTAGCAAATGGCTGCAATATAACAAAGAGTGAACAATTTACGGGGGTCTGAATATTTTCCATACCCACTGTATATGCTGTGCCATTTTAATGCACCTAAATTAAACACTAAAGCCTGTGATTTAAAATGTACTTCACACAAGTATGTAAACACAGTTCTAGTTATGTAAACATAATGCAATAGTAGTTTGAAGATGCATTTAGTTGACCAAAATACAGTAAAAATTAGATAGTTAGATTGGGAAATATCACTACAATAACTATTTCAATTTATTTTAAAATATAATTTATTCTTGTAATGTTGAAGGTGAATCATTATTCCAGTCTTTTTTGAATTTTTACACATTAGTGTATGTGGATTGGGACCATGCTTACAGATGGTTTGCCAAGTCTTTGCATATTTGTGTAAAGTCCATTTTTAGCCTATTTACATACTTTAACACCCACAATCCAACATAACCAGGTGCTAAATGCACTGGTATAGTGCTGCATCATGCATATTTAAATTCATTGCCAAGTCACTGTCATTTGTATCTGGGCAAATAAGCCTCCTTTTTATGCAAATGTGGCTTAATGGATCAGATTCACATACGTGAAGGGATTGGCTTATTTGTCAGCTGCAGTTAATGCTGCGCTACTTAAAAGGGATGTTTGTGTACATTTTCTAGTGATCATGGCAGCAGCAATTCATCAAATGATGATCAAAAGATGGAGAAAAGTGTGACAGCATGATTATATGTGATTATACATCTGAACATACCGAGTCAATTCAAATGCAGTGGTGCAATAAAAATTTAAAGCATTAATTTTGTGGACGTGATCGCACCATTACCTGGTGTTCATAATTCCTTGTGTGAATCAGGTGCTGTAACAATACCAACAGCAGACAAAAACGACAAAATACTATCAGTAGGTTTAAATTACTCTTTTTTTTTTTAATGGTTTGTTAAAGAATAATGGAAAAGTTTAATGCGGAAACAACAGCGTGTGGAAGATCTTCCATTAGTTTTTGTTCTGGATATGCCTCAGTCTTTTTCTAGGCAGTTGAGTCAAAGGTCTAACAGATTCTTAAGACATTTCTTGAGCTTTTGCCTTGCGTAACTTCACTTGAGGGTGGAACGAGATGCCTTCTCCCCTCAGCACCGTCCCTCAATTCCATGTTTCAGTAGGCAGAGAAATAAGGCTGGCTTTTCAGTGCCAGGCATGGCTGAGCTCTTCTTGCTTTAAATTCTGTTCTCTACTGGGACTAAGACCACAATATTAACTGTCTAATAAATTCCCTACACACACATGAACACAAATGGTGTAAAAACAACTGCTAGTAATTTCACAAACAATTAAAAAGAAACAGCAAGTAACACTGGAAAATTATATAGTAATACAATTTTTTTTTTTTACGGCATATCTCTGCAGTTTGGAATTGTTCTATAAAATAATAATACATGTAGACATGCAACATTTATAGCTTGTAAACACAATTCTTGAGAACATGTCCAAACACAATACAGAACATAAATTGGACCATTTATCATTTCGCACATGTATGCACACACACACACACACACACACTCGTGTGGGCTAGAACCCCTTCCATGCAGGGTGACTAACACAGCTGCAGATGGTCATGAAGTCTGGAGTGTGTCTGTGTGCATGTGCTCGCGTGCATGCGAGTGTGATTGTGGATCACTGAATCGACAGCAAAACATTTAAAGGAGGAGCTCACCTTGACATACGCGACAATCTTTAAAGATATAGTGGCCAAATACAGAGAATTCATGGCAAAATCCATCAGGTTCCACCAGTCATGAACGTACTCATTAAAACCTCCATCCCACATCTCCTTTATCTCAGCCCATATAAAGCCTATGACAAAAAAAAAAAAACACAAACATACAGGACTTACAATGCAGAATATACTGGTTAATGGAAAATATTTTTATTTATTGTAATAGTTGATGGAACTGGATAGAAATTAGATGAAATTACATTTTTAATTCTACAGGCTGATACCGTACATTTAGAATCTGAATCAAAAGTAATTTTATTCTATTGTGCGCAAACACATTAGATACTATTTTGCTTTTTGCTTTTTTTTAAGCTCTTTGTACATATCCATGCATGCATACATAAATTCATACATATATAGGATGTTAGAAAAAATTAAATAAGAAAAAACAATTAAGTAAGTAAGACTGAAAAACAAACAATAAATGAATAAAAATACTGTGATGTGAATCTGAAACAGACGATTTATGCTGCATAAATAAACACTATTAATTTAATTACTGTACACTGTTAAATGTAGTCTTTGGCTAATCTCACAATTCATCTCTATTTTTCATACAGTGCATAATAGTACATAATGCTGTAATTCCTGATTAATTATCAATATATCAATTGATACTGATTATTTTGAATAGATTCAATGTGAGACGAAAATACCTGAAAACACTAAAATATGTATATGTATATGTATATTTATTTTCCTAAGGTGGAAAATAAAACTTAAAACAATGTATGTCTCAGGGTTAAGGCTTAGCTGTAGAATGTTATTACCTGGGTTAAGGGTTAAGTAAAAATCCCTGAACTGATTATCTTAAGAATAACAATACAGTGTTGACTTGCACACAATTTCTTAATATATTCCATTAACAAAATGTATACAAGGTATATGACCTACATCCTGATGACACATCCAATCATACTCACCCAGCACCCAAGGTAGTATCATCCACTCCACCACAGTGGGCGGAGGGCCCTGTATGTGTAGGTTGGTGCGTGCTATGTGCTGTGAGGCTAAGAGGAGGAGGAAGAGGAAGGTGAGGTAGGAGGCTGTGTGGCAGATAAATTTGATGAAGGGTTTTTTAATGAAGAGCCCCAGTGTGCTTTTTGGAGCCAGCAGGTAGATCAGCGAGAAGACAGGGAAGAGCAGGCCGATAATGAAGCACATGACCAGCTTAACTGCCCAGTGACGGCGCCGCCAGCCAGGAAAGCCGTCATACCATAGTGTGGCCAAGAGCTGCTGACAGTTTGGCTGTGCCACAAACTGGAGGGGGGAAAAAGAGAGAGATTTGTAAATGGATTTTAAAGGATTTGTAAATGCTCATACATAATGGCAACCATACGCAGAAAGACCAATTAACTGAGAGAAAAAGGAGCATTATTCCAACAAGAATAAGTAATTGTTCATCAACCCTACAGATGGGTAAAATACATATTTTCATAATCCATTCCTTGGTGGGTGGTATGATTGACTAGTTGACTGACTGACCTTAAGCAAAATCTGTATAATTAGGGTCCACCGAATACAAATCAGATATGCTTCGTAATTTTCATAAGATGCATCAAAATGCACGTATATATGCCACCTTTAAGAAATCCAACACTCATGGCTCACAATTTTAAACTTGTTTAAAATGTTTTGGGTGGTCTGTGTGATGCATGAATAGAAATCCATACATTTTTATGATGCATGGATTTGTTTATTCATGCTATATGCATGCATTTACATTTTAATACAATGATTAACTTTTAAGGTTTTGTAATGAGTCTGGCCTGTGTTCCCTGCCTTTTATTTGGACTTTTAAGTTGCTTCCTGTCTGGTGTGTCTTTGCAGCCAGGTTGTAGTTTTGGTTTATAACACCCTGATTATGTTACCCTGTGTTTATTTAAACCTCTGTATTTCTATGTCTTGTCCACTGTTGGATGTTGTGTTGGCTTTTTCAGTTCTGTGCCAGTTTTTTGGCTTGTGCTCCTTGTCCTTGCATCATTGTTTGTTAGATAAGTAATGCATTTGAACCGCAGTCTTCTTAATGTCTTAGCTCATCAACATAACGGGTTTAACTTTACTTCCTAATTTCTCCATTACAGACAAGTGATTTAAATATATCATGAGAATCGGTTCAAACAAATCCTTAAAACAAACCAACAGTTGCTTTACACAGATGCCCAAAATAAGTAACCAAAGCAACCAAATGTCTAGATTTACAAAAATGATACTAGCACTGTATGTACATTTATTGCATAAACATATCTTGCTTTAAAGGACAGAAAAATACTGTGATTCATTTCTCTGCATTTGTTGTTGAACCATTTGTGTTAACACATTTAGCTCTGAAATGTCACTCATGGTTAACAGCTGAATAAGAATGTGGTGACAGAAAGAAAGACAGAACTGGCAAACGCAAACGGCTTTATGATTATTATATTCCTAAAGGAAAGGTTTACTCATCTTGTTTATGCAATTATACTAGCCCTCTGATTTTTTTCCTTCCATGGAACACAAAAGGAGAAATTAAACTTAACAAAATGGTCAAAGCATGCAGTGACAATGAAAGGAAAGTGGAGCTGTCAAGCTTCGAAAATTACACAAACGTATCATAAATTGGTGCATGAATCTATTATGAGTCCTTGATAACTTTGTGTAAGGAACAGAGCCAAATGTAAACCGTTAATCACTGTCAATTGGTAATTTGAAACTATAAAGCCCTAGTCTTCATTTACTTCCATTATATAAAAAATAGGCAGAGAAATACATAACATATAATAATACGAATAAATAAATACAAACACAGATACGTGCAACAACATGTTCATGGTAAAATATTCATTTTAAGGTGAACTATTTCTTTAATGATGCAAAAAGTATCTCTATTATCCATCATTCTCAAAGAAGCAAGTGGAGGATAAATGGAGAAAAAGCTTCTTCAGAGTGTAAACAAAGCTAATTACCAGTTTAGTGCATTGCTGTAGGAGACTTGCTTGTAAGAGAGCGTCCTCAGAAACATCTGCTTTGAAATGAAGCAAGCCAAGAATTGACTCGCCTCATATTTCATAGCACATTTGTGATAAGTTATCTAGTGGCTGTAATGGAAAAAGCTGCGTGGGATGACAACACCGCATGATAGATGAGTAACAACTCTTTCTCAGATTTAAAAGTTTCCATTGTTGAGAGGCTTCTGTAGCAAGCCTGAGAAAGCAGGGGCTTCTGAACCAACGGTGGCCCTCTGAATGTCCACAGTTAATCACTGGTTTCCCACAATCCCTCACTCAACCTTATTGCATATATCACAAAAGGTCCCTTAGGAAAAAAAATCAACCTCCACTTAATAAAGGGAGCTAATAGAAGCACCTGAACCCCAGGGAGGGGGCATGGAAAAGAGGAAAACGGACACAAGAGTGAATTTAACAAAGAGCTTTGAGAAAGGAGATAGGACAGTAATTTCCTTTAGGTTTGGCTTTATAATGAATCATTTGTGAGGTTGGCTTGTTTCCCTATGCCTGACTTGTTGGTATTTCTTCCATGGTGTTAGGGTAACGCTACAGCAATAAGCTAAATCCCTTCTTCATCCATCAATATGAACACTAACCTTCAGGCGGCCCTTTAGCTAACAACACCATTCCTCAACCTGGCCACGAAATGAGACTGATAACATCCCAGCCAGCATGCACCGCTACAGACTGTAGTAATGACTTACAACATGTGACACGCAAGTAAATAAATGGCGTCTTGTATTCTGACCTGTGAGAATGGTCTGGATGTCGTTCATACTGTACCTCAACACTGCATTGAAGATAAATGAAACCGGATCACTGTAAAGATGGATGGGTTTGCTGTAGTAGTTTGCTAGACTTTGAATGAAGCGCAAGTACTATTTTTACAGTAAGTACTGTTACAGAAGCTCAGCAACATACATTTTACCAGTGAGGAACTGCTTGTTGACAGATAATGACTGAATGAAAGGAGGGATGTTGTACTCTCTGTTTGGCAAGGAGACAAAAGGAAGTGCATTGAAGATCAGTCTTACTTGTGTACACAGCACTATCCTCAATTTATGGATGTGGATAAATGAATAATGTCCATACTCAACAAAAATGACGTCAAAGAAGAGTAGCCTTTTGAAAGGTCACTGCTTTTGTTGAATAGTAAGTTTCTATTTCCAGAATTGATGAAGGCTAACTGGAGGGAAAAAATAGATCTGCTTTGTTTTCATTAGTGTAGAAAGGAGTTTCTCAAATCTCCATACAGAAATTCCCAATTGGGGGTAGTTTGCAAAGATTTAAGATCCCTGTCCAAAGTTTTTGTATGTGTTTTCTTATTTATTTTCAGCTTTCCTATTAAAATACTTGCAATGGATGCAAAAATGCAGAAAATTGAACCTGAAGAGATTTTTTATGACAGACGAACATTTTGGAGACGAATGTACCTGACACAATGTGCAGTTGTATTTATTTTTTAGCATGCTAATACTTTTCGGATTCAGTGCAGAATGGCCTTTAATTATCCTTTGTTAAAGCTATTAAACAGAAATTATGACTCAATTTCATGTAATTTATAAATAAATTTGTCTTTCTATGAGAAGTTTCTCAATTATTGCCCACATTAAGGCCCCTGCCTTACTTTTAAAGTCTCTCCACTAGCAATATATCTGTTATATTGCTATGTGGAGAGACTTTAAAAGTTCAACGAAAGCAATTCATTCCTACAAAGACATTACAACGGAGCTTGTGTCAACGACCCAGAGTTATGCAAAAAGCGACGTAGATCAGATTCAATTTTACCAAAGCCATGAAAACAATAAAAGGAAAGAGTAAGGATATAAGGTAGCAAATCCCAAATACGTGCGTTTCAAATAAATATTACATTGCTGCTGTTGTTGTCCTTCTTTTCAAAGCAAATTTACAATCAATAAACCCGCTTTTATCAAACCCCATGTCATCCATGTCTTTCCTTATTCGGTCAAAAAGAAATAAAGATTTTTGAGGAAAACATTCCAGGATTTTTCTACATGTAGTGAACTTCAGTTGGAGCCAGTGGGTTGAAGCTGTCCTGAAACTATCCCAAAAATACTGTAGCAATCTTTACCTTCAAACCAATGGCTCACATTGAAGCCCACTATACAGCGAAAAATCCTGGATTGCTTTCCTCAAAAAACTTTTTTTTGGACAAAAACTAATTAAAATCCATAAATCAATAACTCAATAATATCAACTAATTCAATTACGGTGTTTTGAAATGTATTCACTGACTAAATGAATGCACTAGTACTGTATACCCATTCACAAAATCAAGTCACTAGGATGCATCAACACTATTAGTCTGGGTTCACATAGGGTGACCTTTATGAGACAGTTCAGGAGGTGAACAGAAGGACAGGTTATGAGGTAATCTGTTGTTCTTCTGACAGAAAGTGATTACAGAACAACAGATGTCCTGTTCGTGTTCTGGTTGCTAGGGAGCAGTATGCTAATGAGGATTGATCTCCAGCTCTGATAATGCAAAGAGTTTAGGCTGGCTCACTCTTGAAGAGTCACTGACTCTAATGCAGAGTCAAAGAATACATTAACGTCCCATAACACTGTGCACACCTGTTCTGCATGATGTGCATTTGACCTGCATGACAGTAGCCAACAGTATTTGGATGCTGAAGTGACGCTTAAAAATGCATGAATGGGTCTCACCTCAGCCGTGGTATTGAAGGTGGAGAGAGCACTGGTTATTCACTCCCCCCACATACAATCCCTGCCAGACCTGGGACTCAAACCGGCAACCTTTGGGTTACAAGGCCAACTCCCTGTCCATTAGGCCACAGCTGCCCCCATGTGCATGAAAAACATCCACAACATGGACAGAACATTTCCACTGGACAAAGGGATCTTTAGATAAGAACGTTATGAAAGAATGTTAGACAAAATGGTTTCTTTTAAAAAAATGTTTCACTGAAAGGTTCTTTGGGGAACCCAGAATGGTTCATTCTACTAAATTGCCCTGTAGGATATTTATCTTTAAAGTGTATTATTTCAAATATTAGGTGTGATACTTACAGTTACATAATTATTTACAGTTAGAGTGATTCATTTTTAAATATCAATTGACAATTAATGGTTTCACACTCTCAGTGGCAAGTAATTTACCAATTACTAATGCCTATTATCCTGATAACATATTCTTTGTTATATAGAATTGTCCAGTTTTATTGGACATATTCAATATCAACAAAAACAGAAAGAAAACATTTTCTCCTTTCAAAAACTGATAATCCTATTTATTTTCTAACTGTAACTATGCTATACATTAGAGGATGGATACCCGATCCAAGCCGGCGGTACCCGACGGGCCGGGCCAGGTTCGTACAGATATTTAGAAAGGATGCAGAGGTTCGACTCGGGCTCGGTCACATCAGCGCTCTCATCTGTTGACATTTCAGAAACGCCGTCCTACAGTTGCTTAATAAAAGCGGGCTTTCCACACAAAAAAGGGCATGTGTCATTAGTATGAGAAAAAAAAAATGTAACCTTAATGCCTCATCTTAATGCCTGTCGGTCTCGTGTCGGGTTCGGTTGCTGCTCTGTCGGACGAGGGCTGGGCTCGGACAGAAAAATATACATCTATCATCTGCTTTTAGTGTTGTGTTGTCCTTGACCCTCATTAGCACAGACCTGATGTGACCCATCTTGAGAACCAACGCCTTAAAAAACAACTTCATTGCAATGCGTGCTGCAGCCAACAAACAGCATCTTTATTTTCTTTACTGCAGTCCCAAAAGATTACAGAAAAACTGCAGAAGTGCACTGTGATCAGCGCCTTTTTTATTTCTGCCAAATTAAGTTGCCACTGGGGATCTAGCCATTCCCTAAACCCCACACACAGCACCTACTAAATCTTTTAAAGCGGCTCTTTTCTAGGAAATTGTCTCTTTAAGGGTACAATGCTTCCCAGATCCCTTTGAAACCCTCTGCTGTAAAAAAGGCTTGGCGCATCAAATTTTCTCAATACGAGACGGTGGACTAAATTGCATATCTGGCAATAGAGCAGGAGGTGAGTCAAAACTCATACTGAAGTACAAAAGACTGAGAGAGAGAGGGAGAGAGAGACAGAAGGGATGGTGTTTTGTTTTCATCTTCAGTGCAATACAACAATGGTTTATATTCAAATCTGTGAAAAACGGTCATTAAATTCTCATTACAAACACACATAAGCCATCTTTAGTCTAAAAAAGCTTGACGTCTGTTAAGTGTGTATTATTTGTGTTATATTTTCAATCAGAAAGGAATAATAAACCATATGACATATGTAGAAAAGACTGCCTGGGCTCTACAGAATTGCAGTGGCACTGCAGCAACAATGCAGCTGGGGGAACTGGAGAGGCTAAGTAAATTAGCATTTAAATCACTAAGGTACATAATAACGGTGATGCAGAAATATATTTAGAGGCACATATTTCCAATAAGCCTAGGTTGGAAGCTACATAACAGACTGTGTGCATCTCATATGACAAAAAAGGTATAAAGAATATGAATGATTTTTAAACTGCTTGAAGAAGATGCTATAACTTTTACAGGAGTTGTAATAAATGTGATCTTTTATTTTATGATTAATATATTTAATATCACTGGTTCATTTTAAATGTGGTGATTACATTAATCATATAACCATCTTAATCTAACTGTGCCATATCAATAAATGTAAAATAATCCAGCTATATATTATTATGTCTAGAGGCACTGTTATATTCTTTAGTTACTGAAAAACCATTAAGCTAATTACCACAAAATTAATAACAAACATTTGTCTCAAAATATATTTTGTAATTTGATTTGATTCTCATAAAATCTATAATTTTAAATAAATAAATAAATAATAGATATTTTCCACATGCATATTGAAATGTGAATGTTTAGGATATTATATTATGGAAAGTAGCAAGTGTTTTAAAATTGACCAAATGCTAGGGTTATCTCAGCTTCAATGCTAACAAAAGAGCTAGTTTAGGAGACATCAGTTATGCAAACTCTGCTCCTCTAATCTCCCCCGCCTCAGCATGCGGTTCTCCTTCAACCTCCCCTAATAAGCGTTCAGCTTGCTCAATTTCATTTTGCACAGTTCGGGTCAGATGTGATTTAAATGCTAATTTACTTAGCCTCTCCAGTTCCCCCAGCTGCATTGTTGCTGCAGTGCCACTGCAATTCTGTAGAGCCCAGGCAGTGCTCCAAACAACAGATCATGATCGCTGTTAGTATAATGTCATTCACTCTTTGGCTGGGCGTAAGCAACCTGGCAGATAATGCACCGCTGACTGCGGGAAGTGTCGGGTGCCACTCCAGCCAATGTTCACAAATCATGATATCACTTTTACTTGCTTTGCACAACAAGGGAGTAAATATTAATTTCATGTTTTTGCAGTGCTTATACACTCCAACTGACATATTATAATTAAAAGAGGAAGGATGTTAAAAGAAATGAGACTGGACTGACCAACTGCAGACTATATACAATAATGTCAGGCCTAAAGACATTTCAGCGCATTGCAACGTAAATAAAAAAATGCATAGACATATCTAATTTGTGTCTAGTTTACACAACAGATATTGATTATGGACAAATTTAGTTCCACAATAAAATCATGAAGAGGTATCCTAAAGGCCTAAAATTATTATTTAAAGTATTATTTTTTTTTACATTTTCAGTTATAAAATAATATTTTCGTTTAGAAAATAAAAATCTTTTAAAAAGTACATAACATTTTTTAAAAACTATAGACATTTTGTTAAAGAAACCTAGCAAAAAGACAAATAAATTCCTAAAATTAGCCTACTTAATATATATATATATTAATGAAAATCTGTAACTGGGGAAAAACTTGTTGTGTTTTCTTATTAATATAAGATAACAGATTAAATGACCAGCGGGCAAATAACACAGATGATTAGAAATCATTATAATGATTAAAACACAACTGATTGTTCGGTTCTACTTCCTACTGTGCGATTTTAACTGAACAAACATTTGGTTTTACCTGTCAAGATCTGTTTGTATGGTACACTTTTCAGGAAGAGAAGGATGATATATCTGTCTTAAGGCTTAAATACACTAGCATATAAAATGCCTCAAAGCAACCAGATATGCACTAAAAGTCAGTGAACTCCAATTATGATTTCAATCATCTTTAAATTGCCTCTATTATGGATTTTTAAAAAGTGAATGAAAACATCTGGCAAAGTTTTACATTTGAAAGTGCACCGTGAATAAAGTTATTGTCTCTCAAAAGAAAAAGTCAACTCTGAATCATTGAAATGTTGATGTTAAAATGAAACATAAATATTTTGCTGCCCACTTTTTTTTGCTCGTGTCGATCTGGGGAAATTTCGTGTTGGTCTGAATGAAAATGCTAATTCATTCTTTGCCACTAGATGTCACTTATTACTGTCACTAGATGTCAGTATTAAAAGCTCATAAATGCTGCTTTATGAAATCAACCAATCACTGGAGGGGTTTGGAAAAATTAATTGTTGAGTGAATCGTTTGGGAGTCATTGAAGAAATAAGTTAACAAAAAATAAATGCACATTATAAGAAAACGGAAAATGTTTTTTGACCTCGCATACATGTCAACCTGTTGTTTGGGACTCCCAAAACCAAAATATCAACCCTAGGTTTGTGCCTAAATATGACAAATAAATAATCAAGAGTAATAAAAAAGGCCATGTTCTACTAACCAAGCTCTACTAAACACCAGTTTAGCAACACACATCTGCAGTAGAACCCCAGCACTGTAGAGTATGACAACCTGACTTACAGCAAACAAGCTGTAAACACTTCCTCTGATTTCCTAAGTGAGGAATCATCAGGACATGTTCTCCAGGGCACAATTCACCAGCGAGAACTTCTACAACCTGTACACTCACTCACCAGTAAACCCACAGAATAGATAAAAATAACCGCTGCCAGTGATAAAGTAAGAACGAGAGGAAGAGATTATGAGATGGAGGCGGAGGCCAGCGAAAAAGTGAGAGATGCAGAAATGCAAGTGTAAGACTCTGGAGTGAAGACTAATCGCTCCCAGCTATTTCCACTGAGATCTTCTGTCCCTGTTTGTACAGTAGAAGCAGAAAAGAAACAACATAGGGAGGAGGAGGAAAAAAATTAAGTCAAAGAGCATCTTGATGAGACAGAATACGAGTAGGATGGAGACCGACTCTAACAACCTGGTCTCACAAAAATATGTATCTCTGTGCAACACCGTTTTTATGTCCCTTACTGCATGTTTCACTGCAGTTTCAAAAAGAAACGTCCCCGGAGTGGCGCTGCAACACAGGTTCAATATGTGAACCCTGGCACATTTTTATGATGTTGATATAGGTATGTATTGCTCTGTTTTTATTGTGTTAAATATCTGGGGACTGTTGCTAAAAGTTAGTGCTCTATCATATTGGAAATATCCCCTACACCACATCCAACATTAAACCTACCAGCTAGTGTTAACAAATGCAAAACTGCTATAAAAAGCATTTGTTGACGCAACTGTGCCGTTTCAACTTACTTTTACACAGATTTGAACTGTTTTGTCGAACCGCAGTTACACAGAATTCAAACCAGTGCTCCTCACCTCTCAAGTACCTCATCGTACTCCAGGAGCTACCAAACAAACATACTGTCTATGAAAACCCATAGATATGAAACTGGCAACCTAGGCTTGTTGAAAATACATTCCTATACCTATATTTCTGCGAAACTCTCAAACCTTTTTGTATAATTACTTAAGGAATATTATTCGAATAAATTCAAACCAATTTTAACATGCTGTGACATTTGAAAACTAGTATATTTGAACATTAGTATCACATATCAGCTTCATATGCATGGGTTTTCTCACTCAGTACTGTACGTTTGCTCTGTAGCTCACGTGATACTGCATTGCACTTAGGCGATGAAGAGCAAGAGAGTTGATGGTTCAACAAAACAGTTAAACCCACATTAGGAAGTTAAAATATCACAGCTGCATCAACAGATGTGATTTTATATCACTTTTGCATTTGTTAACACTATCGGGTAGGTTGAGGATATTTCCAACACGACAGAGCATTAACTTTTAGCACCTATTGCTGCAAAACACTCACTGGATGTTTCACTTTGGGATTATCGTGAAACGTGCACTAAGGTACATAATAACGGTGATGCAGAAATATATTTAGAGGCACATATTTCCAATAAGCCTAGGTTGGAAGCTGGATATGTGTTATGCTAACATTCAAAATCATTTTTTCAAATCATATTAATATTGTCACATGATATTCTTCAAATAATTGTGCTAAAATGTTGCTTTATTTGAAACTTTGTAAAAAAAAAAAAAAAAAAAAAAAGGAATAAAAGATTTTTAAAAGAGTTTTACTGCCTTTAGTGTTTATTTTCTGCAGTGATATGTACTCATTTGTACATATTTCATATCTTCCTAAAAAATGCACCCAGGTACGTTTATGCCATGAGACCAAGTAGGAATTAAAAAAGTAGAAAGGGACTGTATGGAGAAGCACTATGGAGCTGCACTAACTCTTGGCAGATGTCACGGCCGCTGTCCTCGCAGGTCTGAGAAATGCTGTTTCAGGGTTATATAAATAGGCATTGTGCCACTCTAGTAAGCTGTGCCCGCTGGGATCTTCAACAAGGTCCCAATGTTCCTCTGTAAAAACAGTAAAAATTGAATAAAGAACAATCCTGATGTTTAATTCAGCCATTCATATGATGAAATCCCTCGTAATTCATATTTAATCATAACAACCTCGAGTTAACCACAACAGTCCAAGGTACAAACTGAAGGCGAAACGTTCAGCATGTCCTCACATTTAGAATTTTTGATTTATCCCAACAGCCCATGAGAAATATGCACAGAGCAGTTTGAGAATTGTAAAATTACTGATTTCAGGTAAACAAATCGTAAGGGTGAATCGCAAATAGTGCTTACTGAGATGTGAAGTTCTTTGATCAATACATAAGTATTTGTAGGATATGTTTAACACTAGGAGGCAAGTAAGTTGAAAGATATAATTAATGCTTTGCTCAAACTGATGAAGCAGAATATGCATGAATGTCACAACAGCATACATCAGATTCTGAGAAAATGTGAAAATCTTTTTTTAATTAGAGCGCATTTTTAATCCTATTTTATAAAAAATAAACAAAAATCTTAAAATCCTGATTTATCTCTTATCTTAGAACTTGTGTACAATACTCACATTGATTAGAAGTGATAGGAAATAATTCATTGCATCACAGAAATTTAATATAAATTAGAAAACAGTAATTATAACTCTAATAACGCATTTGGCTATAGCTACCTAATATAGGCATATCCATGCATAGAAGTGTGCTGTTTTTAATACAAACATCTATAATCTTATAATTTTATAAACAGACCAAGATTAATAATTAAACAAACAGCATACTGCAGAAACACATGCTAAAGTTAATAAATGGCCATATGCATTTTGTCCATTCCTAACTAATAAAATGATCACAAGGCCTACTCTAGCATATAAACACAAGCACAGAATGCTGCAGTGGGTGGAGCTATTAGCAATATTCACATTAACATATTGTTAACATTTTGTATAATCGGTTGTCACAGAGAAATCCCTAGTCGTTGTCATAACTTCCTTGTGTATTTAAGTTGTCTGCTTCCATCTGCTTGTCACAGAAACACTGGAGCGCTGGTTAATTTATGCAGCCCTGCTATTCTTACCGAGAGAGATGAATAAATGACAAGGAAAAGCTAGGCAGGGTAGTGTGCAGAAGAAGATGGGCAGCGGGCCGAAACACCAGTTCACACACAAGCTGATGGGGATAAGCCTGGTGTTTCTGCAGCCAGAAAGTTGTCTTTTTTTGTGGCTGGAATAAGCTCTCTGTCTCTCTGGCTCTTAGCTTCCTGTTGGCTACATCCCCTGCTTCATCCTTCCTGCTTAGTCCAATTTACAGCCCATATTAATGTTTTATGGAACTGTGAATGAGCAAAACAGCACATACTGTATGTAACTTTTAACAGTGTGAGGCATCATAAGATAAATGTGCACAGGAAGCTGGTGCTATTAAATGATAAAACATGATTGCACAATATGTTGAGTATCAGGAGAGTGCATAATGTTGCCATCACAGGCAATGCGGAAAAGGCTATAAAACTTTAAAATGTACAATAGACACATGTCAGAGGGGGAAAATATGCCGTTATCGGTAACTAAAACTATACAATAAATTTCACAAATAAAATAATACAAATTTTAAAATACAGTAACTGAACATACAACTTTGTAAAATCATTTTTATGCATCTAAAATCTTTTCACAGACACATACTTTGTATCCAATAATTCCCTCTGGTTAAAATACCGTAATTCATTTTTTGAAAGCATCCAAAAATACTGGCATTTCTTTACACGTAATATTTTTTTAATGTGGAAAAAGCTAAAACTATAAAATGTATAATTTATAAATGTTAAAAAAACGTAACAGCATAGTGGGCAACACTTTATTTTAAGGTGTTCTTGTTACATATGCTACATGTATTTACTATAATTACATGCAAGCCAAACCATAATCCTAACTCAAGTATAATTAGTGTTACTCTTATTAATATTACTTAAATATATAATTACACTGTAACAAAGACACCTTAAAATAAAAGTGTAAGCGTTATGCTAACTACAGCTACTGTATACAATAATCATTGTTTTATTTACAACTTTGAAGCAAAAACATCTTTTTCACAAACTAAAATAGAGCTAAACAAAAATTTAAGACTACATTAAAATGAAAAAGTTACAATAAAAAAGTAATGAATTACTTCATAATAAAAATGACTTTTAAATTTATTTACAATTTAAATATTTATAAATACAGTACTATAATTGTGCATGAATAATGTTAAATAACACTATGCACGTAACTCAAAAAATCTGATGGAGCACATGCCAAATATTTTCCTATAACCTCTCTATACTACGAATAAGTAAAAAAATAAGTAAAGCAAACTATTTTGCACAGCTTATCTTGGATTCCTGTAACGAAACAAGTCATCAAAGCAGAGAAGCATTGATTGACTTTACACACAAGGTCCAAAACAGCAGAATAGAGCAGTAAAGCGCTAGAGAGAAAGAATAAATCTCTTTCTCTCTCTCCTCCCTCGCTCCATCAGAACAAAAGCAGCCATTGCTGCTCAGTTGGCCGGGAGCGATCCAACCTGCCGACCAGGCAGAGTGAGAAATTGATTTATGTTGTATTATTCAGCAACAATTTGTTCTCAGTCAGATCTACTTTCGCTGTCTTTTCTATCTATCTCTCGTCCTTTCACCCTAGCACCCCCCACCCCCCAAACTGTGTGTTTGACTTGGATCAGTGAGAGAGTGAGTGAGAGAGAGAGAGGAGGGAGCGTACTCTAGTCCCAGGGTGCCGTCAGTGAGAACAGAGCGAGCAATTCCTCCGGCAGGGTGCAGAACTAAAAATACAGGGTGATATCCAATGTTCATCCAGTTTCTATGTGAAGAAGAACGAGTGTGAAATCAGCGTTCTCCTACAGATGACCTGTCACTTTTCACACAAAAGTGAAAATTCATTTACTTACTCTCAAGTTGTTCTGAACCCAGCTGACATGTTTTGCACAATGTCCAAGTTGCTCTTTTCTATACAATGAAAGCGCATGGGGAGCAATTTAAATTTCAGTCTGTTCCTCACACAGTGTTATCATGAAGCAACAGACATTTATGATACTAGTTTTGCCCTTTTTAGAGCATGAAAAACTCAAAGAATGCAAAGAAATGCTACATTTTTATTCTTTTTTTTTAAGAAGACACACAGGTGGGGAAAAGGTTTAAATGTTAAAAGTAAAACGAAGTTAAAAAGTGAACATAAAGGTATACTGATTGTCTACTAATTAAATGCAATTTGAAGTATAGTCTCAGTAAACTATTAGATTTATTCTAGCTTCATGGATTTTTTTTTTTTAAACTGGTATGTTTTATAAAAAAAGAAAACAAAAAAAAGAAAGAAACCACAAGTAAAAAAAAAGACTATATTTGATTCAGTCATTATTACCTCTGCATCGGTCGATATTATATTTCATAACATTACATAGTTTTAATGCTGTGTTATGATCAAGTTACAGAAGATTACATGTGGAAGCATCCATTGTTTTAATTTCTTCTTCACTTGTTTCTGGGAAATTCTGTAGAGAAGATGTGTACCAGCACCCCCTACAATACAACAATGAAAACACAGATTCTAGGAGCACAAGTATAGCTCAAATATATTTGGCAATAATTATAATGTCATTTTAAGAATATTTCTGAGAAGTACATAAACAGTATATTTTCTACTTTTCCCCGAACACATCACTTTTCTTTTTAGCATCTCGCTCATATGAAAAAATGGCTAATATGGCTATGAACTAAATCAAAGAACTTCGCTGCTGTACCATGGGTGCATCAGCCTAGAAAATTGCAACTTTTCATTTCACCTCTACACGATGTAACTTCAGAATAATATCGAAACTCTTTGGTAATTTTTGAGGGAAATGCTATTGGTCTAATCAGATTCAGTGCTAAAGTGTGATTTTTGAGGTAGCACGAGCTCCCATGCGCTTTTTTTTATGTTATCGGAGGAAATCACCTCTACTGCTATGGTCGGAGCTCGTACGGTGTGTGAGAAATTAAGTGCCTTACGATCACTTTCTGACCTCACCACCATTTTAAACATCAATCAAAAAACTACGGGAGCTGTCGGATTGAAAGTGTGACGTGTGTGCTGTTGAGCAAACTGGAAATGACCAATAAAAAGCTAAAAAAAAAACCACAGAAGAGGAAAGATGAACATGGCAGCGCCGTTGAGAACTTTGACTGTCAAGAAAACAACGTCACAATTTGCAGAAACTTCCACGACGACGATTAAAAAGAATGCACAAGCTTTTTTTGAAGAAAAGAAAGTCCATGCTGTTCTCTGCCCTTCAGCCAAACACTTTGCCATGCCCTTCGTTTTCTTTTCTTTTTAGTTTTTTCGCAAGCCACTGCTGCCACAAAGAAAAGGATCTCTTCCTCAGAATCCATGTATTTGGCGCGGAACTTAGTGAATGTGATCGCCTCGAAAATCTGCAGGTTTTAAAATCGTGCCGTTTACTACTGCGTCCGTAAACAAAGCCACTCGTGACGTGTGCGTGGCCATACGGTCTTCCAACTGTCCGAATTCGGCCACCTTAAGCTACAGCTAAAAGTGCTCAGTTAGACTCAGAGATCGGAATGGATTTGAAAATGGTAAAAATCTACTGTTTAACACTACTGTAGGTGAGTTGGAAAATAAGCCTGTGTTCCTTTGCAAGAAGTAAAAGTAAGCACCTATTTAATGCACACAACATGAATAAATACAAAACTGCTATTTTCATTTTTAGTAAAATCAAATTATTAATTTTTATTTAATCAAATGTTTGTTAAATTCAGTGCATCAACAGAGCATTTACAGAGAAGAGATGTTGTTGAAGGGGAGGGGAACTTAATGTCTCTGATTAAATATTACGAGCACACATGAATTAGTTATATGGTAATAAACACTGCAATATTCCATAAAACAATAATAGTGGTTCATTTGGTGATTGTAAATCACTGAAACACTCAACCACTTTCAGGTCCCATTCAATAACACTGACCAAAGCCCACTTCTTACAGTTCTATCAGCAGCAGTTGTGTCTATTGATGCACATGAATACAGCGCTGCATTCAAGCAGCAGTTCAGATGAGAGGTGAGGTAAGGAGATTGAAGCACAGCAGTTACTGAGCAAAATGCTGCTCAGGGTATGTGGGGTATGTAATTCTTATCGATTCAAAAAGCGAGTGAGCCAGATGCGGGGTGGGGGATGCTGACTTCACTGATGTTCCCAGGCAGTAAATCAACTTTCCAAAATTACAGAAAAGAAGAGATGATGGAAGGACAGGAGGTGAGGGGGAGAGGCATAAGAGAAGAAAAGAATGATGAGGGTCCTATAGTATCTGTTATCTGCTACTATGGGATTTTTGCCAGTTTAATCTTCCAGGTATAAACTGTAAGGCTGATTGCAAACAAAGCACAAACATTATTTTATTTATTTATTTTGCCTCTTAGAAATGCTGTTTCTTCAACTTAGTTGCAGTAGTTTTAGTAGACACTAGAAGTATTCTGTAATGCAATGTTGACTGCATGTTGGAAAAAATAATATGTTAACTAAATTATATAATTGATGCACTAAAATTGATCAAATAAAAAATAAAAAATAAAAATAATAATTTACGAAAAGAATATAAATATTTGACAAAAAAAAAAAAAAAACTAAACATAAAATGAAAAAATAAAAAATGTAAACATAAAATGGCATACATGGCAAATAGGCTACCAAAAATAAAAATGTTTATAAAAATTTATAAAAATATGTAGAAAAATATTAAACAAATATATAAAATAAAAAAAGCACATAACAAAATTACTAAAAAGCTAATTAAAATTTTAAACAAAAATGAATTATACAAAAAAGGTCATTTCATATTTGCATTAAACACTATAATAATACTATAACGCTCATACATACTGTTTAAAGATTGCGCCAGTTCCCAAGCCTAAGAATCTAACAATAATTACATCTTTAAGATCAAAAATATTCACAGACCAGGTAGATGTCTTGTTTACATTTGTGTGCAAGGTTGCAATATTGTACAATCCTTTAGCAGTAACAACGACAAAAGAACCAGTATGGTCCCATTTAAAGACAGCTCTCAGCAACACAAAGGCTCTTTCTGAGACCTGTGAGAGCATAATTAAATCCATAAGCAGAATTATCTGTCACTACAATGGCCCTGAGTTATGTTTCAAGCAAGTCTGTGTGGCTTAATTCCAGATGTATTTGATTCGCTGCACTCTCCGCACCCTTTCAACCCTGTTTAGTACCACAGCATCATCTTCTCTCACTCTTTACTCCTCTAAACTTTAATCAAATATTAAGGCACACTTAATGGGCCCTTCATCTCTCTTTTTCCATCATATAGCATCACTTGGCCCAAAGCCTCATTTTTAAATTTGACAATCTTTGTCTTTTGTGCACGAGTACAGCATTGTGATCTGTATTCACAGCAGCTTTCCTTGAGGCACACAAAACAATTAGAGCTAATTGGAAGAGCAGTCTCGCAGGTCAGGGCCAGAACCACCTCTGACTGACAGGAAGAGAAACGAGACGTACTGACACAAGCTCTCAAATCCTCAGTTTGGCGCATGCATCAGTTCTGGTTTAGGTATCAGAATAAAAAAGGAATCTCCCTGGAAATCCAGACTGTTTTTTTGTTTTGCAATTGATTTAAATGGAAGCCTGTAAATAGAGGAAATGTAACTCAAGGTGGTTTCACATGCACCATTAAAATGTTTTTATCCTTGTTTTAGTGGAATGGCCGGTACTTTTCACATTGAATGGCCAGTATATATACACCTACAGTAATTGACCACTAATACCATACTATATTAAACTGCCTTACATGCACTCTTTAAAATAAAGGTGCTTCATAATGTCATAGAGGAACCTTTTTGTCTAAATGGTTCCACAAAGAACCTTTAACATACTGTATAAAGAACCTTTCAATAAAATGCTGAAAATATTCTACCTAGCACATCACTCTCTTGCTTTTTTTCCCAAAACCTAGTGATCTGCCTACGGAGGTAGCATTTTAAAGCATCATTGGAGTGCTTCCAGTACGAAAGCTGCTCCAAAAGGTAGGCTTTAAAACTTAATTATGCTGCCTTTTTTTAGCCAAATTCTAAGGCAACATCATGTATCTTTTTGGAGGATGCAATCCCGCAATGCACTGTGACAAGCTCAGTAAAACAAAAATAAATGCAATATGGCAGATGAGGAGCAGAGAAATTTAGAATACACTGTAAATAACTGTACATTTCACTCAGTACTTGAAAAGTTTCAAAATGGCTCAGAGTAATAAAAAAGAGCTTTAACCCAACAATTGTGTGTGATGTGTTTTTTTTTTTTTTTTTAAATTCATTTAAAATCAATTTAAAGTCAAGTCTCAGTTGCAAACCATGATTTATTTGGTGCATTGATCGATATTCTCTAAAGAGTTTCAAATCTCTTCCAAGACTATTTGGATGCTGAATTAGAAGGCAGATGCCTATAGGCAAATACGCATTGTGGCACCTCACAAGGTCTTGAGCAACTGTCTATCATCTGCCCAGTGCTTCTTTTTCATTGTCTCTATCTCCTGTCTTTCTAATCATGTCAAACCTTTGGTCCTCAGCACACATTGTATCCCCCTGTGGATCAGAAAGTTCAGAAAGAAAGGCGCTTTGCCTATTGCTTTAGGTTTGGAACAACATATTCTAAAATATTCTGCAGAATACTATCAAATTGCAAAAAAAGTGAGTGGACTTGTGCAACAAAGAAATTCATAAAGCTTCACTCTTTACCCATAATATTTTCCATACTGAGCATTTTTGTGGTGTTTTGTTTTGCATTGGTGAAGCAAATCTGACTCGTTTATACTGCATATTTATAAGACAGAATTTTATGAATTACAAATTTATAATGTACAAAAAATACTTTTCTTGGTGTGTTTGGGTGCACCACACAAAATCATATTTTACCACAAAATCTGGTGAAAGAAATTATATTATATATTTATTATCTTATATTACTTACCTTAAATTATAAGTAAATAATTTATACTATACTGAGGCATATTTGTTGTGATTTAATTTTATGCTGATTCTAATGAAAACAAAAATTAATTACGTGAATTGTGTGTGTGTGTGTGTCAGTGTATATATGTATTAGTGCTGTTAAACGATTAATCACAATTATTCACATCCATAATAAAAGCTTTTGTTTATATATGTGTGTATACCATGTATATTTATTTTATAAATACACACACACACACAAAAGCCAATCGCTCAGTGATACACACTTTTCCCAGAAGCATCAATTTACAGAAACTTTACAAATCCTTGTGATTCATTGTACGTTCGACATTAAACTGGATAGAAATAACAAGCAACAATAAAGAAGCAACAAAAAGCCTCCTCACCTCTTTCTGGTGATATTTAATGGCCAGCTTGAGTTTGGCCAAGTCTCGGCCCTCTCGTGGGTCCAGCTCCTCGCTCTGGTCATCACGGTGATTGAGGATGGTCTCCAGCTCACGGGAGCTACGTGCCTGGTCCAGCAGGTCTTTAGCAAAGAGCTTACACTGTTGAGAAAGCTCCTCGTACTCTTGTCGAAACTCGTTCTCCACTTTACTGAGCTCCTTTAGTTCCCAGCCCAGTCTGAAGGCGGTTAGAATGGGATCCTCGCTGGAGAGGGCGATGAGAGAGGGGCTGGCGAGCGCTTTATAGATATTGAGACGGGACCGAGAGTGACGCAAGCTGTCCACCTCAGAGCTGGACACACACTCCACACAGTCACAGCGGATCTGGTGCGGCCGAGGGATGGTGACTTTTCGTTGGACCAGGAGTTTGATGATCTCATAGTTGTTTGTGTGGGCGGCAAGCATGATGGGAGTGATGTCAGGTGTGAACTCGGAAAACTGGGCGTCCATCATTAATGATGGAACCTGAGAAAGAGGGGACAAGAACAAAAGTGTAAAAAAAAAAACAAGCCGCACAAGCTGTTGAGAGTCAATCAGTATGGCAATCCACCAACCCCACACTACATGTAAACACAAACTACACAGCAAACAGCAGAATACAGCCGGCTTTCCTCATAGGAACTAAAAACCACAAATGAGCTCTCTAATATCCCAGCTGCTTGCTGTACCAGCCATGAGATTAAAATGGGTAACATTTGACAATTTAGTTGGTCAGTGAGAAAAAGGCACTACACTGGAGAAAAGAAAAAATGGTAGCTGTGCTTGCCAGAACATTACTGTAAAAAACAGAGTAGCAACAGTTAATTTACTGTGAAATCGGATTTTACATCTATAATATACGGATAAACCACCATAACAGGCAGTACAGAGAAAGCCTGTTTCAAAGTTTATCATGAGTAGGTTGCATGTAAATAATAATAATATATAAGGTGTGCAGAATCATGTTCATACCAAAGCTTTTCATCACCTACAGTAAGTGCAGTGCCGTATTTCGTCAGCTACCGAGCAAATCTACTGAACCAGAAAACTCCTGCACATTAAGCTGAATATGTGACACTAACCTTCAAAGGCAACAGTTTTCAATTCTCGCAGCATGTTAAAATAGTTTTTAACTTATATCCCTCAAGTAATTATGCAAAAATTATGCTTTATTACTCGTAACTGTGGACTTGCAAGTCATATTTTGCGTTGTGGGACTTTTACTGCTTCTAGTGTTCATTTCTGGAAACTACAGCGATTCGTAGTATGTTTTTGGAGTTTTGCAGAAATGTAAGTATAGCAGCGTACTTTTAAAGAGCCTAGTGTTGGTATCAAATTTAATTCCTGGAGGGCCACGGCTTTGCACAGTTTAGCTCCAACCCTAATCAAACACACCGGATCCAGTGTATTCCAAGCAGGTGTGATTCAGAGCTGGTTAGAGCTAACCTCTGCGGAGCTGTGGACAGCAAGCAGTAGCTGAGTATTTAAATGTTGGGCAGCAAGTTCATCAGCTGGTGATATGAAAAGCCAATCACCTTCGGCAAGTGAATAATGATGCAATTATGTCCGACTGAATCAGAACCTATACGGCCTCTGCTACCTAGAGAGTTTTATAACAGAACTTTGGATTTATTTTATTGAAAAACATCAAATATAAGCATGCAGAGAATTGGGAGAAATGTCAATTTGCATTTTTTCACTGTAAATTAAAGGTGGCTTGTTCTTTGTTCATTTATTTATCAGTATTTTACTGCCAGATTAAATGTAATGTCCCATTAGATATTGAAGTTCTTTTTGGGAATTTGGGAAAGACTAAGGGAATTTACCGTTTACCAAATAACAGGTTTATATTGCAGTCTTTTATCGTTAACATTATGACCTAAAAAATCTCATCTGAGTACAAATGGAGCAGAATGGTTGATTAAACAAAAAGTCATCCAACAACTGTAGACATTAGAAAGGTCAAATGAATTCAATACCCACTACCAACTGTAAAATAGCACAGAGACTCACTTTTCACGAGCTTGCTATAGCTCTGTATTCTTTCAATCAGTCTCTGACAGTTCAAGAAAAAAAAAAAAAGAAAAAAGAAAAAAAAGTTTTAACAACCTTTAATCCAGCACTGTACAAATTCACCTTCACATTAGGAACACAGTCTTTTCTTATGAAGACTTTGTCAGTTTTTATGCAATGAGAGGTTATGATTAATTCATACAAAGTCATTTGTGACCACTTCATCCGGTCTCATCGTTTCCTAGCAGCAACGAACATGAAAAATGATTTGCAAATAATGATTGCTATGAACTGATTTTCATCAAAAGGATTCAAACTGCTTCGAACCCACTACTCCCTCTTAATGTGTATCTATCACTTTGAATCAGACTCAGTGAACGGATCGTTCACAATTGACTCCTTCACTGAACCGGGAGTCATTTTTCATAATTAAAGATTCCTACAGTAATTAAAGCTCTTTTAATCAGCTATAATATAGAAGAGAGAACGCAACAGAGATGGAGTGCAGAACAAAGACACACTACACATGTCAGAAGGAGTAGCCAAGACTGGAGCTTTATATATTTGATGCATATTTTCAGGGATGAAAGAAGAAATGTTCACTTGACAGACAACAGAATCGGTTAAAACAAAGATGCTTCCAGAACATGTGAGACACTCCTAAGCCCCGCCTCCTCTGTCTTTCACTCCTCCCGTCACAAGCACAGATGCAGAGCATGAAAAATGAAACTCCTTACAGCATGAGCGAACAGAAAAAACGAATGATGATGGAGGAGGACTGCATATATGTCATGCTGTCCCTGCATCTGTGTGCCATGGAGGGAGATGAACTCTGTCAGAAAGATGAACCACAAGCCAGTTAGAGCCTTTCCTTTAATATCACCTCTCCTTCTTTCTGTCTTTCAGCCCGTTTGTACCTTTTCTCCCCATCCATCACATCCACACTCATTCAGATGCTTTACCACGAGCCATTGTGTAATTCCTTCCCTTTTTATCCTGATTGTTTACCTTCGTTTAGGAGCCAAGGGCTGTACTTTCAAGAGCAGATGACTGCATGTAAACACACACTGCATGACACCATTAATTCATTTTTAAGTGTCAGTGTATATTTCCAAAATGCTCAATCCTATCATAAGGACAGCCATATCTGCCACGAGAACATTATGGAAATATGATTTGTGGTACGTCGGTGTTACAAGCCAGCGAGTGAGTAAGTGAGGTTTGCAAACGCATTTTATTTAGAGATTTATTTTCAGTCCATTAGTATAACAGTCCTCCCCCAGAACTCCCAAGTGGCTGCAAGGGTTGCTATAGTGATAGCAATGCAAAATAGCCCATGCTCTGTGAACGGCGGGCACATGGTACACGGGCTAGATTCCAATTTAGGCCCCACGGCACTTCCCGCAACAATCTCACTTGATGTATCTGCACCGCCGGAGTTCACTTTAGAAAACCAAATAATGAAGCAAAAAGAACAAACCTGGCTACCGGCTTTATTTCCCATAATGCTTGTTCACTCTAACATCAAAAGTATAGGAACCCTCTGCCTTGCTTCTGAACCGTATTAGTGATGTAGCGCTTCACTTCATAAAAGTGTGCACGTCTAATCCAAGAGGGAGCAACAAAGCTACCTGGAGCTGCATAAACATCATCGCTGCTCCGCTGCAACTCAGTGAAGCTGTAGAATAATAATAGAGTTACAATATAAATCATCTGTTCACGTATTTATTCTATCCCAGGGCTTCCCAAACATTTTGCAGCTGAACTCCTAAGACGTTTTACTTGAGATTTTAAATTATTAATTTATTACAAAAGGCAGAATCATTTGTCAACCACGTCAAAATAAGACAGCCATACTTTTCACCATGTGCACCACTGGAGTTGATGAAAAATGACCATCTTTTGTTATTATGACTAGCCCAATCACATGTTGGTGGGTGGAGTTAGTAAACAGCCACTTCCAATAAGGTGGGCTATTTACACAAAGTACTGTAGTTTATGGCGTGCAACAGGCTCCAAACTTATTTCAAATACATTAAAATCTTTGATTTGACAATCACACTCAGCTTTAACATGACTTCAGTTTTATTTCAATAATTTGTGCAGCCATTTTTAGTTATTTAAATTTTACATTGAATTAATGTTTACATACCACACGTGGCATCTTACTGAACTACAAACAATGATTTTTAACTCCTCCCTCAGTTTTTATACAAACCAAAAACGTTTTATAGTAAATAACTTTGTTCACAGTACATAATAAACTTGTAAGCATGCAAGTTAGCAGCACCAACTCTTATAAATCTCATAAATAAACCTTACAAATGGCTAAAAAAGCTCAGATTTATTTCCTGTGCTGGTTATTTTTTATTGAAACAGGAAATTAGGGTGGGACACATTGAACAGCCAATAATTTTTAGTTTAAAAAAATAATTTGACATTATATAAAAAATTATATTCCATTAAACACTCACAAAATCCCTGCTTGCTCAGTTTACATAATTAAAATATGCTAATGCAATACAGCTCTTGAACAATCACAATTTATTTTTACTCCTTGCAATCTGTCTAAATTTGTAAAACAGAAGTTTACTCAATCCAATAATCCTTAGCATTAATATTTTTCTTTGGCAGTAGCACTGCATTACTGAAACTGGGCAGAGTTTCCAGCAGGCTCGGTACTGGCTGGGGAGAGTGAATGATGAAATAAAGCTTTATTTAATGTGTTTTGTGAAAAATGAGAAGCGTTTAACGATCAGTTATTATAGGGCTCAGTGTGTTGTGTTCACAGGGCCGCTGCTGGCAAAGTGGGTGCCCTAAGCAGAATAGTTGTTGTGCCCCCTCCCTCAAAAATAAAAAAATACTTTGTATAAGTATTGAACATAGACTGC
>JAUMHP010000040.1:12652063-12676916 GCA_032361065.1 Enteromius trimaculatus | reverse complement strand
GGTCTGATGACGGCTCACTCAGGGTGGGTCTGAGGTAAGACACCAGTTCAGTCTGTGTGACACGCTGCTGTCAATCATCTATTGTGGGTGTGGCCTTGCATCTGAGAATGGCTTGATTTCAGAAGGGACAACTTATTTTTATTAAATAAATAAAAAAATACTGGTGAATCTTTATCATTGTAGGTTGGCTGTGTACACACACTCCCAACACATATTTCAGTCCAAACTGCTTGAAAAAGTTCATGTACCACCATATGACCCCTTTAAAAAACGTCCCAAAATGTTCAGGTTGTAAACCGTAATTTTTTTTTTTGGGCCACACAGTGTATATATCCAGTTTATAGACCAGCAAAGAGAGCAATTCTTACTTCAGCCTTCTTTTACTTTCAAGCGGTTGCTGTACAGTATAACGATTTTTAACAATGACCCTTCCTATAAACTTTACCCTGCTCCTAACCCTGAGGAGAAGATAAAGGGAAGGCAAGCGCTTGACAGCCCCAGTGACTCCACTACAAAGCACCACTCTGACCGAGCAATTATCTCTGCAGTCTAATCGCAGATGGTTTAATTTTGTAATTAATCTGTGGTTCTCGGTCCTCTAAGGGCTGCTTATCTCTGAGGAATATCATTAGAGTATAAGCTGTGCCAAACATTAGCTGATAAATTAGACGTAAACTAAGTGTGCAGGACAATCCCTAGTGATCCATCTGAATTGGAGAATGTTTCTCTCATTGGACTGGGAGCAATTCCGGAGTGCCTGAACTCAGTGATACTTCCTTCCATAGCATCTACAAAAATATTGATTTATTTACCTCAGTAATAAACCATATGATCTGAAAAAGTTTTTTACAGTACCATGATTTGAAGTATTATACAAAAGAACAAGTTACTAATCATATGACATCAACCATGTTACTTACAAACTCCATTATCTTGAAGTCAGTATATATATATATATATATATATATATATATATATATAAACATGCACACACACACATAATGAATATTTAATTACATTTTATATGCTGATATAATTTCTAATTTAAAGGCAGCGTAAACGATTTTTCAAAAATGCTTTAGAAAAAGATTCAGGCCCTTAAAGGTGCTCTATGCGATGTTGCAGGATTTTAGCTCGATTTCATTTTTAAACCGTATGCATCACCCCTTGATCATCTTGCTGTCTGCTCTCTGAATACATTGGGGAAAAACCCGCTCTCGAAAGACAACACAGAGGCTGCAATACCAAAAGAAACACTTTGGTCACCACAACAAAAACAAACTTCGGCCAAACAACCGGCAAGAAGATGTGGGGTTTAACGCGCATTAAACCCCACCTCTTCTTGTCGATTGGTTGGCAAAGTTTGTTTGCGCGTGTTAAACCCAACCTCTTCTTGCCAATTGGTTGGCCGAAGTTTGTTTTTGCGTTGGCGCACATCCTGCACATCGCATAGAGCACCTTTAAGCAAAAAAACTTGAAGTCAATAAGCAGTAATGGGCGTGTCTATTCGTGACGCAGAGGAGAAATGTTCAGTGAACAGCCAAGCAGAGTGACAGAAATATAAAAAGCAAAAGAGTAAAATGTCTGCCGCACAATAAGGCAAGAAGTAAGACCCGCTTCTTCTGATTATAATGACTGTAACATTGGTACTGCTTTGTTTCACAGAACTCATGGACTGGGTTGCTTAAGCTAGGTATGTGTGGGACAGAGCTACAGTATTAAACGGGCGTGCTTGTTTGGTGATTTCAAATATCAACATTGGCTTCCAGAAATCGTATACCCTGCCTTTAAAAAAACTGCAAAATAGCATAATTTTAACAACACTAGTCTCAAGCTTTCTGAACCCCACTGTAATACTGTCTTGCTCAAATAGCATTTTGTTTTCCCAGTTTTTACTGCAGTAAAGAAAAACAAGAGTCACAAAAGAAACACACTGTGCTCTGAGGGGAAATAACTTTAACTTGTACGATCAATGAAAAGCCGCTGACGAGGTCCGAACAGGCACACTGATTACATCAATACATCGACGAGTATTTTCCAGATTGAATCAGACAGAGAGTATGGATCTTTCAGGAGAATCAAACATAGACACTTACAGGAACTCATTTGGGCTTGTCTGGTCCTTTGAGATGAGTAAATTAAATTAAACAATGGACTGACACAGCACAGTTGTATTTTACATTTACACTAAATGAACATTTTATTTTTATTATTATTTATTTTATTTTTTTTTAATTAAGGAAAGCAGGGAGATTAGCACATATAGCTTGAGTCGTAACTAAAGGAACAGGCTGGCATGGATGCCACGCAACTGAGTAGACATTTACGGGTCTTAGAGGCATCAGAAATTGAAGCATGCCATCTTTGAGGCTACAAAACAGCAGATCCTGAAGGATGGCACGTTTATGCAACTATAATCCAATTAAACCCCTTGATGTGCTCTGTGTGTTTAGAAAGAGACAGTCTGCAGTAAACCTGTCAAAGCAAAGATGAATATGAAATTGTAACATTTTTCATTTGTACCTTAGGATCTCTAACGTTTCTCTCTCTACCAAATGGTTACATACACGTCTATCTATCTATCTGTCTGTCTGTCGCAAGCAGCCGCCCAGCAAACGCCAAGTATTCACTTAGAAATGCTAAAGAAAACACTTTAGCAACGTGCTTAGAACACCTTTGCAACAATCCAGCAACTACAGTACAACCTGGTCAAGGCCTAAATATCAAACTTTTCTTAAACTGTTACCAACAGCAACATTTCTCCTGACAAACTTTCCTTTTCTAGCTTCTCTTGTTTTTTCTGCTGTCATAACTTATCATCATGGTCAATTTGTCATGCCCTACAGTTAACATTTAGAGGAAACCTCTGTCATTTTGCCATTACTCATTCGACAAGCCCTAACAAACACTGACAGGCAGACGTATAATGAAAATTTAACATACGTCTGAGAAGGAAGGAAAATGTTTCCTCCTGTCAGATTCTCTAACAATACAAAGCGACTGCTTGCCCTCACCATTGTACCTTCCCCTTTTAGCAAACTTACTCGTCTGCTCTACCCTCATGTCAGAAAGCTGGGAGCAAACCCATGAGGATGTTTGGGAAGCCTTTAAAATTGCATGAAGAGCTAAGCTCTGCAATCTCTCGTGATCCAAAACAAGCTTACGAAAGACAAGGAACATTTTTCCCTTGTCTAGTGTAAAGAATGCAAAGACTGGAAGGACTATGGTTGTTCATCCCAGCATGCTTCACATATAAATATGAAAAGCCCAGATCTGCTTTTCCAATGTTTATCCGACAGGCAGAAATGGGCAAAAGTATTTTTTGTGAAGTAGCTGATAGTAGTGATCAAAGATGTGCTTTTCTAGTGACTTCCCTGGCAGATATGGCCACAAATTCTGAAATGTGTTGTCTGCTCTTATTAAATGTATTTATTATTCACTACTATATGGTGAGGATAAGCTATACACCTTAACTCTCTGTGCTTCATTAGTCAGCTATATGAGTCCAAAGCCAGTCCTGCTTCTGTATAACAAGATACTCTTTTCTCATTAAGCCCCAAGTCACACCTGAATGTATTTCCAACAGCCTGTCTCCAGTTTAACCTTTTAGTTTAATAGATAATTAACAACCCATAGTCTTCCTGGCGTTTGCAGCAGGCATGCACACGTGCAAACACAATTTTCTATCATTTATCCACGTCAACAAACTCGCTGGTCTATGGAAAGGCTTTTTAATTCAGTAGCGGCGATAATTACGGGAAAGTATAAGCCATGAGTGAGTTCATCTTGTGAGTCATTTTCGGGGTTAAGAGCTGTTCGCCGTGACATATGGAGACACTGTGGCAGTGATGTAGAGCATCAGTGTGAGAGTTTAATATGCCAGGCACGTTGAGTTACTCTCCTCTCCGTGAACTTAGCCAATACTTCAAAGCCATGCCTTTGTCATGTCTAAAGAATGTGTCATTGATGAGAGATGGGATCAAAGTTTCTGTTCTGTGTGTCTGCAGCTCGGTTCCACAACCTAGCGAGCTTCTAACGTGGCATCCTAAACAGCATGGGAACTCAAACGTGACTGATTTGAAGCGCTCTAAGGCAAATCCATGTGCCACACCAAGAGCTTGTCTCACATGAAGCGCATGGGAGATTTGACTCAGAACTAACCCCACTGGAGACATCAGCATGATACTCTACAAAGCATAAAAACAGAGCATACACTAATATTTAGGTAAAATAATAGTGTTCTATTTACATTTCAGCTATTTTTATTAATACTTTTCTGTATCGGATGTGGATCTGATGCACATGATACCTTAAATAAGCAGTGTAGGCTTTTATTGGATATTATTCTTACTGTACTGTACATTGGTCAGACGTTTGAAGTGTGACTTTGCATCTCTGTAATATATGTACAGAAAGGAGTAACTGACAACGGGCCGATGAATTATTAAAAAATAAAGGAGGTGGTGATGCAGCCGCAATGCAAAGCATAATAATATGCAATGTTGTATTTTTTTCTTATTGTTTAATGACCAAACAAAACAAAAGAGGTAAACAATAAGATGAAAATTACAGTATTACATTTTATTATCAAGCATAATATAATGAAATTTTGTTTTTTTATCTTATTGTTTACTTTTTTTTTTTTTGCTTGGTCAGTGTAATTTTGGGTTTTGTTTACTTTTCCTATTGTAAGCTGTAAATTGCCTGGAACTACTTTAGCAGTGCATTCATGTTTAATTCAGTGTTACTTTCCCTTTCTTTGTTTTTGTTTTTAATAAATTGGGAAATGTATGAATTTAGTGAAAATTGCTTTTGGTTCATTGCTTCAGTGTATGTTTTACAAAAAAAAAATACTATTTTGCTAATTCAAAATTGCATATTTAATTATTTTAATATGAACTTAATATAAACTTTTTAATTGTTATTAAATGTACTTGCAATTTTTTAGCAAATTCAAAAGTAAACTTTTAACATACAGTAAACACTACATCATTTGTTTTCAGTTATGAAGATCTTTCTGGACTACAAAGTAACATGTTAGCGTATTTGTTTTTAATCAATTGCATGGCTTAAAAAATACATTTGCAATCTTAACACAGAAGACTTCTAGTAAGTCAGTACTGGTCAGTTTAGTTTTTAACAAAAGCTCAATAATAAATAAAAAATAAATAAATAAATAAAATACCATTCTAAATTTAATAAAGGAAAATAGTATGTTAGCATGGGGCATTTCAAAAGATTTATTTTGAAATCACATTAACTGATTATTTAAACTTTAGATATGACAATAATCACATTCAGCAATGCATCCAAAGCATTTTATAACGACCAGTATAGTTATAGGTACATTCTGCATTCCCAATAATGGAACGTTATTTTGCTAAAGAGTATTGGCAGTTTCATTAATGGCTTCTGATTTAATGTAAACCATGTAAGCAGCTTGTATGAGTCCGGGCCTCAAAGGAGTTGACTTCGGCTGGTCTCAAACACTCAGTCACCACAAAGCCAGACAGCATAAGCCACCAGACACCCTGCAATTCTATTAGATTTATTATCTTCTCACAAAGTACATCTGACCTTCTCCCTTTGTCCTTCTCTCTTTCCTGCTTTCTTTTCCACTTTTTACTGTCTTTACCAATGTACCATATAAAGAATCTGTGCTTTATTCTTTATACCTTTAAAGTACCTAAAAGTGCATCAAGCTCACAATTAAACAGCAACTTTTTGTGCAAAAAATTAGCACCAGTCAACCTGCCATACAGGGAGATGCCGATTCACACATTTCTGCAAAACTGAAAAAACGTACCTATACATACGAATCGCTCCAGTTTATAGTTGGAATGAACGCTACTTGTATTCCTTTTCACACAAAAGTATGATTTACAGATGCATTTTTTTATTAATAAATAATTTCACACAATTAGGTAATGTTGTGAAAACTTCTAAACTTTTTTAACATCCTGCACAGTTTGAAAACTGATACTTTTGTGGTCACGTATACAGCTTCATATGTGTGAGTTTTCTAGTTCAGTCAGTTTCCTCAGTAGCTCACGTGATACGCCGTTGCACTTAGGTTGTGCAAAAAGCCCCGGTTTAAATCCTGTGTAAAACAGTTCGACGAAACAGCTCAAATCAGCATAAGGAAGTTAAAATAGCATGGCTGCATCAGCATATATGTTTTTACATTACTTTGCATTTGGGTTGGTTTAGGTTTGGGTTTGGTGTAGGGGATATTATCGTGCAACTCTCTGGACATTTTACTTTGAGTCCGCGGCGACACGTGCAGTAAGGTACGTAATTACGGAGTTGCAGAAATGTATGCAGAGGCACGTTTTTCCAAAGAGCCTGGGTTGTGTTGCCCATAAGTCTACTGGTCCTCACAAACTTTTCCAAATCACTCTTCGTTGGGCATGAATTATAAAATACTCGCTGATTTTGAAAGCCGCGTGAATATACTACTTCCTCCCTTAGCAACTTTTTCTTCAGTTTTTTTTTTTTTTTTTTTTTATACACTCGCACAAACTTAGTATTTTTCCTTCAAGGAATCTTTTTTTGAAGGCTTTACCATCCTTTAAATCACCTACAGTATAAGTGCACCATACAATTAAGGATTTGTTGATTATTCTGAGAAAAACATGCTGATCTACTTTTTTGAAGATGCATGAGTGCACACCTGTAAGTCCCAAATCTGTTTATCTTATGTAATGCACCATTAAGCGACGTAATCTTATTTGAGAGGCTAGGTCACTCACTTATAATCAAAGGTTTGAAAGGTTGGACCCTGATGGGTCCTGTGCAATTTCATTACAACCCTGGAGATGAAAAACTGGGGACAAGGTTAAATTGATCCCCAGAGACATTAGTCCAAATGAACCCTGGCTTACAAACTCAAATAATCTCTTACACCAACAAACCGAACGATACACAGTTAAGATTTTTTTCTTCTGTCACCTCTTAATAGTGTTGCTCACACCAATTTCTTTTTTCCCCCTAAGCTCCCTTGAGGCAATGAGCATGGACAGTCCATTTGGGCCAAACCTTGTCTACTACCTCCCTTCTGTTTCCACTCAAATCACCACCTGGAACGAGTGTATAAACTGGGATCACACTCCTCAGCCCTCAGAGATGGGCAGATAACATGTATTATCCTTTAGCCTTAAGGTATCTGTGCACAAGACATAATGCAGCATAAAAATGGTACCAAAATATGCCACAGCAGCACAGACTCATAATATCCAAACCAGCTCTGGTGCTCTTTCACATCCGCATCAAAGAGTCTTAAACTTTCTATATTTCATCATTTATATCTTCGTACTTTCTTCGTTTTTTCTATTCATAATTACATTGTTGAATTTCATGTAAAAAACATTAACGCTACAATATTATTTCTATGTAAATAAATGCATTTGTGACTTCAAACAGCTGATAAAAACACAAATAATCCACAAGCAACGTAAGTAATCCACAAACTGTGTGTTTGTTATAAGCAAATCCATCAAGACGTTTTTAACTTCAAACTATCACGTATGAGTTAGCAGAGATATACGCATAAATCAAGTACTGCTTACGATAAAACCAAAACAGTCCAGAACAGTTCTAAACAAATATGTCAGTGGATTCTGATGTGAGAGGAGAACAGGGGATGGACTTTTTTACTGGAGGAAGCGTCATTATGGATTATGATATTATGTGCAGAAGTGACAGTTTAAAGTTAAAATGCCTTAATGATGGATTTGGCATTCTGACGGCACCCATTCACTGAAGAGGATCCATTGGTGAGCAAGTTACATAATTCAAAATTTCTCCAAATCCGTTTTAGTGAAAAAACAAACGTATCTCTACAGTACATCTTAGATGGCTTGAGGATGAGCAAATATTCTGCAAATTCAGAAAATCATGTCAAAAAGAATAATATGTTTACAAAACCATTACAGCCTGAAAAAGTTGAACAAACGCTGTAGCATTAGGCTCTTTTAGGACTTGTTTTAAATGAGGGAACCCATCACACCATTACAATACAAGATGTTAGACCCTATTAACTAGCCAGATCATAAATGTTACTAATATAATTTGCATCCTTGTGACAATTGCCTTTAATATATTACTAAGCTTCCCCAGTTCATTAAGAATCTCCATAAAAAATGCTTAATTTACTGTACAGACCTAATAGTGTTGCTCACATCAATTTTTTTTTTCCCCTCAGCTCCCTATAAGAGGCGAAGAGCATGGACAATCTATTGGGACATTTCCTGTCTGCTTCCTAACCTCTCTTACATACAGTAACAGTGCCTGGAACGAGTGTATAAATCTTTGCATCTTAGCAGTGCAAGCTTAACAAGTCTTACTTGCATTAAAGAATTTCTTTTTTACATAACCATTACAAACAGGCATTTTGAATAGAGACGGGCTGATGATTAGTTTGACCAATATTTTTCCTGATATAAGATCTACTATCTGTAAATAATGCAATTTGAATGAATGATCACTAGGAGCCAAAAATTATATTTACAAGCGGAGCAAATTATTTAATGCATTGCATTAATGCTTTTAAATAATCATTAAATAAGTGAGAAGTGTATTGTTTAAGATTCAGACAGCCCTAAAAAAGGATAAAAAATCTGCTGCCACCATCTAGATAACAACTTTGAATAAATAATCTTTAGCATTATCAATAATATAATTCTAATAATAGAATCTATGTTATTTTGTTTTTTTCTATTATGATCATTATTTTTCTGCATAAAAGAGCAAATTTGATAACCTGTTCTGCATATTGGGTATTGGACACTGCAAAATGGTATAGTCACCAAAAATCAATACCGTGTGATCTCGAAGTTGAATTCAAACCAACACCGCAGCATTAAGCAGTGATGCAGTAATCAGGACCATTAAGATGATGAAACCCCAATACATTACAACAAAACAATACATTACAACAAAATATTTAAGTTGCTAGAAGACCCTTAAAGTCGTATCCTTTGTCTCAGTATTAAGTCCAATCTCATTAAGCTTCCCAAATTTATTAAAATCCGCAGAAAAACGCTTAATTTACTTTACAGACCGAGTTTGCATGGTGGTCAGTTCCGTGGTGTGTCCATTCTTGTTGATCAAACGCACGCACTAACACCTGCAGATGTAGGTAGGTAGGGTCTTGAGCGCTTTCACTTTTGCGACGCATCAAATGATGCTCGACAAAAGACGTTTTAAAACTTCAACGCGAATGTAACGAATCCCCGTATGGCGTCGCTTACCTGATGCGCCTTACTATATGGGTGTTCAATCGCCCCTCGTATCAAACAAGGGGTCTCTGAGGAGCGTGTTCCGTGGTCTTCTTATGTGACTGGGGAGTCTGGAATACTATTTATCATTGGCGTCCTCCCGAGATCCTCGTATTCCCCATGTAGAGCCAGTGGAACGCGTGCGGCGAATGTACGAGCCTCTTTTTCTTTCCTCTATTTTCCTTTCTCACTCTCTCACACATTCACTAACACGCACAGCACACACGCCCCAGTGGGCTCTCCACGCGTAAACGCCATGAGGAGCATCCCTGACTCCAATGCGCATTTTATACGCGCGGCTTTTTTTCAGTATAGTCAACCCCGCGCTGTTATTTACGCACCGAAATACTGAGGTTTTGCCAGCGGAGAGGCTGTTTAACTCACATTCCCAACGAACGCTATAGATACAGGTGGTTTTCCGAATCTCCGAGGTCTTCTTCCCAAAGTGCGGAGCGAGGAATATTTCAAAAAAACAAGTGCGTCTCGCGCGCGTACGGCGGCATCTTGTCTTCGTATTGGGCTTCGCAGCAGCTGCAAGGATTCCAGCGTTCGCGCGCTGCGGTTGTCATGGTGTCAGACTGAGGGATGCTGCTGTGGCGCTAAATTCGTGACATCACACAACCGTTTGAATTGCTATAAGTTTTCTTCTTTTATTGGTTAAAACACGGGGTTCCCTTCTTATGGTTTAACTCTTAAATATTGCAGTTAGGGATGATTTTGCAACAATACTCAATTAAATCCTAACAATGGGGGCCAGTCCGTTACAGAAATTCTATACATGAAAAATCAGCCGTCGTTCGATTTTTTTTTGTCGAACATCAAATTAGACGTTTTGAAGAATGCTGCATTGGATTCTTCTATTTCACAAAAACCATATAGTGACCAGGAACTGTCAAGGTCCAAGATATAAGCCTCAGAACATAGTCCTTTTCAAGATATTTAATGTATTATCATTGTTTAAAAATGTTAGTAATTCTATTTCAAATAAAATGCAACCTTTTAAAGGGATACTACATCCAAAATATGAAATACTTTGCTTAAAATGTACTATCACACTCCCAGGCCATCCAAGATGTAGATTAGTTTGTTTCTTCATCACAACAGGATTGGGGAAATAAGCATTACATCTATTGTTCACCCATGGATCGTCTGTAGTGAATGGGTGCCGTCAGGATGAGAGTCTTAACAGTTGATAAAAACATCACAATGATCCACAAGTAATCCAGAAGATTACAGTTCATCAATTAATGTCTTGTCAAGTGAAGAGACTGCTGCCCCCACGACCCGGCCCTGGATAAGCGGAAGAAGATGGATGGATGGTTTACCAGTTCCTTTAATCCATTAACCGTAAGTTATCCTATCACGTACTGCAAAACAACTTTTTTTTAACATGTCATTTTTGGCATGCGGAAAAATCAGCATGTTTGTATATATAGAGGAATGCCAAGGCATGACCGTCAGAAATCATGTTTACTGCTAAATGACTCTTCACCTTGAGTCTATAATTGCGAGTAGAATCAGAGAAGTAACAGCAGCCTCTCTCAAATGTGTGAGTCAGTGATGTGTTTGGACAGGGCTTTGGAAATTTATGTCCCTGGATATTGATTGGTAGTTCTTCTAGCCGCCTCAAGGCATAGATGTGATTCACAATACCCGTTTTGCACTTATTAGCTGAGGACCTAAACACAAGAGAAACATTACAGAGTCGCACTGTGATCTCACACTCATCACCATTAAATAATCATTAAATACACAACTCCTCTTAGCTCAATCCATCATCAAAGGGAAATTTCCCTAATCTTGTCTGATGAATCTGGGCTCTCTGCCCTCAACAAAATCTGCATCTTTCTCTTGAATTCAAATCATCTTTTTGAGTAGTGAAAACACTGAGGGAAGAAAAGAAATGCACCATTTACCCTTTCCCTGTTGGCGAAGGCAACACATTACCCTTTATTGGCATTTCCCCAATGTGTTTCAATTTAAAAGAATAGTTCACCCAATAATGAAAATGTGCTGATTGAATGAGAGTTCAGATGACTCAAGTCAATTAATGTCTTGGATGTTTGCAATTAACCAATCCATCATTCTGATATTTTAACTTTAAATTGGTTTCTGGCTAAAATAAGAGTCTTCTATCCATTACGCTTTCTCAAGTGAAAAAGTTGTCTTGTCTGAATTAGAAGAGAAAGATACACAGATATTTCTTAACAATTCTTTTCTGCTTGGAAAACTGTGCTGTTTTCTACAGTATTACTTAATTTGGTGAAAGAGAAATATTTTACCCAGTGGTTAAGTTGAAAAATGAGTTTGCAATACACTCAGTGAGATGACGAATACTTTAAACGCTTTAGTCCTGGTGAATGCTTATAACTGCAATAAAAGCACCTCAGTGCATAAGTACACTTATCTACGAACATTCACATGTAGCTGTTGTCTCTACCCAGTTTCCTCTCAGTCTACTCAAGTAATAATAAATTATAAATTTGCTTTCCTTTCACAAAGGAATAGGCCATTCTCCCTCCTTACATCTACTGCATGCTATTGAGGTTTCATTATCCACAGATGTTTCTTTGTTGGAAACATAACACTACAGACTATGTCAGATTTAATGGAACTCAGCACATATTATTCACTGTGTTCAGTGAATATTTTTTGAAAATTCACATATTTTATTCATTAGCGTCAGTGATAAGGAAGTCAGGAGTTACAGTGTCCCTTTGACACTGAAGACACACTTAAAGTGCCTGAATCTTGCTGCTTTAAAATAGGTATGACTTGATTTGATATTTTTCTAAAGAAACATAGTATAAGCAAACATTCCAGAAAAACTCTTTTGTTTGCAAATGCCAGATTGTTTGATATTTCATCTAATAAAACTGGCATTGCATACCGATAGAGGTATTCTTTCCGAAATAACACATCCGATCTACATGAATAATATTGTATATTATTAAATAAGTGCTATCAGTAATAACATTTATGTGAATGTTCACCCAAAATGTAGCATATGCTGAAAATGTACTCAACCTCAGACCATTCTAGATGTAAATGAATTGGTTTATTCATCAAAACTGATTAGGATAAATTTGCCATTATCATTTGCGCTAATGGATCCTTTTCAGTGATTGGGTGTCAGAATGAGATCCCTAACAGCTGATCGAATCATAGGCTGTTAAAATCTATTTTAAAAAATCAGTTTTTAAAAGTAATGTAATGCTTCTTCAGCCCTGCTCCGATGAAAAAACAAATCAGAAGGTGAAAAAATATACATTTTTAAAAGGACGATTCCTTTAAAATATGGTTTACACTCCCTTTGGATTCATTATGTTAAGCGTCCTGATTATATATCATGGCAATTTATCCACAGTCGCTTGCTACAAATCGTTCCCAGAAATAAATAATTGATAAAGGGCTTAAAATAATTCCACTAAAACAGACACCTACCTCTCCTCTGATTATGAGCCACATTAACAATGGACAAGCTCTCTTTGTTCATTTGACAAAGTGATGTATTTGAACTGCGCTGGACGGCTCTATTAAATAATACATTAAACCTGGGTGTAATTTGGATGCATGTAAAGTGGGGCTGGAACTGGTGGAATGAGATTGGTTTATCACACTGACATCTAATTACAAATGAATGAGAGGGTGAGCGAGTGTTTATAGATTCCTCAGAATGATAACCTAATATACACATGGCAGTGGATTTACCTCAGACAACAGGGAAAAAGTATAGGGACCGTATTCTTAATTTTAATAACTGCTGCTTAACCACGTAAATATATGAAAAATATTTGAAAAGGGAGACTAAATATTCTAGTTTACTTTTTAAAAATAATGCATTTTTTATATTCCAATAAATTTTCATTAAGACTAAAATGATGATGCTCTTGTTGCTGACATCAATTTAATAATATGAATAACACTATATAGTACAACATTACTCATTTAGTTGAAATATGCTACTTCTTAAACTTGAAATTTTAATATAAAAGTAAGTGTTACAAACTAACAATATTCTTAAAGTTCAAATGGTGTTATGTATGACTAAAACTCGGAAGACAATTATATCATCTGGCCTTTAAAGGCAATAGGATTGTGATCGTTACTGGTGGCACAAAAGGTACCAAATACCAGGAATGACCCATAGGTTTCTGTCCCATTGGTTTTCTAGTAATTTAAATACCAGTATTATTTTTTGACTGTACTTTTTGGTGACCTAAGCAGAGCACTGTGAAATGTCTGTTGTCACTCTGTTTGTTCTGCCAGTAATTTGAAAACAAAAAAGGACACTTTTCAAGAGGCAAATGTTGTTCAATGGGGAAGTACGGGAAATTGTAAGTTCCATCAGATAATACTTTTACAGGATAAAGGAATTGAATGAATGAATGACTAAATAAGTAAATAAATAAATGAAGCAATTTATAAAGAAATACACTCTGAGGTAAGAAAGTACTACAGTTGTGAAATATATAAGACTCCACTAAAAGCTTAGTTACTGTAATTAGATATAGTCATTTTGGTATTGGGTGACCAGCAGAAATGACGGAGGGAGTTTTCTTAAGAAGTAAAAATGAAATAACAGAATTACCTGGCATAGTCCTTGGATAAGGTCACCATGAAGGGAGAACTAAATCGGGAGAGAGACTGACATGAAAAGAAAGAGAAAGTCAACGGACCATGCAAGTTGTAAAAGGCAATTTAATCTCACAACTCTCCAAAGCCAGTAAGTCTCCAATGATAGAACGTAAAATGTGGTTGTCATCTGTGACTTCACCCCCCCTCATAGTGACCATGAATCATTTTTATTCTAAACTCATTTAATAGGTCATCAGACCCTTTGCAGGTTGTGTGTGCTTGGTTCTGTAAAATATTGATGTTAAATTCTCCCTCAGCGCGTCATCCTTTATGATCTCAAGCAGAAGTGCAATGCTCACACAGCCTTAGAAGGGTTATTATGGCCACTAAAGAAACCATGAGTTGAATTCATCACAGAAAGGAGAGAAATAGTAGGCCTGTATTTTTTCCAGTGACTTCTATCAGACATCTGATAACCAGTAGATGGCAGTATTTCTCTCTGGAGATCAGTCAAAACCCCCCCAAATCCCCAAATCTGACTTCAATTCGGAGTACACAGCATGCAAGTTTGACTTTTGTTTTAGCCTAAATTATGAGTTTACATATCACAGTTCTATTTTTGTTTGCTTTTTAACACAGCAATTACGCATTTATGGCTTTTTATCTCACAGTTCTGTTTTTTCTCAGAATATCTCACAATTCTGTGTTTCTCCCAGACATGGCTTTACGTTCTTCAATTCATTAATTCACAAAAGCATCAGCCTGAAAATCTAAAATAACACTATGAGTATTATCTTGGATGATACAGTTACTTTTTGTTATAAAAATATTTTGACATAGGTGATAAAAATAGGATTATTTAAAAATGATAAAACAAAAGTATTTGATTGTTTTAATGTAAGAGAATACTATTCAGCAAACATGAAATATGATTTCTCTTAAGGAACACACAAATTATTTTATTTGAGTCAAAAATACTATTTAGTATGACTGAACCAACCTGACTTCATTACACAGAGAGTAAGAACAGTTGGGAAATATGATCATTATAAATAGCCTTAGTAATTCAGTTTTACAGAGGGAGTTTTCAGTGTTTTCTCAAGATAGAAGACAAACTAAAAGTTTAAGTTACAAAATTACCTAGTCTAGTTCTTAAATATAAAGTCCCACATCAAGGGAGAAGCAAACAGGGAGAGAGACTGACAGGAAAAGAAAGAGGAAGTAAACGAAACGAACAAGCCTTACAACGCATCTCTTTAAAGCCACTAAATCTCCAATTATATACCCCCTCATAATGCGCATGTATCACTTTATTCCAAACTCATTCAGAGAGAAAATATGATATATTTTTCCAGTATCTTTTTAAGACTCTGGATATCCAGTAGATGGCGGTATCCCCGGATATCGGTTAAAATCCTCCTAAATCCAGTGTTTTGCCTATAAATATGCATTCTTTTTGGGTACAAATTTTGTTTTATGTTTAAGTTTTAACCGAAGCATTTACCCAAAAAGTGTGCCTGAGGTAAACTATTCATCCTAAAACTGGTTTAATGGCTCATTTGCAAATCATCAGCAGTGCAGTAGCTATACTTTAATGGTGTTGCGTTATTATGCAAATTAGCATTCGGACCTTTTTATTAGTAATGACTACCAAAGACTGTTACAAAAAGGAATGCTATCATTTGTCTACTGTCAAATGCAAAATAATTAAATAAAAATTTGGTGTGCTTGTGCTGTTTTCATGACCCTGTTTCTGCATTAGGTAGTCTAGTTCACAACATCTGGTTCACACATTTTTACACCTGTGGAGGCTCATCTTCCGTTTGGCAAGATAAACCGGGTTTCAGTTTCAGCCACAAGCCTGGACCCACGCACTGAAATGTTCCATTGAAGTTAAATAGAACGTAGCACAACAAATCATTAGACACACAGGCTGTGCAATGAGCTAGGTGCACATGGCACTAGTTGAGGTTCGGCGACGCAAGTGCGTACTTACTTCCGGTCTTAACTTCACACGAAACTTGCCTAGACAGGTATAATTAATGTTTTTTTCAGATTAAAAAGCGGATAGTGGTACATTACAGAAATGAGAAATTACCCTCCTCACGTTAAAGCGCACCTCTATGTGGAAATTCCTCATGATACAATGCGGATAATTGGTCTTTTGTTGATTATGCGGTTCAGCATCAGTGGTCAGTCCAGGCACGTGCACAGGTAGAGTTCAACCTATGCAGAGCACATGTCCTTTTTTGTAATTACACTCGGAAGTGCCCTTTTTGGGCTGAGTTTTTATTTTATTTTTAATAAATCAATGCTGTTGGTAACCCTTTAAGTTTGTTTGTCTTTTTAACATATATTTAAACAATTTAAATGCATTAAAAAGTATATCTCTTAGAACCGCTCAAACTGCACAACTCCGCCCCCTGAGCGCACATCAGAGTCATAGAACAGAAGCAGGTGAACGTCTTCATCTTGTAGGTAAAATATCTTGTTGTTTGAATAAGTGCAACGTTGTCTTTATGATATAAACACTAGTATGTCTATAAAGGTTCATATAATGCATCACCACACCGGTGTGATGTTGGCGTAATGTGATGTCATCGTTTTAATGATGGACAAATTTCACACATTCGCTTGTTAAAAACCCCGTGTTTCACACAAAGCAACCAAACGATCCTTGTCAGCTAGGCAAAATATATTATAATAAATTTCTATTTTGTTTTTATGGCTATCTGCTGAATGTGCTTGGGCATGTAAATTAAATGATGTAATTTATGAACATTTCATCAGATTATATAGCCTATGGTCACACAGTATGGTAGGTTAAAGTTTACAATGCTGTTATATTATGTGCTAGCTAGATTAAAACAAAAACAAAACAAAAAAAAAACAGTATTGTACACTCCCCGCTCATCTTCACTTGTATAAACATAAAATGTGAATCTGAATGAATGCAAAGCAAAGAAAAAGGCTAGGCTACACAATAAACAACAAGTGTACAACTAATTCACAAACACAGGAAAAATAATACTCAGAAATCCACCCAGGAGGCAAAATGGTAAAGCTAAGTTTATTAGTAGGCCAGGTGTATTTGTACTGTTTAATGCCAAGCTATCGTAAAATATCATTTAGAAAATAAATGGTGTTTAAATGCCTTTCTCCTTATGAGGGACATCCCAGTGGATCACAGTGAGGTCAAACATCTTCAAACACATGGCTCAGCACAGAAGAGTATTTAGTATTAAAGATGCCCTCTATATCTATATATTATCTGTATAAAAGTTATTAATAGCCTACTAATTAAATATAATATAAGAATATTATTATTTTTTATTTTTTTGGTGGTGGAGGGGTTGGGGGATGCCCTTTTTTCAGTTCCAGCACATGCCCCTCAAAAGGTCTGTGCACAGCCCTGGGTCACTCAGTCCACAGGAATCTCTTCATTCAAACACAAACCACTCAAATGTTTTGTAAAATATCTGTTGCATTAATAGTGTCTTTAAGCAGCAGGTGTATTTTTACTATTTTGTGTGCATTCATAAAAGAAATAAATTGTGTAGCTGTGCATACAGCGCGAGTTCAACCAACCTGAATTCAAAGCAATTTGTACATATTTTACGAGGTGGCTAATTCATACAAATTTGTACGACCTCAACTCGTACATTTAGACTTTTCTTCTAAATCGTACTTGATGAGTTGCCAATTCGTATGAATTTGTACGAATGACCTAAAGCTAGCCCACCCCTAAACCTAATACAAAATCGTAAGAGTGAGGTCGAACAAATTAGTATGAATTAGCATGAATTTGGCACCTTGTTCGAATACATAGAATTGGTCGTGAGACTGTGTTGTTTCATCAGCATTCATTTACCGGAACTAAACGTGTAAGTTTCAAATACTGCCTCAGTTAACATTCATAGTATAAATGACAGTATTATTCGCAGCTGTTTGCCAGTAACTTACTGTAGATTTAAATTTATGTTATTTACAAGCAACAGTTCGTTCAAAGATAAATGAACATTAAACATTAACAAATCAGGATCTTTACAAGACAAACTGAATAAAATTGCAGCCTCATGCAAAGCATTTCTGGGAACCAATATCAGAAGTAAACAGGAAAAGGTTAATGAGGATTTCTGTTTCCCAGAATGCTTTTTATGAGGCTGTTTTTAATAGTTTTATTCTGTAAAGATAAAAGATTTGTTTTTGTTTATTGTTCATTTATATTTAAACAAGCTGTTGCCAATACATTTAATAAATATAAATCTACAGTAAGTTACTGGCAAACTAGCTGCATAACTACAGCAAATCTTTTACAGTGTTATGATAGCGGTTTTTAGCTTTTCTGAATATAAAGTTATATTATACATTCTTTTAACAAAAATACAAGGTAATACTTCTATTTCTCGGTTCTCTGCGCTGGCTTTTAGCACAACCGGAAATATCTATGCACACACCAGAAATCCAAGATTGCGAAGATTTGCAAGCCCATTCATTATCCCTTTTGCAAAATATAGTAAAAGTCTGATTAAACTCAATTCTGTACAGCAGTGTAACAATTTATGGCAAGAATTAAATAAAAAAAAAAGAATGATCTGATCATCAACTTTTTTATTCTGTCACATTTTGAGAACTTAATGCAAGACTTTGGAGTCAAGTCTTGAATACAAAAAAGCCCAGTTGGTTTGTAGAGTGCATTTCCTAAGTTGAAATCTTTTGTTTCTCCATACTGAAAACACAATGTCATTTAATAACACCTCAATAATAACAATATGGCACTAAATGTTAGCGCAGCTGCGTCTGCCTTTAACTGGCCGCTCCATGTTGAGACCTTCAGACCTTTGTATGGATCAGCTGTAGACAAAAGAACACATAAAGTGTCACACTCAAGAGCATTGTAACATACAATGTTTTGTTTTGTTTTTTCAGCTCAAACCTGTGATGTTGACAACCAAAAGATGGCCTTTTCCTTCAGTCCCAGTCTCGAGACATTTGGCAGTACACTGGTACAGGCCACTGTCTTGAATTTCCAATGAACTTATTTTCAGAAAAATGTTCCTTTCCCTGTGCTTGTCTGTTCCTAATTCTGTTTCATTTACTATGATTAAATATCTGTTATTATCCACAATTGGCAAAAGGTCATGGCTGTTCGTATACAACCATTTGGCATCGATGTCGCAATCCTCTCTTCTGTACTCCGCCGTGCACTTGAGAGACAGTGAAAGACCTTCAGTCTTAGTCACCGGTTCACGCGAGTATCTCACAACCACTGCACATGGGAAATATTTTGTATTAGCCCACAAAAATTATTTCAACACCAAAATATTTTTTTCTATGTGCAGTGTTTAAGAAAAACCTAGAAAATAAGTGCTAAACTAAATGCTATACCAAGTCTGCTGGCTGTGACATTTTGTACAGTACACTCTAGTATATAAAATTTATATGAACTTTATTAGTTAAGAATCGAATTAGACTTACCCGCTCCAAGAGAAGCAAGATGACTGGTGAAAACAACCTTGAGAAAGAACACAGCGGTCAGGTGCATGTTTGTGTGCTCAGTCAGTCAGAGGAAATGGCTAGCTTGAATGTGGCTTACATTTGTCTGATGATGGGGGAGATGAGCGCAATGGGGCAACACTCCTCCAATCAGAAACAATCTTAAGCGATGACACTTAATCTGCACGTGTTCGGTAGGACTCTCACTCTGCCTGTGGGAAGTGGCATAATCAATTCACCTCATCAGAAGTTTTTAACAAAATAATGATTTTGATGTATAGAAGTTCATTTTTGGATATACATTATTTTTCTTCTGCTCTCTAAAATTTAGAGTTTAATTTAAACTTCTATTTCAACTTTAGGTTATTGATATATAGCCTAAAAAAATTACATGAACAATTAATGCTAATATAGCTTTGACTTGCTATATTTTAAATATGTTAAAATTGCCTTTGAGCCTATGACCCCGTGCAATGCTTCTTGCTTGACTATGTTGTATGTATGTATGTATGTATATTCTGTTAGACATCAAAAAGAATTTGAATTATAAAGTAACATTAGATACTACAGCAGTAAAGTGATACTGAGGTAGGCTTTTATTTGCATATTTATCCATGTTACAGTCACCACCACCAAGAGGGCAATTGTAACAATGACTTGCATTTAATTCAATATTATAAACTTGTCCTGTTTAGTGAAAATATATCACTATAATATCAACTATATTTTTAATTTGTGCACCTATATTAGCTTCTTGTATCAAAAGATGATTGGTGTATTTCAAGCAGTCATGAAGAAATATGTATACAATGTTATAATTGCCCACGGTCTCCCACATAAGAATAATTTCCTTTGAATTTTGCAGATGCAGAATCATTTTAGACTTACGATCACATATCACATGTCAGCAAAGTTCTGTTTTCAGTTTTCATGTTGGTCGTTTGAAGGAACAAAATTTGTATTGTGTTTTCACTGGTGGTGGTTTGAAATACAAGTTCTGTTACAGTAAATGCTGCATAAGAACTTATGTTTAGACAGAAATCATGTATCATCTTTTACTGCTTATTTTTGGCTAGATCAGACAAAACGTCCCTTTTTAAGTTGCATTATTAGGAGTAGTAGTTTTGTTTTTTTGTGAGATATTCTGCCTTCTTTTCTGATAGAATTCTGACCTTCTTGCCATTTTGAGTTTAGTTTGCAAGTCTGACTCTCCCCCCTCTCTATTAATTTACAGATAGCATTTGTATTTGTGTTTTATTTTTGTATTATTTTTGTTGTTGTTGTTGTTGTTGTTTTTTCACCACTAAATAAAAGCAGTAGCTGGAACTTTTTGTAAAACACAATTATAATTTATTTTTCTTAAAATACCTCACATATAGTTATGCATAAATCTCTTAATTCTGAAATTTGCTTGGCTTTACATTTGATTGATTATTGAAGTGCAAATGCATGATCCCCCCAAAAACGGTAGGAATATTATTTGTGTATGATAGTTATTCTCTGTGACCAAGAGAATTGTATCACATCTATTGTTAAATGCAAAACAAATGCATAAAACTAAATTTTGTAAAGCAGCAATTTATGGCAACAAAGAAAATAAAATAAAAAAGACACATGTATATTGTCACATTGTAAGACTTTAATCCAACACAAAGTCTAGATTATAGAGCAATTAATGTATTGATAACTTGTATTACTCAAACACAATGTAATTTAATAACACCTCAATAATAATAATATGGCACTAAATGTTAGCGCAGCTGCGTCTGCCTTTAACTGGCCGCTCCATGTTGAGACCTTCAGACCTTTGTATGGATCAGCTGTAGACAAAAGATCACATAAAGTGTCACACTCAAGAGCATTGTAATATACAACAGTTGAGAATAATGTTGTTTTTTTCTAGCTCAAACCTGTGACGTTGACTAACACAAGATGGCCTTTTGCTTGGGTCCCAGTTTCGAGACATTTGGCATTACACTGGTACAGGCCACTGTCTTGAAGTTTCAAAGATCTGATAATCAGGGAAATCTTCCTCAGCCTATTCTCATTTGTTTTTGTTTCATTTACTGTGATTAAATATGTGTCCGGATCCATGATGGGCAAAAGGTCACTGCTGTTGGTATACAACCATTTGGCCTCGATGTCGCAATCCTCTCTTCTGTAATCCACCGTGCACTTGAGAGACAGTGAAAGACCTTCAGTCTTAGTCACCGGTTCACGCGAGTATCTCACAACCACTGCACATGGGAAATATTTTGTATTAGCCCATAAAAATGAACAAAATGACAAACAAATGTGCTAGTCTAAATGCTGTTGAGTCTGCTGTCAGTGACACACTGCACTTGAGTACTCTTTGAAATTTGAAATATAACCCGAGAATTGAGTGAGACTTACCCGTCGGTTCAGAATTCAGCTGACTGCAGAGAACAAACATAAGAACATAAGCAGTTGTTTGGTGAAAGATCTGCATGTTTCTGTGCACAGTCAGTCAGAGGAAACGGCTAGCTTGAATATGGCTACCTAAAGCGCGTCAGAAGTTCTACCACATCGACATGACTTCCTTTGATCTTTGCAGATGCAACACCATTGCATTATTTTAGACAGAGCTTCACAAATCACATGCCTGCTGAAAACATGATGCAACAAAGTGCTGTTTTCAAAGCTTCGAGTTGGCCATTTGAAGAAACAAATTCTCTGGTGGTGGTTAAATGCAGCATAAGCACTTACAGTAGGTTTTTACAGTAGATTTAACAGGAATCATGTCTCAGCTAGATTTATTTTCAGCTTGACCGGGCAGAATGTGTCTTTCTGTTCTCTATTTGAAGAGCTTCCTCTATTCTTTTAAAAATCTGCAGTGTCATGTGATAATTTAAGTCATGTGTGCATCACATTAGTTTATTGACTTACAGTACATACCCTACAAAACTTTTCTGTACTTGTCCTATTCCCCACCCCTTTTTTGGATTTACACAGTTGGCAGAATACAGAGTTAATGTTGGCACTGTAAGTAATCCAGTCATGTGTGTTTTTTTTTTTATTTTATTTTTATTTCAGTGCAATCACATATTACTTGTTAAACACGTACTGTAACATACATTAGTAGGTATATATATCATATAACAGAAATATTTTCAGGAATTCACAAATCAGAAACAAACAATAGTACACATACAAACAATAGCAGTTGTCTCTCTGCAGCACTTAGAGTTTCACGCAGGAAACCACAAAATGGCTTCTGTGTCCACTTAACTTTCACTTCGTTTACAATGCTGAAAGCCTTTAGCTTATGTGCCTGCATTGGGTAATAATGCTTTTCTCTTCCCCAGATCACGGTCATTGCTCAACACAGTAATAAACCACATGAAGTGTTACTTTAAGGAATGTTGCAAAATATCAAGACTAGTACAGAGCCTCTATTTACTCATTTATAAATTACTGTGACAGACTCAACTACACAAGGAGATACAGTAAACAAATTGTACATTCAATTGAGTCATAAAGTGCAAATATGAGCCTAAAAATCTTTTTTATACCATTTGTCTATGGTATAATAATAATTCTCTGTGATCAAAACACTCCCCCATAGTGGGAATTGGTAATAATATTATATATTTAACTGTACTAATACAATGGAATACCACACAGTAAACAAATAAATAAATACATTAAATAAATACTAGACAGACATGGATGATTCCTTTAAGGACTACTGAGTTTAGAACTCAAAAGTTCATAGTAACAGAGATCATGAGCATAAATCTTTGTATGAGGTAGCAGCAGAGTTAACATTCCTCGTATGGGACATTAACGGGTTCCTCAGTAGATTTTTCCCATGAATTAACTCCTTGGGGGGGGGGAAGATAATGAAATTATAAAATTATATGTTACATTAATTTGATATTGAGATTCTTAAATTATAACAGTATGATGCTATTGTATGAGTCTGTTTCTTCTAGCTGTACAGATGGATTTTGCTGCTTACTCTTTAGTCTGGTGTGAAGATAGAGGGCAAGAATGACAAGAACCACAGCCGTGATAACGATGACGGAAACTGTAATGATGTAACTTCTTGGTGTAACGTTGTTCTCTGTAAGACAAACAAAATAATTAAATATTGAGAAAAAAAGCATTGGATTCAAAGTGTATTATGTATCTTAAATGGCTTTGGAGTTTTGTCAAGCAATCTAAAAATGTGCTTCATGTTGTAACATTTAACATCTATTTTTTGATTGGTTTTATTCCAATCAAAAATATGTAGCATGATTAAATCAACCTGACTGCATTAGGTAGAAAGTTACTGTAGGGTAGTTAATATAATCAACATCCATGTAGAACCTCTTACCATAATCTTTATGAGACAGATAGATTTGGTGGCTCTTCTCTATGCCGTCACTCCGAGCCACACATTCCACGTACTTCCCATGAAACTGTGACAGTGGGAGCGTGAGGTTGCTCGTAATGGTGGTTGAACTGTCTTTGTTGAGAGTTGTGAAATTACTTGACCCAAAGCTGCTCAACTCTTTCTCTGCAGATTTCCAGAAGACAGTTGGAGCTGGTTTACCAGTGGCTGAACACGAGACCACAACATCTGGATCAGAACTGGGCGAAGGATTCACTGACGCTGTTATTTCTGATATACCTGCAAAAATACAAGCAACATAAAGACATGATTTTAACATAAAGACTTGATTTATTTTAAAATCACACACAGATACACTGGATAACTGGCTGCTCATATTCCTTTCATTTTTCTGGAACTGGAAACTGAATGAAAGTTTAAGTTGCATTTTGAGCACATTGTTTAGTCATGCATTGAGACGTGATTATCAGACAGATTATGTTATGATTCAACCATCCTTTTCCAGTTTGGACATATCTGAAATCTCTTGGATGAGATTGCTTGTATTTTCATTAGACAGCATACGCTGTACACTTTACTGACAAATTAGGGGAGACTGGATTTAACGGTCACTTTTTAGTCCATTTCTCAGGTTTGCTTTTATAAGTACAGAACTTTAAAAACTGAAAAAAATTTATTAAACATTTTCACTATTATTTATTTATTATCTGTTATTATTATTGCTCTGCATGCAGCTCATTTAACTTCCATCAGCCTAGTGTATGCCTTATAGTATGAATTCTATCAAAATAATATAGGTTCAAGTTGTCACAATGGGAAAATAGCCTATTATCTATCAAAACACAAAATAACTCACAAATATTTTTAACCAGTGTATATAAATATCAAACAACTGTTTTAACAGAATGTAAAATAACACTATTTGTATTGTAAGTGATAGCCCCAAACTGACATGTGTTAGTCCTAAACATACAGTTCAGAATTTTGCTTAAAGATGTTAGCTGATCATTGATTAAAAACGTATGCGAAAAGTTTTGGTACGTTGATGGATGCAGCAAGTATTTCACCTACCTTTAACAGAGAGGCACAATGTCTGTCGTTTAGGTTGGAGTGGATACACTTTGAAGGAACAGATGTAGCA
>JAUMHP010000040.1:12615876-12637421 GCA_032361065.1 Enteromius trimaculatus | reverse complement strand
TTTAGTTTCTCAATTTGGTGTGTTTCACCTGGCTGAGAAGAAATATAGAGCTGAGTATCATCAGCATAACAGTGAAAACTAACACCATGTCTCCTGATAATATCTCCCAAGGGTAACATGTAAAGCATAAAAATATATAAAAATATATATAAAATATATATAAATATATATAAAAATATATATAATGGCCTGAAGCAAGTAGTTTTTATACCGTATATCCACATCTAGTAATTCCAGTGGAAGGTGAATTGGAGGTAAAGGAGATCTTAGCATAATACTGTAGTTAAGAGAGGGAGTCAGCTGAGTGGAGTATTTGTTCTTTGATGAGTTTACTACGCCATATCCCCAGCAACCTATTGTGCTCCTTCAGCACCTGCAGTGCTTCGGCTTAACAATTACGCATTTAAAAGGTTTGACACACCTTGTGTTTGTGTGTGTGTGTAGGTACAACCAACAACTCAAGCAGGAAGAAGAGGAAGTGCAGCAGTCTTGAAGTGCCACACATTCTTCCAAGCGGAGTGGTGAAGTTTTGCTGCGTTACTGTAAAAGCAATCTGCATTTTGCACACATTCAGTCATGTTATATAGATCAAGCAAATGTGCTCTGTCTGTGTAAAATAGATTTGTTTTCACCTTTTACGATGTAAAATTGTGATATAATATTGATTGTAATTCACATGTTCTTGATTGTATATTGTACTGTGCTGTCTGATCCATAGTTAATATTTCTATAGATTATAGATTAGTTTTAAGGGGGTCATATCAGAAGATGAAAAAAAAAGTTCCCTAGATTGTATAATATTTTAAAAAACACACACTGTTGGAACAACTATTGAAAATAAATAGTTTTACAAGAACTAAACGAATACTAATCCATAGAATAAAGTCACACTGCATTAAATTTAATTAAATTCTGTTTCTAATTTTGTTAATGTGCCTCACAAAATGTGTTTGCTGTTGGTTCATCTATTATAGATTTTCACTTCTTATGCAGAATGTGCCACAAAAATGAATAGAATCAAACTGACGTGTTATAAGCACCGTTTGTTTTTCTGTTTAAGTGGGGGTTTTCCCTTAAAGGATTAAGGCATATTTTTTTCCTGATATGTCCCCCCTTAAAATCCAACATGAAACTAATTTTCTGTAGCGCTGAATGCTAAATTGCATTTTGCGTTAGATACTGAGATTAGATCATGCAAAGCTCACCTTGTCACACACAAGACCAGATAGACTTCGCTCTTTATATGGACAGAACAGGCACACAATGATTTAATGCAAATATCAATGTACACATTTATTACATTGAAGTCAGAATACCATGACTTGATTCATAGGACAAAGTCATTTTGGAATCTCGCGTCTTTGTATTTTGAGTCTGCAGTGCAGCTGCATCATCCTACGCTGGGCTTTAATAAAAACTTTAGGGTCATCAAGCAGCACACACTTCCAGACTCTCTCCACGGCTAAATCAGGAATCAAGGGTGTATGACAGCCACATGCACTACTTTGTTCCCTGTGCTAAATTGGACCCGTTAATCCCCTTTAAACCTGTTTTCAGTGTATCCTACACGCTGATTCTAATTTAAGCAGGCTAGGCATTGAATCATCCGTCTGTCTCAAAACTTAGACGTCACACTTCACCTCTGCAGCCCACAGTCTTGTCAGATATGAACAGCATAGAATAGGAATTCTGTGTTCTTGTCCTTGCTGCATGCACAACAACAAATGAATCATTTTATAAGAGTTTATGGGTAGCAGTTTACAAGAAGGTTTCATTTATTAACTCCATCAGTCAAAATGAGCTTACAATGAAGAGTACTGCGAAAGCATATATTATTCTTAATTAAAGGAGCAGTTCACACAAAGTTGACAAATTGCTGAAAATGTACTCACCCTCGGGTCATCCAAGATAGATGAGTTTGTTCCATCATCTTAACAGATTAGGCATTTAGCATTGCATAGCAAACAGTGATGTGGTTCTGTATGCTAAATAGATCTGCTCATTTACGATTTTATCGCAAGTGTTGAAATGAATTGTGATTGTACACTTTTAGTCATTTTTTAGCTGAGAACTGGATACAGAGAACGCGTGCTATGAAAAAGGAGTGGGTTTATGTATTCCGGACTTCGTACCCATTCACCTGACTTACAGTAAATGACTTCTCTGTACTGTAATAGTTGGCAGTTGTGAGTACAAATAATAAAGTAAACATTAAGGGAGAACAAGTCTTGCGAAGGTTTCACTCTTACTTTCATGCTGTTAGAAAGGGTCACATTCAATCAGTAACTCTAAATGCAACCAAATGTAGATTTTAAGACTTTAGCCTGAATTTCAGTTTTATTTAATATTCTATATTTTAACATGACATTTTTAAGCCCTTTAAAATTGCTTTTAACTCTTGCTTTAACCTTGCATGAACTGTACATTTTACGATATGTCCTATTTGCAGAGAAAATGGCAATGAAGCAGGCAGTACAATGTCATAAAAGTCATGTTTAGTGTTATGGACATGTGGTTTTTAATCTTGTGTGTGTGTGTGTGCTTGCTTTAATAGAGCGCATTGGCAAGTGTCCAGAGGTTTAAATCCCATTGTCATTGTGATGTCATCTTCATTTTTTAAAATCTTGTTTATTACCTATTCCAGTTGAAAGACTACACTACCCACTAGTTAATGAAACAGGAATGGCATGAGTGACTTTCCACTCCCACAGTGCATTCTCAATGATATAAAGGAGTCCCTACACTTTCAAACAATATTTGAATAACATTCATAATCAATGACGTACAGTAATAACTTCATATTGCAATGAAAGTTTTGATTTACTTGTTATTCATAATAATAATAACAATGAGTTGGCCTAATTGACCTTAACATGTTAGCCCATTATTAACCCTATACGTCAGCTTGATAAATTAAAAAATACAGATGCATAAAATAATTTCAACTCTTTTCTAACTTCTTGCTGAGTACCTTTTGCAATCCCAGTAGAGGGAATAAATGGAAAACATACAAATGCAGGAAAACCGATCTAACCTGAACTTTAATCTCTTACCTGAGAAGTAATGGTCCTAATAAAATCCCTCAGGCAATGCAGGGTTCACACACATGCTTTAGTATGTGGACTACCAGTAATAGTAGTAGTGCTTTGAAATTGTATATTTTTTACCTGTAACTGAGCCCAAGGCAGTTTAAGAAGCGGTTGCTCACTGTAGTCCTCTACTGCCTATTTTCCATAAGAGGTCAATAGGTACAATTAAATGGTCTCTATTTCAGCTTATTGTTGCCTTAGTAACGTGACCAACCCATCATCTCGTGCTTTCAAGGTCAAGCCTTAAATTGCTGCAGTGGCATTTCCAATTCATCTCAGTGACATCTGACACTCTCTCTGTTCCATTCTCTATCTCACTCAGTCTTTTTTTTTTCCACACTGATGCATTATATAGATATATAGTTGTATACATAAACACACAATTCCTTTTCAGGATATTTGAAATGTATGTTGGTGTATGTAAAGTATTATGTCATACTAATATGCTGAAGTCACTGGTTGACTGGCTCCAAAAATAGCATTGGCAATCTGCATGCAAAAGTGTGTGTGTGCTGCCACCATAAGGCAGACCTGCTTATCCCACCTGGTTTCCTTGTGCTTTTTTTTCCATGTTGTAGCTGCAAGCTGTGCACGTGTTTGCACGTGTGAGTTTGGTGGGGGTGCGAGGGGGATGGTGCATGAGACAGGAAGAGCAATAGAGAGCGCTGTTCTCTAAGGACGAATGCAGACACAGCAATTAATGCGGTGTGAAGGACACCAGATAAATGCCACTCGATCCCGCAGCACTCGAGGCTGGAGACCACCTTATCCTGAAGAGCCTGAGACAATATATTCTGACTCAAAATGTAGACATCTCTGTAAAATAAGAACAACTGTGAATGAGAAGTAACAGAAACAAGGAGCCATATGCTTGATATAAATAAATTAGCTTACCCTTGTCCTTGTCACTGGGGACAAGAGCTTATGTGAACTTCATTATTTTGGGATTATGTTATGACTCATGCAAATTTAACTTAATTGCAAAATCCCTTGATGATATGCCTGTGTGCTCTTTAAAGTGAAAGATCACATCAAATTGAAAAGCAATTTATTTAGCCTTACAGAATGTTGTTCTTAAAAGCAGACATGTCCATTTTTCTGTATAATGATAATAATGGCAAACCATGGAAACAATGCTAAAAAAATAAAATAAAAAATGCAGAAAATGAGTCAGACGAAACAAGGGTGAGTAGAGGATGACAGAACTTCTACTTTTAGGTAAACTGTACCTTTAATATAGAAATAGCTGGAAGATATTGTCGTGCACACGTTTTTCTCAATGTCACCGTGAGGCACTAAAGTGTTCCTCTATTTGCAGGAGTCCTCTGTGGTTTCAAGTACCCACACAATTGTTCTGAAGAGGAAGAACTGGTCTGTTCTGTCATGGAGATTTGAAAGCTGTTGTAAACATGCGTGTTTTGTCAGTCCATTGTTAAAATAAGTTCCAGAATGCATACGGTACTGTATCAAATGAAGTCTGGCATTGAGAAGAAGTAAGCGTTGTAACGTGAAGTGCTGAGTATTAATTTGCACATTTTGGCGAGTATGTGTACACTCTGAACTTACATGACCCTGTACATAATATACCACTGGAGGGCGCCACAAACTTTTCCCCTGCAGGTTGAGGTGAGTTCCCCGGATGTCTGAAATCTAAACGGTGGTATTTTGGATATACATACTGCCTTTACATATACATTTTGGGTGTTTTAAATGCGAACAGGACAAATTTGTAGAAATTCAAATTCAGTCAACATGTTTAATTCTGTCAGGACCACTACTGTCAAAGATGATTGACAATTGGCATATGGTTTAGATTAGTGGTATGTTTTTGTTCAGGCAAAAACTCCTTGCTCATCCATTCACCCTTCCATAGATAAGAGCAGGGAAAGCAACGATTACACCCTTACGGTAAACAGAACAGAACCCAATGCAGCAGATATGATTAGTGTTCTTGATGACAATTTAAAAGGATCTTAGTCCATAAGGAATATCAAAAGGCCAAGTCCTGACTGTGGATGAAAGGTGGAGCAAGGGATGGAGAAGGGTAATTAGCTCCTGAGCAGAGGTGTTAAATAATACTGAATGGACCTTTTGCTGTAATAGGCGTTGTTTTCCTGTAGACATGGATCAGCTGATGTGAGCTTGACTGACATAATCTGTCAGAACAACCTCATTTCACGGCAATTCGTACGTATTTTACGAGGTAGCTAATTCGTATGAATTTGTACGACCTCACTCGTACGAATTCATACGATTTATTGTAAATCGTTGGTATTTTACGAGATGGCAATTCGTATGATTTTGTACGAATGACCTCAACATAACCCCGCCCCTAAACCTACCCATCACGTGATTTTAAACAAATCGTACGAGTGAGGTCGTACAAATTAGTACGAACTGACACAAATTTGGCACCTCGTACGAATATGTACGAATTGCTTGTGAGACTGTGTTGGTCAGAACTAATGCTACACTTGATTTCTCAACCCTAAAGTCTGTCTATTCTTAACCATAATCAAAGGCCTCTTGACTTGATGTTTTGGTTTAATTTTATTTTTAATAAAGCTACAAGGAAACTTTTTGAGCACAAAAACACTAAAATAACTTTATTCAATGATTCAACAGTTCTTAGGTCTTACAGGTTACAGGAGTAAATGACAGAATTCTCATTTTTTGGTAAACTATCCCTTTAATAAAGCGATGTAAACTGTGTATTTGTTCAGATTAAATGTAAAGACTACAGGCCGGTTTCCCGGATAGGAATTAGATTAAGCCAGGACTAGACCTTTGCTAATTTAGGACATTTAAGAATTTTTAGAAACATGTCTTACAAAAATGCATTATCTGTGAGCATTTTAAGACCAAACAATGGCAATAATGTATTTTAAGATATCTCAGTGCAAGCCTTTTCTAGTTTAGACCGCTATTACCATTTATTTTAGTCTAGGACTAGTCTTAAACCCTGTTCAGTAAACTGCCCCTAAATGTCTAAATGTAAAATTACCATGAAAACTGAAAATACAATATTATTAAAATATAATGACTCTTTTTTAAAAGTTTTGACAACAATGAAAAACCTCACATTTGACATTAATAAATGATCATGTGTGACATAATGTGAACCTTATACATTTTTTACAGTCATTTTACAGTTCAGGATGTTACATTGGTGTTGTTTCAAAAGAATGTTGCTACTCAAACAACTAGTACTTCTATTCTAATGTCAAAATTTTCAGAAAAAAATATTGAAGGACACTTCCAATAATTATTTTTTTTCTTGTATTTTTTATTATTCTGTAGGCTGTAATGGATAGTGTGAGACTGTACTGATGCATTTTAATAATAAAAGTTACGTGTGATCTATGACCTTTATATAGTAAAGACATTTCCAATGAATTTTCAAACCTGAAAAAATCTATACTATAGTGTTTACCCTGACTAAGGCCTATTTTCACTGAAGATACTGATGTCAATCAGATCTTTCATGTACAGCTAATTACTCTGGTATCATAATTTTGCTGAAGCAATAGACCTTCAGTTGAGTGATGGATGCAGTGACCAGAAACCACCAGCAGATGACAAGAGCGTGAGCACGAGGGCTGCAGGAAGCCATATGACAAGGTGACCTTAACGTACAGTACACACGCCCTGCTTGTGAGGTCACTCAACTAGAAAATATATAAATTCTCTTGACCGTTTTCAAGCCATACTTGCTTGATGAAAACCTGAAGGCCTGGATGAAAACAAAACCAGTGTTGCAGTAGTCATTTACTATGATGAGACATAAATTCATCATGCGACTGAAAACTCAGCAGTTTTGTGAGAAAGATATTTATAGCACGCCATTATTGTTTCGGCTGCAGATGAACAAAACCGTTGTAGAAGTTTCTGCAATGCCGCTATATGCAAATTAGTACTGTCTCATGATTATGATCTGACCTTTTGGAAGACGTATATAATACCCTCTGTCACATTCTGTCTTGTTAGTATTTAAAACCATATTTTCCCACAAACTTTCCAAGAAATTGCAGACAGTTCCCAGAAGAGAAGTGCTTCAGTCAATAATGAGGCTTAGCTGAAAATTGGCAAGCCGCAACAGTAAATACTGCAACGCTACCTGGTAGGGGACTGATGTGTAGCGGTGTCCTTGACGGCAACGGATGTTCTATTATCTCTAAAATCATGAAGTAAATGTTGCTAAAACACATGCTAATACTGCTTGACTCAGCTTTACGGTATATACAAACCTCTTCTGTACACCACAAACCTCTCTATCTAAGAATCTGTCATGAAAACAGCTCTTGTGGGTGGACAGTACAAAGGTCATATATGAATGTCCGCTTTAAACATAAACGCTTTTTTCTTTAGCACAGCTTTTTTTTACTGTCATCTAAACAACATATAGTATTTCTATCATTTCTATCAAGTTATGATTGAATTGTGCCGTTATGGTTTTCAGTAAGCAGGAATTGTTCATTGGGTCAATAACATCACTGCATTGAAATGGTCTGTTGGTCATATGTACAATTTTGTTTCAATCTGGGGGTCAAGGGAAAAAAATAGGCATTGAAAAGCTTAACAGCTTAAAGAAATAGTTCACCCAAAACAAAATTACAAAATTAATGTCTTATGAAGTGAAAAGCTGCCTGTTTGTGTTTTTTTCTTCAAGTCTAAATTACCAGCCCTCTATTAATAACTATATATCTATTATAACTATAACTATTATACTCTCTCCAGTGAAAAGTTTCATGTCTGAATCAAGAGAGTTCTAAATGCACATCAATTACTGCTTGCAGGTGAAAACAGTCCTAAAGTTATAGACAGAAATATGTTGGTAGAATTTGCTCGGCTGTTTGATCTCATTCTGACGGCACCCATTCACCGCAGAGGATACGTAATGCTAAATTTCTCCAAATCAAACATCTACATCTTGGACGGTCTCAAAGTGGGTAAAGTTCCACAAATAAAATATTTTGGCAGAATAATTCCCTTGCAAATTCTGAAAAACTAAAAAATAGGGCTAATAAAACAACTCAGATGAAGTTTAACAATCAAAAGACACTTTAGTGAACATGAAAATATTACCTATGTATTGATCCACTAAGTATAACTCATTTCTATATTAATCTTTTAGCAACGATCACTGCTGCATTTAGAAACAAATTGAAACATAGAGGTCGTGAAGTGGAATCCTGTTATATTTAGTCTATGGTGATTGACTGTAGGGTAAAAAACGGCATCTGTCTGAAGTGTTGTGATGAGTCTCTCGCAGCTCTCTGGGTGCTCCTGTAAATTCCAAGCCCGTCGCACATAGCTACCGTTGAGTTAGTTGCCATGGCAACAGAGGCAGTGACTCAGCAAGTGTCTTCTGAGGTGACAGACAAGACTTATTATTTCATAGAGAGACAAACCTGCTTCATGCTCTAAAAAAAAGTTTATTCATGTTAAGGGTCACTGAAGATGCTTCAAGGTGTTTGGAGGACAAAAACACCTTCAAGCACCTTTAGGAAATGGTATTAGTGTGAAATAATGGAATAGGAGCACGCTCATCACGCTTTCAAATTTGGTGCAAGCTCTAATGGCCTTCCTTGTTAAGGAAAATATGCAAGAAGGGAAGTGGTTGATGCCCCAGAGATATTATATAACAAAGATAATCTATGTAAGGGATCATTTACAGACAAGTCGGTCATTATAGCAAAAAAACAAAACCCAGACAGGATGATCAGTACATTGTCTGAGATTGTATTCCAATAATGACCAGCTGACTGTACATTACTCATTTTATGGCAACTTCCAAATTAAACAGATGGATGTGAAATATAAGATTTAGTATGAATTATATTATGAGAGAGAGTAAAAAACTGCATAAAATGATAGATATAAAACATTTATTTTATTTTATTTTAACCACACAATTGTGTACTTGACCAATCAGAATCAATAGAGTTCAATGAAATACTTCATGCAACAATTGAAAATAAAGTATACTATCTAAAGGCCGTTAGATATGTAGATGAGTTAATTTCTTCAGTGGAACAGATTTGGAAAAATGCTCACCAATGTTTATCTACAATATTTCTTTCGCTGTTAAAAACGTCTGAATACAATAAATAAACAAATACAGATAGCGCTGCTTATTATGTTGGACTACTAAGTGAACTTTAAAAATGGTTCTAAACAAATACGTTTATGGATTTATGATATGACAGGACATCAGAGAATGGAGGAAGCATATTTTCCACTGAAAACGTTATAATGGATTATTTATTATTATTATTATTTTGGAAGCAATGGTTTAAATTTTAAAATACCTTTATAGCGGATTTGTTTCATGCTGCTTTTCACTTACACAAAACATTAATAGTTGTGTGGATTAGTTGTTTGTGTGGATTACTTATAAATTACTGTAATTCTTATATCAGCTCTTTGAAATGTCATTCTGACGGCACCCATTCAGAGGATTCATTGGTGAGAAAGTGATGTACAATAATGCTACATTTCTCCAAATCTGGTTATGAAGAAACAAACTCACCACCTGAATTGCCTCAGAGTGAGTTTTCAGCAAATGTTTTTTAATAGTATATTCCTTAAATAATATATTTTAACCGGAAAAAAAAAGGTGTGAATCCATGTGCATTGTTTTTACTACAGCATCTGAATTAGCATGTGTCGTCTTCATTCATTCAAACATGACAGTGCTTTACTGATAAATCAGTACCGTCCATATTAACTTCACATTCCTCCAACATCTTTGCTGAGTGATCTAAAATAGCTTTATCACCTGGAACATCAGCAGAGGAAGTCAGTGTTTGGTGTGACACGATGTCTTATCTTCTGATCTACAACTCATTGTTGGGACACCTGCCAGAAAAGACTTTCTGTCCTTATTCTTTCTTTCTTTTTTTTATATACAACTTTTACAGTATTGCTATTTTTAATGCGATTATTTCAGGATATGAGTAAAGTAGATCAATGTCAGGCCTACATTGACGATCCATATGAAGGACACAAAGTATGTGAGGTTAAAATGTAGGCCTATATATATATATATATATATATATATGCTTATTTGCCTAAACATTAAAAGCACATCTTATATTAATCATAATATTAAATCAGACTTCCTTTTCTGTATATATGACTGATATTTAAAATGTAGACTTTTGGTGTGAACTGTAAATCAGACTGTCTTGTGTGCTACAAAGAGAACAAAGCCTGTATCTGTATGGCCAGGAATATCAGCCATAAATGTTCATAATGTGGACTGTCAGAGTATGATTTAGTGCTCATTGTGTTCTTATGAACTCACCTTGAGTTTGACAAATGTGATCTTGAAAATTCAGTTTTTGACATTTTTGACATTGACGGCTCGGCCTCTTCTGTGCGCTGTATTTGTGATTCAGTCTACGCTCTGTGTACATGTAAACACTGTTCCAAGGTGGTTCAGAGCTTGGTCAAGGGTGCATGTGTGGGTGGGTGTGTGTTCACGCACCTCTGTGCACTCGTATGGGTGTAGAAATCAATATCACTTCACTTTTAGAAACTTCCATGCCCTTTCATCCAATTTTCATAACTTTCCAAATCATTCTTCATTTCATAAGCATGCACTTCTGTATGCACGTGTTTTTATGGTGTTGTTGCGGGTCTCTAAACATGTTAAAATGTTAGTTAAATGTTAAAAACTAAAAACGAATGTCTGCGAAGCGTGAAACTTTTTACGAGCACTTCCTGTCTATTTGCGTCTTTAAGATGAATCGCTTGATTTATTCCGCAATTGTAAGTTGGTTTGGTTAAAAGCATCTGCTAAATTAATTAATGTAAATCTTCAGAATTCATTTTGAAATGTCTGTTGAATATTAGCAGCACTCACGATGCACGAAGGAGCTTGTGTGAAATCCTATGATTTTGTTTTCCAGCATGATTTGAGAAAGATCATGCTTCAATGAAACTTTAAGAACATCTGACCTTTCTTGCAAAGGAGTTCATTGTGATGGTCAACGAAGCTTAATGTGCTCATACTAGCTCAAAATTAGCGCCAATTCATCTTACGTCATTTTCCACTCCAATTTTTGGTCCACATAGTTCACGTTTGCTTGCTTATTATTTTGTATCGTTCATTCCAGATACTTTACAATGTTATTCAAATTGCAAACATGTTTGCTTTCTAAAACATGTTTAATGAAAAGCCTGTTATAATGGCAATTTTTGTACCATTTGGAGATGAACTTGAATAGTAAAATGAATAGCAAGTAGAAATGACTGAAATCATAACACGTTTAACAGACTGAGGGAAACACACTATTATGACATAATGATGAAAACATTTTCTAGTGTAGAGGCATATGTTCATCCATCTGCATGCACAGTCTAAATATAACTGACTGAAAGTCCTAGATCCGTTTCCCCACTTCTAAACGCGTAACGCGGCTTTTGCGTCATGCGTTTTTACATCACTCCCTTCAACCTGTCCCGTTCTTACAGCGATTTCTACGTCTTTTTTACGCAACCATATTGTAAAGTGATTCCCACCCCAATTTCGTTAGCTGCACGACCGTGTTACGTGATTGGAGGCTCTGTCTCTGATTTGCGCAGGGAGGCGATGGGCGGGACCCAGGCGCTCCGCGGGATATATTACGCGGGGCACCTTGGAGAGAGCCGGGTACGGCTCCATGTCACGGTGGGCTTAGTGCTCCGGGAAGGGGTGTAGTGTTCTAAAGGAGGCAAGAAAGAAGACACGAGGGGAATTCGCTGCACAAGGGGATAAACAAAACCTTACAGTACACCATGCCCGCTCAAAATAAAGATGATGGAGGATGGAAGAAGTTTTTATGGGATTCGGAGAAGAAGGAATTTCTTGGACGCACCGGTGGTAGTTGGTGTAAGTATAACCTCTAGATATCAAATGGACAGTATTGCTCGATTTCAGCACGCTGGACAGCACTGTGATGCCTGTCACTGCCGTTTCTATAGCAGCAGGTACTGATAGACTGACTGCCAGTCTGGTCACGATGCAACCTGTGTGATTTGACTTTGCAGCAAATGTCTCACGGACTTTCATACATCCATATACACGCTCAACGCACTATTTGCAGTGTTAACTGATGTATTTTGGCAGTACAAAGTATTTTTAAACAAGTAGGCTTATTTGGTGCTGCTGTCTGTATCACACCTGTTTCGTCGAGACCACTCAGTCTTTAGGCACGCTTTATGTCTTTTCGGTTTTCATCCTAAATATAAAGATATATGAACGTTTAAGGAACGCCGCGCGTGAAATCGATGCTAATAGAGGAGTAACAGGTCAACAAAGGACAGCTTCAGATTATTGATCAGTTCGATTTTTACCGCTCGTTGCTAAAATTAAATGTAATAAAATGATTTTCCTCTTCAGAGTCAAATAATTAAACAAACAACGAGAAGCTAAAAGGCTCGTGTTTGTTAAAAAGCAGCTTGTTTCATGTCTGTGCCCGCCATGAAATCAATCAGCATGTCTTTCAATTAGCATACTTGTCATTATTAACGTGATGCACGTGGAAAGGGTTAAAAATGCATCATTGTTCAAGGTGACTCAAGGTGAAAGGCCTAGTCTTTTGGGTCTGACTGATCCATCTGAGGTTGCACTGAATGTTGACGTCATGTTTTTAAGGCAGCAACAGTTTCTAATTGATGCCTTCAATTTTACAAAAGTAGCCAGCCTAATGTCTAAAGTTAACTCTGTTGTCTTGCTCAAGAACCAAATCGGCTTTCCAGTTTGTATAATTTCATCTCAAAGTATCTATTGAATGTGTCTAGCCATCCGAGTGTATATGCTAAAATCCATGCAGGAGATGTTAAGTGTAAAGTTCCTGATGAGGGGTGTCCATAATGAGTCGTGCGTTTGCTAAGCGATGCATAATTAGCTTCTACACAAGCAAGGACACATATAAACCCAGAAATCAGCCCATCTCCTGAGATTTCTGATGGCCATTGCATCAACTAATACGTTGACATTCGCTGGGCTTCAGTCCCAGTGACCCTTTGACATTGCTTTATGCACCACTGGAAACCACACACACCTTTTGCCCTTGGCTAACTGCGAAATATAGTTTAACACTGAGGATTTCCTGAACAGGCTGTCAGTGAAATATTATGGGATAAAGTGGACAGACTGGTTTGACTGGTCGGGAAGATATGACCTTACGATGCTATGCCCCTACACATTGTTTATGTTTGAGACATTGAGATCACTCATCATGTCCTGTCATGCTGGCATCTCTGTATTTTCTGGGGACAGACTGCGAGGACATTTGTATTGCTGGTATGGTGTCAGCAGATTCGCCTGTTTGATGTAGCATCAGTGAGCTTCCTGGGATCACATTGTTCCAAGTAGTCATTTCCAATAATACTCTTTCTTTTATGTATCAGTTCTATAAATATAGGTTGCATGTCTAAAGTTCTAGTTAATAGCGACTGTAGTTCTGTTTTTTGTAATTGCCTTTTCTCCAAGGAAAGAGCACACTTACTTTACAGCATAACATTTTCAATTATGAGTTAAAATATAAAGTGATCAAAAATCAAATCAAATTTATTAAATGCAGTTGCAACATCAGAACTGTTACTCAGAATGTCTCAACATATGTCCTGTTTCTCTCTTCACAGCAAAAATCTTCCTCTTCTATCTCATCTTTTATGGCTGCCTGGCCGGGATCTTTATCGGCACCATCCAGATTCTCCTCCTCACCCTGAGCGATTACAAACCCACCTGGCAGGACAGAGTAGCTCCTCCAGGTAACAGCTTTATTGCAGTGGCTGTCCTGTGTTTTATATCTTTTGTATAACTTTGATCACTATGAGTGTAAACTGAAGGAATATCAAGGGCTTTGTGAATTCCTAGGGGTTTAAGATAGAACTACAGGAGTGAAATTAATCCACAAAGTCTATCATTTTAAAAAGTGTGATAGAGATCCCCCCCCCCCTCAATTCATTAAACTTTTTGGAAGACTTCATGAAATAATTTAAAGGACTTTATTTATTTCCTACACTATAAGAAATATTTTTGACGTTGTAGAGGAACCTTAGCCTAACCCTACCTTAGCCTGTCTATACTTCAAAATTTACTAACAATTTCTGAGAGAAAATTGTATCTACCCCAGTTTTTTCCCCCGTATTGAATCTGAGTTTAAACATTTAAAAGGTCAGGGTTTTTTATAACATGCTAGTCAATGGCAGTGGTATTTGGCAAAATTGACATTTTTATAAAGTGAACATTTTATTGAACAAAAATATGTGCAATATGAGTCAATTCCTTAATTCATTTTCTTTAAAAGCCACAGGAAAAAAAAAAAAGTTTTTAAAATATGTATATGCACAAGTGAGTCAATATTTTGATTCATTTTCCTGGTAGAGGTTTTTTTAAAGCCACAAAAACTAAATTGGTTTTCACAGTGTTTGAAGGGTTAACACATTAGCCTGCAAACAATCTCAGGCGGTTCTTAAGGTCATAGATTTTAGTATCCAGTCTGCTTCCCTCATGAGGGCTTGGACTCTGTGTTCCTGTCAGAGTCACTGCTCCTCTTGCAGTTAAACGTGAGGCTTGAAAGATTGGATCAATCTGACAAACATTTGGTGGGTTCAGAGACCAGATCAAGGAGTGTGCTGGGCTCTTGAGAATTAACAAATCTGACCATTTTACGTCCCAGCTGGTATATTTCACACGTTGTCTTGGTAGAACAGTGTGAGGTAAAGCACAAACAGCTGAGTGTGACGACAGACACCTTTCAGACACGTTAGAACTAAAAAACACACTTTGAAGAGAAACTGATGCCTCAACCTGATCTCATGGCAATTCGTACATATTTTACGAGGTGGCTAATTTATACAAATTCGTACGACCTCACTCATACAAATTCATACGATTTCTTCTAAATCGCACATATTTTACGAGTTGCCAATTCGTATGAATTTATACGAATGACCTAAACATAACCCCGCCCCTAAACCTACCCGTCACATGGTTTTAGACAAAACTGTGAGGTCGTATGAATTAGAACAAATTAGTACAAATTTGGTCATGTTGGATGCTTCTACTCTTTGTGAAGTTTATTCAGGGAAATTGATCATGCACTCAGAAAATAAAAGGTACAAAAGCTGTCGCTTGGGTGGTACCTTTTCAAAAGGGTACATGTTTATACCTAAAGGATCGATTTTGGTACCTTAAAGGTAAATATATTACTTAATGTGTACATACTTGAACCTAATAGGTACAAAAGTGTACCTTCTATAAAAAGGTACCGCACCAGTGACAGCTTTTGGACCTTTATTTCTGAGTGTGAGAAGAATCAGAATGATCCACAGCGTTTTGCAGAGATTTCAGCATTCATTCTCATTCTTGCAATAACAATCACAGCATGTTCATTTATGATTTATTTACATCCCTGAGTCATTGCGAGACCAGGAGCGTTCAAGCTTTATATATAAAAAAAAAACTGTGTTCAGGAGGCTTTCTTTCACATGTGCTTCTGTTACAAACGACGCAATTTGATTTTGCTCATAATGCAGAACCATTTCAGTTATCAAACAGATTGTCCTACCGTCAGATGCATTTGAATCTCACCATCTTACTGATAATATTTTGTGCATAATCTATGATTGAAAAAGGGCTATTTTATTGTTATAATGTATAGCTATAGCCATTATTTTATAGTTAAGATTCAAGCAATTCTAAAATGAAATAATGGTTGCATTGTATTACTTATTCCTATCTCTATATATGATCATTAAAAACTTATTCAACATTTTGAAGAGATTAAACAGCTGAGGTTAAAACTTGTCAGAATTTCCACAGTGATTACCGTTATTACAAAGAATGGTTAGGCACAGACTGAGACATTTAAAGATTTGATGAGTCAAATGAGAGTTCAAAGATTTACTGTCCAACAAATATGTCTTTCCAAAAATGCAAAGAAATGGATGTTAATATCCTGGTCCTGGTATGTGTGTTTTTTGTGCACAGGGCTCACTCACTACCCACGTTCAGACAAGGGTGAGCTAATCATCAATCCAGAAGATGATGATACCTACAGGACATACACCAAAGCCATGAAAGAATTCCTAGACACCTATGACATGGAAAAACAGGCGGACATGATGACGTTTGAGGAATGTGGAGGTACCAGATTACACTTTTGTTTTCTGTTACTTGAGTCCCAAATGAATATGGATGTTTTCTCAGCAGGGTCATGGTTTTCATTAGCCTACAAAATACAAAAACATATTTTGAATTATTCCATGCACTGTTTGTACTGTATACTTGTGTGTGTGTGTGTATACATATATATATATATATATAAATAATCTCTTTTACGCATCCTTTTGAGAAAATGCAATTTCTATATCTTTAAATATGTGGAATAACACACACACACACACACACACACACACATTTATGCATATTAATATATATTTACTTTTTTTTTCTTATGACAGAACAACCTGGGGAATACAAGAACAGAGGCGATCTAGAGAGTGACATGGGTGTCAGAAAGGCATGCCAGTTTTCTAGGACTTTGCTAGGACCCTGTTCTGGGATTGAGGATCGTAATTTTGGATTCTCATCAGGGAAGCCCTGCTTGATTATCAAGCTCAACAGGATTGTGAACTTCAGACCCAAGGTACCACAATATTCACAGAAAGTTTGCAGGATCCTTTTCATTTTGTTTTAGAATACCTTTTGCCAATGAATTATTAGACTAATCATTTATAAATCAGAATTTCGCTATCATTTCTTGTGTGCAGTATTATGTAATTGCTTATATAAGTATAAGTACATACATGTAAATATAAGTACATCTACACATACTGTTTTGCTATTCCATATCAACTGGCCTGTTTTATTTTTTGTAGTTACTTCATGAATTACATTAATTCCTTGAATTGTATTGTTTTTCTTGTTAAATATTTTATTATTTAATATTGATATTTGTATTTAATATTTGTATTGGTATTGATTTATTGATCATTCTATTTGATAATAAATATTAAATAATATTATTCAAATAATATTAATTATTGAATAAAAAATAACATTTAATGCAATAAAAACAGAAATAATAATACAAATTATTGCATTTGTTTATTTTTCATTATTTAAATGTTTTAAAATTATAAAAAAATATTTTATTAATAATTTATTGATTATTTAACAACAATATTAATGATGATAACAATAGTAGTTGTTGTTTATTTATTATTTTTATTTATTTATATTACAATGTGTGTGTGTGTGTGTGTAGTAGTAATAGTAGTAGTAGTAGTAGTACCTGTATCATGGTGCATTTAAGTCTTATTGTTTCATTTAGCCACCACTGTCAAATGACACCATTCCAGAAGAGGCAATGCACAAAGTCAAGCCCAATGTGATTCCTCTCCACTGCACAAACAAGGTAAGCTATCATATCGCCGCTTTACTGAATACTCATCTTTGCTCTGTAAGAAGTCACTAACCGACAGCACATGTTCTCTGGTGTCTTCTGAAACACCTGCAGAAAGAAGAGGATGCAGGTAAGCTCGGTGAAGTGAAGTACTACGGCATCGGCGAAGGCTTTCCTCTTCAGTATTACCCCTACTACGGGAAGCGCCTGCACTCTCACTACCTGCAGCCCCTGGTGGCCGTCCAGTTCGTCAACATCACCCAGAACACGGAGATCCGCGTGGAGTGCAAAGTGTTCGGGGAAAACATTTATTACAGCGACAAAGATCGCTACCAGGGACGATTCGATGTTAAAATCGGTGTCATGTCCAAATCATCATGACCTCTGAACAGAGTACCTCCACTCTCTCCCTATTTAAAGGCTAACTAAGGCCCCTCTTCTGACCTGAGATACAAAGGCACCAGAGAGAAGTTTCTCACCGGTCTTCCACAGTGTTTAACCGAGGGGATGTTTTTTGAATGTACAAGTGTCTCATGTCAGAAAGAGGCCATTTTAGTTCAGGAGAGATTCATTTAAAAAAAATAAACAAGTAAAGAAAAGAAAAGATTATTTAAAAAACTAGTCTAAAACAACATACCATCTTACACATGTGAGACCTAACATTGTCTGTACTCTTTACTTCGAGCTTTCTGCTTTCAGTCTAGGGTTAGAATGTAAACACCTGGAGGATTAGCCATAGCATAAAATATTTATTCTACTACCGAATGAGAAGTGTCCACGATCAAAAGTGGCATGTTGTTTTACTGTAAATTACATTTCCTCTTCCGATGTAGCCAGCACTGTTTTGTCCCTCTTGTATTGTATTGCTGCCTCGCGTGATTTCCCTATATTTAGAAAGTGCACAGTAGTTGCATATGTAGGTTGTTTCGAGCCACGCCATGTGTGTGATCCAGCTTCATTTGTCAAATGTGCCTACATATATGTATAGTTATTTAGTGGAAATACACTGGCCTCTTAACATTGCCTTTCTGGGGTATTGATGTTCTATCTTTGCATCTTTTAGGTGTATTAGGTGATTAATAAACCTATTTTTTCCCCCTAAAATCACTACAATGTAGGGAGAGGATTGTACTTCTCTTTTAATGATTCGTTTTCACTGAATGTAGATGTTGCCTTTGGTTTTTTATGGTGTCATTCACGTGTGGAGGGAACCGCTATACTGTATACCATGTTTTTCTTTTTTTCTTTTTTACTTTGGTTTCTTCCTAGCCTTGTTGTTCTTCTTTGTATTGAAGACATTACACGGCGTGGTTGAATGTTCCCATTTCTGATATTTATTAAATGGTGACCTTAAATATTCTGTTCTTGCACATGCTCATGTTCTGCAGAAACTCGTCATGAATGTTATTAATGCCAAAGCCATTAAGATTATTCTAGATTTGATCAGAAGTAATGCAATACCCTGTCCATCGGGATGTTTTGTAGGTGTACGCAATCAGTGTCAAACATCAGAAATGTCCAATTTCATGAGTCCCACAAGCTCTCATGTTGAAACTGAACTGGAAAAGACTAACCAAAATAAAGCTGAGACTCTAAAGTTGTGTTGTTCTTATTCTATAAGTTTTCTTCTGTTTTAATTAAAGCCTGTTTGTTTTTTTTTTTTCAGATTTTACATTTTCTTTACAAGACAGAACCATAAATAAATAAATGTTTACTATTGCTCATAATTAGGGTTAAGGGTGTAAATTAAAACTAAAAACAATTTTGGTAATTGCATAGCAGAATGCTAAAATATCTTAAACTGACAATCTAGCAACACATCAGGGAGAGCGTGTTGCACATCAACAATTAAAGGTCTCGAAGGAATAGTTCACCCAAAAATGACATCCCCTAGGTATGACTTCCTTCTTTCACACGAACACAGTCAGAGTGGCTTTTTTAATGTATCCTTGCTCTTCTAAGCTTGGTAATGTTAGTGAATAGCGGCCATTATTTTGAAGCTCCGTAAATCGGACATTGCAACATGGACATAGACCTACCCATCTTGAACCTAACCTAAACACCTTTGGGGGATTATCACATGTTGTCTGAAGTTGTCTGGTGGGTTTTTGTAACAAGTATTCAAATTCTAACGTAAATAACTGACTTCCGTTTTTTTCTGCTAGAACGCCGAGTTCCACTCGACATGACGTATGACGCAGCTTACGTCATACGTCGAGTCATAGGTATGTTCAGTATGTTCTTTTACAGTCTCTTTTACTGTGTTTAATCAACACTTATTAGTTAGGCTAATGAAATATAAATATATAGTTTAGGCTATAAATATATTAGTGTATGTGTGTAAATATAAAACGTTAATATTATCATAATATAGGCTACTGAGAGTGTTTGTGTGTTTATACATATAGCTTATAAATATAAATATAGTACGCACACATGTATTACGTGAACAAAAACTTTAATTGTTTGACAGCACTAATTTTAGTATATATTTGTATATAAGATTACTATAATTATTACCACTACTACTACTGCAATATTACTGCTATTTATTTATTTATTAGTTTCTTTGTTTGAAACAAAAACTTTCTTTGTTACAAAACTTTCTTTCTCATTTTCTGTTCATCAAAGAAGCTGAAAATGTATCACAGTTTCTGAAAGGAATCTGAAAAAATGCACCAGTTTCCAATATACTTAATAAACAACATACTTCATATTTTTATGGAAACTGGTGCATTTTAAAATATGAAGTATGTTGTTTATTAAGTATATTGATAAGAAATGTTTCCTGAGTACCAAATCAGTATATTACAATGCTTTTTGAAGGATTAAAATTTGTTTTCCCATCACAGATAACATTTAAAATATATTATTTAGAAATATTACAATACATCTGTTTTTACTGTTTTTTATTAAATAAATGCAGCCTTGGTGAGCATAGGACACTTCTTTCATACATGACTCACAGGATGAACAAACACAATATTGTTAATTTGAAAACAATTACAAAAATGTACTTCCATATTAAGATACGCGAAGGAGGACTATAAGTGTATTTATCCACATTGTGTGTTTATACACACTAACGATGTGTATTTGGCAGACACTCCATCTGATGACATTAAAAATTAGTGCAGACAGAAAAGAGCAAAAGAGAGAATTGGGCCCCTGCTGGGATGAGATACTCCTGCCAGTATAAAATAAAACTTTCAGTTTTATTTGAATTTTAGGTGTTAGAACACCTAGGAATTGGAAGTGATTCTACAGTACCTGCTCTGTCATCATGTCACTAGCTGATCTTTGATGGTGATTAACTAATGTGAGCTTTGATGAATTAGAAATGTGCTTTTGCACCCAAGAGGATTTGTGTGGGCCAAGCGAAAGCCACCTGATCTCAGACGTGTGATGTCACCCTGAGTCTCACTGAGAAAATACAGAATATGATGCATTTGTGTGTGAGGGAGACGATAGTGGGGAATATGAATAGTAATTGCACAGATTTTAGGTAATGCAAAGTGCTTTTCATTAATTCAATGGCACTTAAGGAGCACATAGCAATCATTATCACAAAGATGTGTCACAAGTGATATATACAGTATGAATGACCGGAACATTTCATTGAGTTGCAATCCAGCACACCAGACGTAATGCTTCGATCATGTATTTTGCATTAATAAAACACTTTCTAAAAGTTGCATTGTATCGACAGAGGAAATACGTACTTTAATTTGTTGAAGTAATGCATAAGTAAGATAATCATGGATTTTTATCACAACAATGTACTTGAGATATCTCACAGATGCTATCTTTGTTCTTTGTGAACTTTGTGTTCTGATTTTAGTTTGACCATCACTGTTCACTGTTCAGGAAATAACAGTAGTGGTGCATTTCCTCCCATTGTATGCTATGTGCTTGACAATGGATTTACAGGCCAAAGAAGCTTTTTATATCCTTCTCCAGCCTCACTCAACAAGAATATGGTGTACTTTGGAGTTCAATCGGTGTTTAACGCATTGATCAAATAAAAGTCAATCAGTGTCTACAACAGGGG
>JAUMHP010000040.1:12580098-12591513 GCA_032361065.1 Enteromius trimaculatus | reverse complement strand
AACACCTAATCTATATAAGCATTATGCGCTACAACATGTGAAATTCAAAGTGATGGTTCTCACCTCACGTCTGTTTCTGCAGAAGCATCTGTTGCTACTGGAGTTCTGATACTTGCAGACAAAAAGATTTGTTTTTATTTATACATCAACCACAACTTGACCATGATAAACAAAGTCAATTAGCAAGTCTCAGTGATTTAATAACCCAGTGTACTGACCTGTTGTCTTCATCTCCATCCTCTTTAATAGATGTAGCTGAAGATCTCTCAGACAGGCCGAACTCTGCTTCAACCATCTCAGGAGTGAGACGAAGATCTGAGCTTTCGGACCTGCCAGAGAAATCAAAGCATCAGAAATCTGTAAATGCTGTGACAAACAACCAAAGGTGGAGGGGTTACTGAAGCTAGTGGCTAATCTGTATTTACGCTCCAGCTTGAATCTCGTCTCTGATGCTGTCAGGCAGATCCTGAAGAGCTGGAGGAGCCTCCACAGGCAGCAGGACGATACCGAAGGGGTCAGACCTAGATGGAAAATAGTTATGCAAGAGTTGGACTGTTTTTATTGCATCTGTAAATAAAAGGTAGTGCGTGCAGTTCTTACACTTGTGGGGCACAGTCGCTTCTTATAGTCGAAATATTAGATAAGGTGCTCAAAGCCACAGAGGGAAACTTCTTCCACGTCATAATCCCTTTGATTATATCCTGCAATTCATATTTTTAAGTACATGAACACAGGATTGACTGATAGACACAGTTTTTATGAAACTGTTATCAAAATGCGATGTGCGAAAATGTGTCTTTCTGTAAAAATTCTCAACAAACCTTTCTATCTAGAAATTTCTTCTGTGTTGGAGGGAGATGCACACCCATGACATCGCCTTTAGGGACAGTGTATCGTGGCAGTGGACACAAATGAAAGTCCAGGTCCCACTCCAGGTAAAGTGGAGCTGCTTTGAAGGCATAAACATGTGGTGCAGGATTCTAAAATAAAATAAAAAGATAACTTAAAAAATTTATTAAGACTGCCATTTTAAAATATGGCTTCAATAAAATAATAATAATAAACTTTTTTTTTAAAGAACCAACATACTGTACATACTTGTTTCCAATGTTACTTTAGGATTACTTTATTTTTTTTGTTATTTTGTTTGAAATGTTGATGTATATGTAAACTAATATTTATTTATTTCAAGTAACATGTTTTATTGTTATTTTTATATTTCATTTTATTTCAGTTTCATTTGTAGTATGGGCAGGATCATAAGTGACTCAAAAAACATACAAAGATCCGGAGAGGGTGTCCGTTGGGTGGTTTGAGGAGTGCTTCAGGTGCACTGAAACTAAGTATATGACCTAAATCCTGATCTGATCCATCATCTTCCTCTTGTTCCTTATCTTCCTCATCTTCACTGAGATGTACAGCTGTACATGTCACCACAGGCAGCAACTCATCCTATAAAAATACAACAATTAGATTTGCTTTTTGAAACTTTGAATTCCAAAATAAATAAAAAAGAAACATTTTTAAAGGCTAAAAGTAACACATGCATATTTACCTGTGCTCCGGTGCGTAATGTCCGACTCAGATCAGCAGGAATGAATGTTGCTGCTGCATCATAGACAGACAGTGGCTGATAACCCATCAGTTTGTAACGCTGGGGGACCTTCAGAAAAGATGTGCAATTCTCAAAGAAATGAATATTTATTTCACAAATGTAATGGATCTCAAAACATGTATGAAATGTAAAATGAAAGGTGCTAGTTCACCTAAAAGATATCTAGCAAAATGTCAATGGGAACCAAAACTGTTTGGTTACCAGCATACTTCAAAAAAATCTTCTTTTGTGTTCCACAGAAAAAAGAAAGTCAGACAGGTTTGGATTGGAATGACATGAGAGCAAGTAATTGACAGAATTGTTAAAACAATACTATTACATTATACATTTTGGCTTTCATGTGACACTTCCTGTTATTTCTTTGTGGCTTTCCACTCAACCATGCAGACACGTAAGAACATCCCTCACGTATATTCCGCAAAATAGGACATTTTACAAAGCCGCATTTGACATTGGAAGTCTGCCACTTACAGTAATTCAGGAATTTTAGGAAAAAGTATAAGACAAAAAAATCCCTATCAGAAGGTGAAGAAGTGGGAAAAAGCACTTTCTTCTCGTACCTTTAGACTGAATAATGGAATTGTGACTTTCATATCCGCTTTGGCCATTCTGACAGGAACATGTCCCAATGCATTCACAGCCTAAAAAACCACAACACAACTTCATTCTAAACACCACACCATATGTCCTGATATTACCCATCTCAAATGTTGAACTGAAACTTTTTGGCAATGTTTAAAACAAAATTAACCTCTTTAAGTGTTCGATTCTATTTACAGTAATTGAAAAGTGTTTTGCTGTAAAACTACAATTATAAAGTGTATCAGATTTACAAGACAATAACAATAAGCAGTCTCTCACAAGTTCATCAAGTTGGTCATCAGGTGGAAATGTACTGAAGGTGAAGGGCAGAAGTTTTTTTGGTGTCATTGTAAAAAGACATGGCTTCTCATCCCCATCTACAACAAAACCACAGAAGAATATCTTTAAAATATTTCTATTAATATGATATGGCTAGTTAAACAAAGTAATAATAAAAACTACTGCTGAAATGTCTAGGTTAGGTCTCTCACCAAGGCATTCTATTTTAATATATTTTAAAATGTAATTTATTCCTCTGATGGGAAAGCTGAATTTAATCGGTCTTTACTTGTCTTCAGAAATCTTTCTAAGGTGCTGATTTGGTGTTTAAGAAAAATGTCAGTGTTGAAAATATTTGTTTGTGGAAGCCATGATTTTTCAAGACATGTTGTAAAGATTGTTTGATGAATGGAAACGTCAAAAGAACGGCATTTATTTTGAACAGAGTTTTTGTAAACATGTAAAAGTCAATATTCTCACTTTTGAATCGAATGTGTCCTTACTGAATGCAAGTATTAGCTTCCTAAAAGAAAAACCCTGACTCACCTGATTCTTTGTCTCCCTGTAGACTCCTGGTTTTGTGAACAAGCTCTCTTAGTGACACCAGTCTCTTGTTCATACGACATTGAAGAACAACCTCAATTAAACAAAACACAGTGTAACGTTATTGTACTTATTAGCACAGCCAAGCATTTTATTTACAAGCACTGCTAATCAGCACAGTGAGTGGTAAACAAGCATCATAATAATGTCTTAAATAATAGTTTAATGACATTCAAATTAAATGAACAAGGCTGAGTTATGAGTTATGTTACCTTTCGAGCAGCCTGCTGGAAGATTCTGAGCGCTCTCTGTCTGACCTCCAGCCGGCCAGTGCCATAGCAGCTGAAAACAGCAGTGCATTCTGGGAGCTATAACACAGAGCTGTTAAGTAAGTCTAAAAGACGTGAATTTTAAAGATAATGACTGAAGCTAGATGCTAATGCTTACATGCAAACATTACTGTACAGTACTTGACAACTATCGAGATGCAATTTCACAATACAAGCTTATCATACTTTCTTGCCACATACTAAAAACTATGTATTTTCCCACAATCAGGACATACTTGCAGTAAGTATGCAAATGTGGACACAAACTACGTCAAAGATACAAGCTAGAAACATGACTTCAATAAGAAAGATACTAATTTATTCAAATATTAAATGTCACACTTTCATGTACCTGTCCAACGTGTCGCAAAACTCGCCGTGAGGAAAGTTTAGTTGAAGGTCTTGAAGAGGCCACTGACTCACCACTGTATTTTAGCTGAAAGTCACATAAAAATCATGAGCATTCGGTGGAAAGTGGCACAGAATGTTCGATATAAATTTAACCAAAACTTTGGCTTACTTTGTATGCGGCAAGCGCCTCATCTTGCTCCTTCAAAATTTTCAGTTTCTGTTCTCTTGAACATGGGTCATCACCCAGATCAACTTGCCTAAGGACAGAACACACTAGTCCTCAGGGTCTTCTAGTTCCTCATATAGTATGTTTGTAAACTCAGAATATCTATATGTCATGTTACACAAATCACATGGAGCAACGCACCAGCAGATATGTTTGGCTTTCTGCTCTCTTTGTTGGACCTTCTTTAAAAATGAGGCTTCTTTCATCTCTCTTGTCTGGTCTGCAACCTTGGTATTAGACATGGCTTCAACAAATAAAACACACAGGTGTCTTGCATAAAATAAGTGTGATTTGTGGTCACATATATTTATCTTTCATTACAAATCCATTACAAATCTGTTCATGGTTTCTGTGTTTCGTCCATAATAGTAGGTTTTTGTTATTCAGAATATATAACATGACATCATACACACCACATTGGGTAAAAATATATATATATATATTTTTTTTTTTTTTAACTCCACTGCTGTCACTGCTGATTTACTAGAATCACATACAGAGAGATGACTCTGGTGAGGGCAGCACAAAATAAAGTGGTACACGTGAGCTAAAGAATGGCCTCAGAAGTCTAGAAAAGCAGCACTGCAAAAGGCCATTTTAAGGTTGGGTAACTTGCAAAAGGGGCATGTAATTGGTAGACTTTAAAATGGAGCACTATTTATTATTATCTAAGCTCCAGTCTGCTGAAAGGACCAGATTAGATCAGCATCCATTTCCATGCTGGTCCGTGCAAGATTTTGCTTTTAAGTGCAGGTTTGATGCTGGTGGACATAAATCTTTGTCTTTTGTAGAAGCAAAAAGACTGTCCAAAATACCTGGTGAAGATATCAGCATTCCAACACGCAGATACTGAGCCTTTGACAAACTTTAATTTCCTGGGATTCGGTTTATAACATGCACCTCAATGGCCCTTTAGATGAGAAATGGTGTTCTTACCCTCCCGTAGGTCTTTGTATCTCATTTTGTCTTGTGGCTGGAGAAGCATTTTAACCAGTCCTGCATGAGTGGTGATATCTGTGCTGGAAACCTGCTGCTGAGGATCAGGTTTGGTCTTCTTCTTGCTGACCTGTAAGAGTAAAAACAGAAAAATGTGACTGTATGCATGATGAATCACAACCGGAAGAAATGCTTTCATTTTTATATGAACCAACATTTTTAGCATTTTTATTATACCACAGCTAACCTTTGCTGGTTAGGTTTATAAGTGTAATTCTTTGTATGTGTTTCCCACATTCGATGGCTGGCAGGGTATCAATTCAAATTCAATTCAGGAAGCTCAGTGTGCAAACAATACAATTAAACTTGTAATTCAGTCTCCCACAAACCTCTCAGCTACAGCTTTTTAATGGGCAGAAATGAAATCAACCTAAGCTAATTCAAATTCCTGTATCTGTAAAGGTTAAAACTTTTCAGACCCTGTTGAAAAAAACAGCACGACTGTGTTTTCTGGTCTGGGTGCAGGTTGTCTTGCTCAGCTAGAATAGAAATATTTTTGCTGGTAAACAGCGTGGCTTGTCCTCCAGCTAGAGCAGCAACAACCCATCACAGAAATACACTGTGATTGAAGCTGATCTTTTCAAAATTGAAGTAATGTAAGTTTCAGATTACCTTCTCCAAGGAGGGAGCCGTTTTAAGCTTATGATGGGATGTAACAGCCAGAGATTTTCCATCAGAAGTCTTTCGCTCTTCACCAAAATGATCATCATCCTCGACACTTTCGTCAGGTTTACTGAGGCACAGAGGACACAAATGTCATTATTGTTCATGCAATAGCATCTAAACTCACACATTTACATTACATTTCACATTAAGGATGTTGCTATGTGCTTGCTAAAGTACTGCAAGTGTTTTAGAATATTGTTTTTAGTATATTGAATTGCTATTGCACTGCAATCTTTAACTATTTTTCTATGTATTACCTGAGGAGAAGGTATGGAGATGAGGAACCTGTCACTGTGAAGATTACAGGTTTAGAGTTGAACTGAGAGATGACCAGCTGCAATGTGATATCAGCTGTACCGTACCGCAGAGGTGTAAATGTGACTTTTAATGTAGTCTTTCCATTGGCTGGAATAATCCCTGATTAACATGGGGACAACACAAGTACAGTATATAAAAGCTCATTTGATCACTAACTATAGTTAAATCAATAACTGTGAAGGAAACTGGTTACCTGACAGTGGCTTTACAGTAAAGGCCTTATGGGGCTGAAGGCAGTACACTTGAAACTCAAAGTATATTGGACAACTGCAGCTAAGTGGAATCACATGACTGGCACTATAAAAGCAAAGGTCAAATATTTACACACTTTCAAGTACACATCAAAAGGGGTAAACAAATAACCAGACATGTATTTCTTTACCATATCACTTACATCATATTTATTATGTTTACTACCTAAACTGAGTGATTTCTGTAATGCCCCTAAAGTTCACTACGGCTGCATTTATTGGATCAAAATACAGTAAAAACAATAATATAGTGAACATAATTTATTCAAAAAATATATTTTTTGTAACATTTTTTGTAAAAGTTTTGGTAATTGTAATTGCTAAATAAAGGTATCGATTTTTGAAAATGTTAACATACAGTTCTTTTACATGTTATTTGTGTAATGTGATAATCATTGTATACCTCTGCCCAAGTGGCACTGGGGGAAGACTAATGTGAGATGGGATGTGAAGATCATTGATAACAGGATATGCATGAACAGGAACCAGTAAGTTCTCCTCACCCTGAAAACAACACAAACACACAGACACGTTATAGCTGTTCAATGTCCTGTCAGGATTTGCATGTGTTCAAACCTTGTTCTTACCTTGCAGTGAATCCTGATGTTATCAGAAAAGTAACGCCACTCATCTGGCTGGAAGTGCACTGTAACAGTGTAAGCCAGACCCGGAACCAGTCGGCACTGCATTTAAAACAGGACTACCATTTTAAACTTATTTATAATAAATATAATGTATTACTTATATATATACCCAAACATTTTTGACAGGTTTTATTCAATTCATTTTTGATGTTCCTAAACTAAAATAATCAGGAATAGCATATACAATTTTTATAGCAGGCCTGTAAAAGTAATATTTGAAAGCAGGTTGGTTACCTTTTTGATATACTTAATTTGGAAATGCTTTGTCAAAGGGGGTAGAATGTGGACACTGAGCACCTCCGAGGAGACATTGACAAGTTTCTTTAGGGAAAAAAAAAAACAAACAATAACAGCTATTGTCATTACATCACACTTCCTCCCATTTTCTTCCCTTTCTGTAATGCTTCTTTCAGTTACAACCCATGAGATGTTTCCCCCAGAAAGCAGAGTACTATCAGTGGAAATTTGGCCAAGGCCAAACATTCCACAAAACTTTTCACACCAAAAAAATGTATTTCATTACTTTTTAGCAAGAAGTAAAAAAAAAAAAAAAACCAACCAGATTCTTCCTGTAATCCTTTCCTACTTCAAAGCCACTGAAATGCAGTTCCAGTGGTTCGGCCTGAACTACACCATTAGTTTTCAGTTTGGCAAACACCCCTGAAAGATGTACAAACATTTAGTACAAAGACAAATTATACATCAATGTGAAATAACAAAAGTCTATCAGTTTCATAAGACCAGTGATGCTGGTGGTATGCTAGAAAGCTACAGGTCTAATTTTTAAGAAACAAAATTTAGAAGAAGTGGTCTAACTAGTTTCCAGAAGGTGATTGGGGACATTTCCACTCTTTATGGTGTCCTCCAGCAGCTGGCTGAGAGGAAGCAGGTTCTTCTTCTTGACGCTCCTGGAGAAGGTCTCAGGGGCGGAATGAACCACCTCCATGTCAGCTGGACTTCACAGAGATTCTTGATCATAACATCCCCACCTATGAGTGGATAGTTGTCATATCTTTCAATACAAGATTTTGCAAACTTCTTGTAGAATTATTATAAATGCAGTTTTGATGTGCTATGAATGTTCTTCATCCATTCACATACACTTTAACTTTGATATGTTAGACATGTTATTTTTATGTTATTTTTATTGTCTCAAATGCACTTTTGATCAATTGTGTCAAATGATTTAAATTCCCATCTCTCCTGAGAGAGATTTCAAGCTTTAACATTTATAAATGAAACTGTTGATAGAGCAAATGACTAGCGTTAGCGAAATTTTTCACGAACAGTTTGTTTTCAAAACGCAACAGGTTGATATTACTGTAAACCGCGCGACGTCGCCATTAAACGAATAGTTATATTTTAAGTAACGTTACTTTGGTTTAGGTGTCTTATTTAGGTCTACCTGAATCAAACGCTCTTTAAAAACGCACTAGAAACGCAAAGTACCTACCTATTGATTCTCCATTGAAGTCACGTCAACAATCCCGTCACCATGACAACAAAAGACGCCGAGGTCACGGCAAAAAGGTCCAACAATTTTATATACCTTTTACACGCATTTGAAAAGGAAAGGAGAGGGAGTTGCTTTGTGTGTGAAACCAAAACGTTAGTAATATTTTTATAGACTTAATTGATAAATATATACAGATATTCACTTCTTTGCTCCAAAGAGTTTCCAAAACCAAAATAAAATGAAATATTATATAAAATGTTTGAAGTATATCAGGTTTTGTACCTTCATCATGTATTTAAAATAATAAAGTAAAAATAAAATTAAACAAATAGAAATATTTCTATTTGTTTTATATTAATATAAACATCATACAACAGTGTTGCATTAATTAGACCAACCAAGTATATAATTCAACTCAGTAGGCTAATTCAAATTCAGCAGTTTTATTTATGAAAAATAAACTATTTTACAACAATTTTGTAATTATTTATATACATACAATAATATAAGTTTCTTAGAAAGTGCATTCAATTATTAGCATGAGAAAACAGAAATTATATACATTTAACAGACAGGCATACTTTGCACCACTGCATAGTGATATAAAATTATTTTGTATATTTACTGCAGAAAATTATAAGATCGTTCTTAAGTAAACAGGATCATTTCAGCTTGTTGCGGGCATCAGGAAACACAGTGTGCGTGGCTCAGCTCAGGGCTTGTGTCTGCTACGTTGTAGTAACTGGGCTGAGTGCTAGTGAAGCAGGGTTGGTTTAAATGAGTGAATAGTGAGTTTTTTAAGGATAACGGATAGAGATGGTTAGGGTAAAAAGCAGGTGCAGGGTTCATGTGCATCAGGAGTTTGTAGTCCTCTTCCACTTCTTGAATTGGGGCGAGAACAGACGTCAACTCAGAGTCCTTGTCCTCTGAGATTGTGGTTTTCTCTCTGAGATCTTCATATAGACGGTCCTCAGATATAGCACTGATTTTATCATGCTGTTCTTTCTGTTGTGCAGAATGCTGGGTCGTCTCAGCATTCCAAAATGTTGGTACAAATAAATTCTAAAAGGAAATATAATGATTAATATATGGTTTATAAACAATGTTTTAGGTTAATTAAACCTATAACATTTATTCTGTTTTTATCAATTAAAATAAAGCTAAAAAAAAAAAACTTTATAAAGGAATTATATATATGTAAGTGATGTAAGTATGTATATATATATATATATACACACATACTTTTCTGATATACATATATAGATAGATATATAAATCATTAATAAAAATAAATAAATAACAAAAGTATACAACATTATTAAATCGAGCAAGAATAAAATTGAAAACATAAAAATAAAAGCTATTCAAAACAAAACAAAAAAGAGTCCCATTAATTACTAAAATAACATTCTATATATAATATAGCTAATTGTTATGGTCAGTTTAACAAACGTTGTGTATATAAAGCAGAGTGAAACCACATACCTTAAGAAGTTCTGGTAGTTTGGTTTTAGGGTACAGAAATCTGTACACTTTATAGATCAGCCAGGCAGCCAGGATTGCCAGAGGAAAAAAGATGGCAGCAGCAATCACACAGCTGATGAGCACTAATGCAAACACACACACAGAGGAAGATTGGCACCTGGAAGTCACCTTCAAGCTTCTTTAAAAACACTCCTTTTAAATCACTTTGTTGAAAAACAACAACAACGAGATCCGTATTTTTTGACCCTCTGCTGTATTGAATGAATGCATATTTTATTAATTTGACACAATACATTTGACTGAGGGCATCATGTGTTGACAGAAATCATTTTAAACCCCAATAATTACCTATACTGAATAGATAATTCTATCATAATTTCTTAGTTGATTATTTGCGGGTCTGCCTCAAATACATTGGGTCACAGGTAAAGACACACTTACCAGGTGTGTTAGTCACACACACCGGAGCACTGAGCAAAGGTTCACTGCTGTAGCTGGTAACCACTTTTGCCTGAGCACAGTATCTGCTCCAGGGTGGCAGTCCTTTAACACTCACATTAAAACCTTCACTGGCTTCAGTGACCGTCTTCTCTGTAGCCTATACAGGGATAAAGGTCATCTCATGATTATTCTGAAGATAAGCATGAAATATTTATTTATTTATTTGTTTGTGGTTTCACACCAGGGGCCTATTTATTTCAGTTACTTATTGTCTGTTGACTTGGTTCAAAATAAGTCAGACTAACAGAAATAAGCCTGTCTTATTTGGTAAACTTGTATGAAATAAGCCCCAGATCTTTTTGACATTTTAAAGCAGATCAAATACCTACTTGACTACATGGTATAATTTATTCAATAGTTTAAATCACTAATATTGAATTTTCAGTTTTATTTACATCAACTAGCTGTAGTCAGTTTTGCTATTTTTATATTTTGCTACATTACAGTTAAAGTTTACTATTTCTACTATTTTTACTATTACTATTTAAACATTTTTTCTAATGCTTTTAGTTTTAGTGTATGACTCTGCTGCTGGAATTAAAATATGTAAACATTATCATATATCTTAACTTGCGCATGAACAAAAGTATATAACAATTGTCTGGGGATTCTAACTTCCTGGAAAACATGGGGAAAAAATGAAAATGTGAAGCATTTTACCTCCTCTTCAAAGCCTTCGGCCCAATATCTGAGCCAGTAGGACTCTTGTGAAAAAATTTCTGCTAGTTTGCCCACTTTCAGCTTTGGAGCTTGGATGTGTATATCTAGGGTATTATTTTGGATGACAAGATGTACAGTAGGGGGTCCCATGATTGCTACATTGAAGCAAAGTTGTTTGTATAATTATTAGTTTATATATATTATTATGTATATTACATAGACAGAAATACACAACAATGTCTACAGTGCAAAATAAATTAACACTTACTGTGCTTATATGGTATAAATTCAGCTGCTTTAGCCCACTCTGAGAACAGCCCCTGATCCTCTGCCCGCACTTCAAAAAAATAGGACCCAAATACAGATGGCAGTTTTTCTAAGTCACATTTGAGCTCTTTGGTGTTCACACAGATGAAATGATTCTCTTTTTTCAAGCTATAAGGACACAGTAACAGGACACATATTTATGTAAGTACATAAGGCGAATATTTTGTTCACACGATAGGCCTATTA
>JAUMHP010000040.1:12529027-12579998 GCA_032361065.1 Enteromius trimaculatus | reverse complement strand
AAAAAAAATTATATATATATGTGTGTATGTTTTTTTTTTACATGTTTATTTCAGTACATCAACTAGCTGTAGTAAGTTTAGCTATTTTTATATTTTTGCTGCGTTACAGTTAAAGTTTACTATTTCGCTCAAAATGTTCATAATGTTTTTAATGCTTTTAGTTTCAGTGCATGACTCTGCTGGAATTAAGATATACAAACATTATCATATATCTTAACTTGCACATGAACAAAAGTATATAACAATTATCTTGGGATTCAAACTTCCTGGAAAACTGGAGGGAAAAACAACTTCCTGGAAATGTGAAGCATTTTATACCTCTTCTTCAAAGCCTTCAGTCCAATATCTGAGCCTGTAGTACACTTCCCCAAAGATTTGTGCTAGTTTGCCCACTTTCAGCTTTGGAGCTTGGATGTGTATATCCAGGGTATTATTTTGGATGACAAAATGCACTGTAGGGGGTCCTATGATTGCTACATTGGAGCAAAGTTGTTCGTATAATTATTAGTTATGAATATTATATAGACAGAAATACACAACAGTGTCTGCAAAATAAATTAACACTTACTGTGCTTATTTGGGATAAATTCATCTGCTTTAGCCCACTCTGAGAACAGCCCCTGATTCTCTGCCCGCACTTGAAAACTATAGGACCCAAATACAGATGGCAGTCCTACGTCACATTTGAGCTCTTTGGTGTTCACACAGATGAAATGATTATCATTTCTCAAGCTATAAAGACACAGTAACAAACATAACAGGACACATATTTATGTAAGTACATAAGGCAAATATTTTGTTCACACAATAGGCCTATTATTTTCAACTTCTGCAAAAACACAGAAGTATTATATTTCAGCAGAACAATAGTCCAGTGCAGTTTTCATAGCTGATCAAACACATTGTGATGGTTATATTTCAGGTATGCATTTGATGCTAATTTTTTCTTCTATATTGGATTATTTCAGATGTATTTTAAGTGTACTCACATATATCTTGCTGTGTATGTCACGTTACTCATAGGAGTGTGTGGAGAAGTCCATTCGACAACTGTGTTAAAGTTGACGGAGGTCACTTTCACCTTTCGGGGTGCAGCCAGTTTTGCTTCTAAAGTAAAACAATATGACACTGTCAGTAATAAATTATACACCTTTTATATTTTTATAAAACCTTTTATATATTTTGATATTTTAAAAAGAATTAAATAGATTAATATATAAAGTGGTTCTGCAAAATATTTCTAAAGCATATTAAGTATTTTCAGAGTCAAAACAGCTGATAAAAAACATCACAGAAATGCACATGTCCATAAATGAACATCTTGTGAAGCGAAAAGCTATGTTAAAAAGAAACGAATCCATCAAGACATTTTAAAATTCAGACTTGTTCCTTCAGGCTATAATGAGTCTCATCTTTTTTTGTATTGATGTAAAAAAAATCATCTTGTCTCCATCAGGAGAGAAATATGATGAAATGAAGCACTGTTTACAAGCGAAACCAAAAAATTAAATCTAAATAAAAATGTGGGTCGATTTTGATGCGAAAAGAGAACAGAGGATGGACTTCTTCCACTAGGGGAAGTGTTATGGAATATAGAAATTATGGTTTAAAAGTTAATTATGCATTTTATTCCTATAAAAATGTAGCTCACTTGACGGCACCCATTCACTACAGATGATCCATTGTTGAGCAAGTGAGGTAATGTTAAAAATAACGCTAAATAAATGCATCTGTGTCTTGGAAAGCGTGAAGGTGTCAGATATATGCAAATACATATATCTTTTGAAACATATTTACTCTTTGTGCAGCAAGTGCATTTCCTGTCTGCTTCCCACCAGTGGGTCATGACCCAGTTTGAAAGCCACTGCAATAAATAACATTTCTGAAGAAGTGACATCCAAAAAAAAAAAAAAAAACATAAAATAAAATAATAATAATAATATAATAATAATATATAATTAATAATGCTATTTACTAAATAATTTGCAAAAGTTAATTTTTAAAAGTTTAATTTTTAAAAGTTAATCAGTTGTCAAGTTGGTGTTTAACAGATGTGTGAAGTCAGTTCCTCTGACTTTCACACAGGTGTCCTACACCAGAGGAACCACAAGTGCACTTCATCACATTATACGGTAATGTTTCCACTAACCTTTGTCAACCAGACAACTACTTCTTAATAGCTTATCTGTGGTTTATCATTTAAAAACTATGAATTATACGTTTTGTTTGAAAAGTGTCATATATGTAGGGGTGTGTGTGTGTGTGTGGGTGGGTGGATATATATATATATACACACACACATACACATACTTTAGGACCCTATAAAACTGCATATATGATGAATATTGAGAAATATTAAAATACACTTAAATAAAAAATTTTTGTGGAGGTAAAAAAAAAAGAAGTTGTTATTCAGAATACATTTAAATGAATAGAAGTAAAAAAACAAACAGCAACAAACAGAATTTAGTCTATTAATATAAAATAAATAAATTTATGCCATATGTAATTTTAAATGGTTACCTAGCAAGCAATACTGACCAGCATAGGTGGGGTGAACATCCTTGGTCACGAAGAATATGAGAGCCACAACTGTGAGCTTCACCAACATGACTGACAACATCACTGATAGAGAAAACAGCGGCTGGGAGCTTTTAAACGTCTGTCTGTTTGTCATGTGCTCAAGAGGAACCAGGAGCAATATGACTCAGCTTCCTCTTTGAGATGGGGTTATTAAAAAAAAACAAACAAACATGACATTTGGGATGAAAGTCAAAATTATAAAAATGCAGATAATTATTAAACAATATTTAATTTTGTAATATTTTTGTTTTGCTTGTCGAATGGAATGTCAACATTGATATAAATTTGAAGGTACATTTAGAATGGCAAACACTATTTTCATTTATTAAGACATTATTTATCTTTCTTTTTACCACTCATTTACAGTATGTTGCATATATATAGACATTCCTTCTTGGAAAGTAAAAAATCACCCGCAGGGAAAAAACAGGGAAACTCTACTGTGGTTTGGAAATGAACAGGTCCAGCACTACTCTGAATGATTCCTGTGTAACTTACCTCACCATTACAGAAGTGTGAAGCACTCATGTTGTCCAAAATGCAGCTCTAGAGTTCTTACTAAGAAAATCTGATCAATCTGTTCTTTCTGCTCTTTCACTTTAGTAGAGGCATACCATTGGTCCACACACGTCACCTGTTCACCTGCTGATCTACATCGAGATGTGTATGACGCTGCAGCGACCGATCTGTGCGGCACATCAAAGTACCGCGAGAGCGATTCTAAAGAGAATATGGGACTATCGGCTGTCAAACGCTCTCGCGGTACTTTGATGCTTCAAGTCTAACACACCTAAAGATTATAATAAATACAAAGACAGTTCGCTCCCATACCAATCCACTGATCTATTATTAGGCTTGTTTGAGATGCGCCTAGCCTCGCGCATGGGCGTACATTTCATTGAACAGTAGGTATAGGGGGTGGGGGACAATTAACACAGCATTTCTCATGAGCAATTTTTGAAGGGGACACAAACAATACAGTCAAAGCATACTTATAAAGATATCTCAACACAGTGGAAAACTTCTATCATTATATCATGGAGCATTATTGTCAAAGCTTTTCTCTGGTTCAATGAAAAAGCTGATTTTTCTTCAAAACTATTAATTGCAATGTTTGTTATGTTGTTTACAGTCAAGCCATCAACATACAATTAAAAATGACCAGTGGTCATTTTTCCTGAGGAAAACTGATTTCAGATTTTCATCCTTTTTTATTATGATAAATATTTAATAACTTCACTGTAACACACTGTTCTGTCACACATCACTGCAGCAGTTGTATTTTTTACTGTAATTTTAGTTGTAATTTTACTGAACTCGAGAGTTGTTTATAGTACTTTTTATTTATTTTTTGTTATTTGTGTACTCTTCAAAAATGTTATGTTTATTATCAGTTTTGGGGGTAACGCATTACAATTAATTCGAGTTACTTAATAATATTACTTTTTCCAAGTAGTAAACTAACATTAAAAAAAAAAAAGTTTCAAAAAAGGAATGCCAGTTGTTTTTTTATTTATTGACTGACCAGTCTCCTGCCCTCATGTAGGGAGAAATCAAAAATACAGAGAATAGTGTGCGGTGTGTGAATACAGTAGTTCTAGACTAAATGTGATTAATCTCTCTTAAAAAACAGATTTAGTATTCATCAAAATGAATTAAAATAAACTCAGAATATGACGCACTAATTAAATTAAACAAATGTATCTAATCTCATTGTATTAATCAATGTCTTCGCTGCTGAGCTCTGATGATCCAGTTCAACCATACAAGCAAAAAATAACTATTGTGCTTCATTGTTGTTGTTTTCTTATTGCTGAAGAGTATTGAACTTTCTTCTCCTCTATTCTACTTTACATGTGAATTGATGTTTTTCTTCAGCCTGAGGTTTATTGGTGACACTTTTTGGTGAGCTTTTACATTTGCTATAAATAGAATTTCTAACATTAAAAACAAACACTCAAGCTCTGCCCATATTTAAAAAGTAACGCAAAAGTACTGTAACGCATTACTTTCCATAAAAAGTAACAAAGTAACATAATTACTTTCTTTAGGGAGTAACACAATATTGTAATGCATTACTTTTAAAATGAACTTTCCCCAACACTGTTTATAGTTACCGGGAAATCGCTATATTACTGCTCAAAAAGCGCCTTCTAGTGGACAAGAATGAATTTGCATTTTCATTCAGACCAACGAGGAAAAAAATTATTTGCACAGACAATAACTTAATACATGGTGCACTTTGGATTTTAAAACTTTACAGGATGTTTTTATTCATTTCAATCTGTGTTAGAGGCACTTTAAATCTGTTCCTGGAGATACACTTACCTGCAGAGTTTTGAACACACCCTGATCAAATCAAGTGCTTTTGAGGATATTAATTAGCTGCTTCAGTTCATTTATTATTTTATTTCCTATTACCCATCTACACTAAATTATCAGGTTGGTTTAAAGCCACATGGTAGCTTGGCATTATTTTAAATATCTAACATTTAATTCCACCAACTCATTTTCTGACATTAGTGTGTCAGATGATCATGTTACATAAATCTATAATAAAACAGACAAACAGTGGCAAAAAATGTATTTCCATTTTTATCAACTAATGCAGCGGCAAGTTAAGAAAACCACAATTACATTTCATCGTCTGGTAAAATAGTCCTTTTGCAATTACAAAGAAAATGTATGACTCCAGAACAAGAGTTAGATTCAAACAGCACATCTCAGAAATAAATATGCAGTACTCTGGACATGCTCATCTCCAAGGTGCAAAACTCTTCTGCAGTTATAACGGTTGTGCATACATATACATTATGATCATTTTTTTTCTCTATATATTTGTTCACACAAAGCATAAAGGACTAATAAAATGACAAACATCTCACTCACACAGAAACAAACATTGGATGTGTTAAAGAACAATGCAAAGCAGAATTGTCTTGTTTCATCATTTCCAGTGTATTTCTGTAAATATGCAAAAAAAAAAGTGGACTTTCCATGCTATTGCTTGCTAGCATGTATAGAGGTCAAGGACGATGAATAACTCCAGATGAAAAATTTCAATCAGACATTACGTGTGACCTTTCATTTACGATTTTTAGAGCTCAATCACCTAAACCCTAACCCTAACCCTGTAACATTTCTGGAAAGTGCATTGGATGTACTTTACTCTTAACTTGTTACTTGGAAATTGAAATACACCATGACTGAAGCACTAGATCAATTCTCATTCTGTAAGGAACGGAAGCCCATTTAAAACATCGCCATCTCACAATTTAGACTTTTATTTTTACCTCAGAATTCCTTTTTTCTCACTGTTTACATCTCACACTTCTATTTTCTTTCTTCTTCCACCATGTAATAAAAATGATAATTGCAACTTTTTACCTCACAGCCCAATTGCAATTGTGAGTTTATGTCTCGATTCTGAGAAAGAAAAAAAAGTCTGAATTACGACAAAAAGTAATTATTTTATTCCGTGGTGGAAACAATCTTCCAAAAAAACCTCTCTTACATGAGAGTTGTCAATAATATATAAATACTATGATCATGATCCTTATTGCTCCATTAATAAGCATGAAGAGAGCATGAAGAAAGGGAATATCTGTGAGGTAGACAGTATTTAACCTTAATCATTATGTCTTTAATAACAATCATGACAAATGTCTTTTCTTTGCATGATGTGTGCAGTAGTTGAATGGGACGGGTTACATACAGAAAAACATACAGACATGTTTCAAACACACACTCTTTCACACACGCACAAGTATAACGGGCTTGCCTTTTAATATGCATTTGTTATTTTGTTACAAACAAAATTAGTTGATAAAGCACCCCTGCGTATACTCAGTCACCCATTTAGATAAAACACTTTTTTAAAATGCGCTCCACTCTGTACAAAGACATGGCACGCAATGTTACATGTTATCACACACCTGTCGTTCTATTTTTGTACAATTGCATAGAAGTTTAAAAACCTTTTTTTTTTATTTTCATTAATAAACAATTCTAGACTCGCTGTAAGAAACTACTGAAACTACTAAAGATCAAATCTACAATGTGGAACCGCGATCCTTCAGAAAAATAGAATTTTATTTATATTCCCATTGTAAACATGTCCTGTCCAGTTGTTGACACTACAAAAGCATGCAACTAGGAGAAGACATCTTCAGTCTAAATCCTGCTCCTCAGTTATTACATTAACCAACGACTCCATGGCATGTCCAATGTTATCAACCATGTGGAAAAGACTTCCCACATTAGGACCTGCGGGAGATGGAAAACAAAATCTGATGTCAGTGTCTGAAAACACAATCTAACACTAAATGCAGAGCTGCGACACATATGTACATCTCATGCTGGAACAGTGTGTTTATGTGTGCATATGTATTGAATTGATTAAAAGTGACAAAACCATTGATAATGCTACAAAAGAAATAAATGCTTTGTTTTCATCAAAACAGGAACAAAAATGTACAACAAAAATCAACACAGCAATATCTTTTTTTGAGCAGCAAATGCAGAATGATTCTAAAGGATCATGTGACAAATGAGAACGCATAACATTGATTTATTTGTAGCAGCATGCCACAATATCAAAAAGGCTTTGATTTGTTGAATAAACACGAGCACTGCACATTTCAGAATCAAAACTGTTATGGGTATTTTATATATTTTGTACTTCTGAAGAAAAATTTTGGATGTAATTTTCATTTAATTTTGCATGTCATGTCTGATAAAACAGCGTTTGTGAGCAGAGCGCTGCTTTGTGTACACTGTTACCAGAGAAACCCTATCTCTCCCACAACAACAGCGCCTCCCGCTGGCAGAGAATGCATTTGCATATACAGCACTGTGCAGAAGAAGTCTTAGGCCACTAGTATTTTCAGCAACAAAAAAACGGTTATTTCTATCTTTTGCGGTAGCGTGTCAGTTGGAAATATCAGTTTACATTTCCAAACGTTAATTTTGTCATTAATTGTAATAATGCGGTGAGATTACTGTCTGACAACAGCCAGTGCTCCACACAGAGATCTGATCTGATCATCATCAGTCTGTCTGGAATCACATGAAGTACCAGAACAAACTGAGACAGACTCAATTCAGTAGAACTGTGACAACGTCTCCAAGATGCTGCAAAAAACCTACCTGAAAAACTATGGGCATGTGTACCTCGGAATAAAAGCTGTTTCACCAAAAGCTGTAATACCAAATATTTAATTCAGTTAATAGAAGTTTGATAAATTAAATCTATTTATGGCATTATTTTTGAAATATCTTGGAGTCACTAATATCTTCAATATCCACGATTTCTCCACAGATTTTTTTTCTCTCACCACCTTTAGGCACTCCATGTTTTACTTTTTATACTGAATTTTGACTAAATAAATGCAGTTTTGGTGAACTTCAGCTTGTTCAAACCAGAGTAAAGTGGATAAGTAAGGCCGGAAAGAAGTTAAGAGAGTAAAGGGTTAGTAATGACACTAACCTCTCATGGGTTTAACCGTCCACCTCCTTAGACACAGAGGAAAAACAGGAAATAAGAAAAATCAGAAAAGTTGGAATAGAGATCAAATCTAAACAGGATTTGTACTGCAGGCACAATAGATGCATTAAAGACGGAGTTCAGCGCTTTAATTTAGTTAATCGCATCCAAAATAAAAGTTTTTGTTTACATAATATACATATGTGTACCGTGTATATTTATTATGTATAAATGTATAGAAACACTCACATACAGCTTATATTTTGGAAAGATTTACACACATTTACATTTTTATTTATATTTTAGATGACAAACATTTATTATATAAACTTTTTCTTAAATCTACGCATGCATATGTTTGTATTTATATATACATAAATATACACAGCACACATTATGTAAAGAAAAACATATTTTGGATGCGATTAATCATTTGACAGCAGTACTTTAATTACATGAACATATGTTAACATATGTGATTCTGTGCTTCTCGATACATATCCTGTTAGGAGTCACTGTTAAAGAGAGAAACAGCTTCAGAAGAACGTACACAAGTGTTCATTCCTGCTTTAGCTCTTGATTATTTATGGTTGACTTCTGTAATGTAAAAGTCATTTTAATATTTTATTACACTAACAAACGTTCCCTGTCATCTGTTTATAGCAGGAAGTAGAAACATAAAGTGTTATTTAGCAAATTAATCATGCAAAGAGTAGAAAAGAAGAGAAATTTACAGGTGGTGTTCAACGCAAAATAACTCCATATCACTTAAAAAGGAATCCAAAATGGTACTAATATCTTAAATTACTGTTAATTTGCAATTAGAGGAACTTTAACTACTGCAAAACACGTAACGCATTTACAGATTGATCACCTGTATCCATGTTTTACAGTTTTTTTTTAATGTGCATTATAAGCAGTTAGCAGTTAGTTTGTGTGTTTCTAATACAAAGTCCAAGAGAGTGACAACAGATTTGGCATTTTTCTCTTTTCTGTCCAATATAATCGATCAGTGGAAAGTCATAAAAGCACTATTGTGGATTTTTCTTTTGGTATTTTAGCAAATTTGATGAACAGAAGTGTTTATAACAGACGTATATAACAGTGTAGCTGGATTCTCACCTTGGCTGTGAGGGAAGGAATTGTTGAGCTGCTCGATGACGTCCTCTAATCCAGTGCTTGCATCCTGGGAGGGACTGGACAGCTCATCATCACCTGAAACAGAAAGCAGTCAACCAATCACAACTAAGAACTGACCTTAAAAACCCTAGATGTTGCCCTTTAACCTATGGCATTTCATATTCAAACAGAGTCAGTGTTTGCTGCCTGCATTATTGACTCCTTCAGAGGATAATACTGAGGGACTCTCACATACACTATAATACGGTCCATTAATAAAAATGTTTCCATTTGGAACTTCAATCATCTACAGCCTTCTATCGTCATCCTAACAACTGAAATCCAGACATCGGACATAGTTCAAATAGACAACGTTACGGATTAAAGATTTCAAAAAAATTATATAAAATCTCATTCAACATCATAACACATGCCAAATGTATGTGAAATGAGAAGAAATAAGCATCGAGGCAGTCAAGTTTGGTCAATTTTACATTCAAGCAGAACTTACCAAAGTAAAATATCCAAAGGAAAGGAAAAATACATACTTGTAACCATCCTGTTTGGTGATCTTGACAAAAGTTATCTTGAGTTTTTGTCAAGAAAATGATGAAAGTATCAAAATAAGATCTCTGTGTGTTATGTCACGTGATCAAATATATTCCAGAATAAATCTATAACCATTCATTTATATTTAACGTTGAGTAATAAATTTAAGCAACAATAACAAAACATTGATAGGTCCTACTGAAGTCACTATTTTGGTTGTGATGCAGGTTTGGTCAAGCGTTAGGGTCATGCAATAAGTCAAAGAAAGCTAGTAAAAAACTAAACTTTTCTAAAATGTAAAGAAATAAAACTTGCGTATCAGAATCATAGTTGTCACAGCAAGAATGATTCTAAAAATAAATTGACACTGGTTTTAGTTACACACAAACAATAACTGTACAAAATAATTAAGTTACACAGATAAAACAATAAGAGGTTATATTGTATAAGAAGAAACATACTGGGCTAAAAAACGGTAATATTGTGAAATATTATTTCAATTTAAAATAACTGTTTTCTGTGTGAATATATTTTAAAATGTAATTTATTCCTGTGATACAAAGCATCATTACTCCAGTCTTCATTGTCACATGATCCTTTCAGAAATCATTCTAATATGCTGATGTTTTATTATCAGTGTTGAAAACAGTAGAGACTACTGTTACAGTAGTTTACTGTTACACTACTGTTCAAAAGTTTGGGATGAGTACATTTTCATTCTTTCTTCTTTGAATGAAATGAATACTTTTATTAACCAAGGATCTATTAAATGAACAAAAAAAGTCATAGATTTAACATACTATAAATATTTTATATGTGGTAAAAAAAAAAAAGTGTGTTGTTTTTTACTTGTTATTCAAAGAATACTGAGGAGAAAAAAACAAACAAACAATAAACTACAGGTTCCAAAAATATATTTGGCTGCACAACTGCTTCCAACACTGTAATACATAGGGTCAGGTATCGTTTAGGGTTTTATCGATACTGGTGCGAAATTGATACTTTTAAAATGGTTCCGGTGCCTAAACAGTGCCTGAATCGATATTTATAAATTAAAAATGGTAGCACTTTATGATAACTGCACACCATGGATCATTAGTTAAGCATTAAACAGTCGGTTCATCCTTTATAAAGCATTGTTCCAACATTAATATTCATTAGTAAGCAGTTTATAAATACAGCTGTGAATGCCTTGTTCTTGATTTATAATCATATCTATAACAAAGGAGATTTAAAGGCTTGTAATTATCCAAACCGAACAAATAAAAACAACACAGAGGGATACAGAACTATTCATTTCAATATGCAAATAATACGAAACTGTACAACTGTTCACTTGAATGATTTATCATGAAATAGCATGAAAGGTTTAAAAAGTCTACATTACATTAAAGACAAAATCATTAATGAATCAATAAACTAAGCTTTTGAAACAATAACATATGATCCATGTCTCAAGTCAAGTGAATAAATCATCTTATAACAGGCAGCCAATACTGACACGACTGACAAAATTAAACATGTTCGCGCGAGCAGCTGAGAGAAGATCGAACGCAAGATTAAATCGCACACAGGTGACATAGGGGGTTTGAAAGGAGCTCGCGGGCTCCCGTTTCTTCGCATATAGATCCGATTTCCTCTCGCGGGAATGATGTGCTCGCTTATTAATGCCATAGATTTATTGGGTTTGTCATTTAGGCACGGAACCGGTACCGGTGCTATAACAGTACCGGGTTTCGGTACCCAACCCTAGTAATAAATCAGCATATTAAAATGATTTCTGAAAGTGACACTGGAGTGATGATGCTTTATATCACAGGAATAAATTACATTTTCAATTATATTCACACAGTTATTTTAAATTGAAATAATATTTCACAATATTAATTTTTTTTTTCTGGATTTTTAATCTAACAAATGCAGCCTTGAAGAAACAGTTTAAAAAAAACCATTAAATACCTTACTGACCCCAAATGTTTGAACAGTACTATATGTTATATTCATTTTTAAAGGTGCTGAAACAGGCTCCCCCTCCCTTTTTAATGCACTTTTTGCATAGTTTGTTTAAAATGTTGAGGTATGATGAATACATTTTGAGCAAAAATGACCTATTTAGCATTAGAATAATAAAATGGCATGTATACTCATCAAACAAGAATTTTAAAATGTTGTGTGAAATAGCTTTAGATTTATTAGTAAACTTTAAAATTAGCAATTTGTAAAATTATTACACTGCATAACACAGGTGACATACTAGATACATATGTCATCTACTCGAATCCTCTATAATTTCAATATATTAAAAACATAAGTACTGTTTCCCTTCTTGTATTCTCCCCCAGATACTCAGGTAATCTTAATTTGAGTAAAATTTATATTGGACAATAAATACCATAGTGGCAAATACATATATCTGGGGTGACATAAAGCATATAAAAATAAAGTCAAATAAATAAAAGCAGCAAGTACACTATAGGAAGGCATTATAGATGACCTGAATCATAAATGTCAAATTGCACTTGAAATAAATGTTTTTTTTCTACAAAGTACAATGAATACACACAATTTTGTTGGAACCTTTGACCATGTTTTCTTCAAAAGTGAAGACAACAAATAAGATGTTGGCTAGCAGTTATGGGCAAAAATACTTCTTTTGTATCCATACGTGAATAAAAGCTCCCTGTGTTGCTTTTTGTTTGGCACAGATAAGAACATTGCCTCTTTTTGTCCGTTCTGAAAATCTTTCGCTGAAACCAGCCTGGGCTTCAAGCCAAGTCATACAATGAAAGCTTCACAAGTACTGCCATTAAACATAATAATTACCAAGCATGTCAGTTAACTAGTCAAATTAAGAAATTAATTAATACATTTTTAACCGTGGGCAGATAGAAGAGATTACATTAATGACTACCTTTTACTTGTACACAGAAAAATTCAAGATATACCCAAATGTGCTGCCTATTTTTTGAGTTAATAATAAATAAATATTATGTTTACACTGTCAACATACAGAATTCTATGGAAGCTTGTTTATAAAAATAAATGCATAATTAATAGTAAAAGAATATAAAATTTAGACTTTTTTCTCCTGCAATTCCAAGTTTAAATCTCACAATTCCAAGTTCATACAGTTATATTCATATCTCACTTCTGAGATATTTTACTTCCTAAAATTCTCAGTTTATATTTTTTTGTCATGCATTTGCAAGTTACAAATTTGCACTTGAGTTACTGGTACAATTTTGACCTTTTTTTTTCGTAACATTGTGAGATATCCTCCTTTTTCTTTAGAGTGGAAGTAAGGAGAGGCTCCTGGTTGATTAGATGCTATAGGTAAATAAGTAGAAGAACAACGCGCAGTACAGTACAACTACAAAATTAAGATAATACATTAAAATAACGTAATAAGACACTAGTGGTCGACCAATATATCGGCTGATATTTGGCATTTTTCAAATATCAGCATCGGCCAATAAATCTTTCTCTTTGGCCGATATGTTTAAGGCGGGACTTTTATTTTGACAATCATTTCACACAGTGATCAGATTCTCTTGTTCAGGGCCGTAATATATAACGATTGGTTTAATATTATTAGTAATAGAAAAGCAAACATTATAATACTTTCTCGTTTGCCGTCAGCATTCAGCAAATACACATTTATATCATTTAAGTAAATCCTTGAATGACTAATGAACATTTAAATGAATCGTGATCGCCCTTAAAACAACTTATAAGCACTATAAGACTATAATTGTCAATATCAAGCAGCAAAACAAACTGTTTTGTAGAGATAAAAATAGCTGGACGCGGATGAGACCAGAAGCCACACCCTTCAAATTTACAAATGGTAGCGTCCACTTTACATCAAGATAAAGGTGGACTCAAGATTGCAAAATAAAAATTCCAATTACCGTGGCTAAAACAGGCTTCCATTCATCTCACTTCTTATATATTTGATCAATATATGCAATATGCTGATATAACATTGATTATTATTATTATTTAGCCTGCTTAAAATGTCTAAACAAGTTAAATCTGTTTAATGAGTTAGGTTTAAACGGAAGTTGTTAGGGACATTTACCCATGGTCTCTGTGGTTTGGCTTGCGGCCACACGCAGTGAGGCCAGGCTGGTGTCAGATCTCGGAGAGGCAGTGGAGGGGGAGGACAGGGCAGTGCCATTCACCTTGGACTCAGTCTGTGGCTAGGACATAGGCAGAAAGGAACCATATAGATTAGGCAGGGGACTGGACGCAAACATCAGCACTGGGTTGTACTTCTGTATTTCCAGATTCATTTGAATACATTCAGTTATATATTTTCACATTGTTTTACTGCCTAGTTTTTAAAACCCTCTCCACACATTTATTGACAGGTTGCTGAATTTTTCCCCCAAGGACTCTCTCAAAGCATTAACAATTGCGGTAAAGGCTCTTAGAGTTGCTGTGTTTTTGCATCATTCAGTTTTTCAGAAACAAGACAGTCAAGACAAAACAATATCACAAAGATACACACAAAATAGTGGACTTGACTCTGTTACAATATAGAAATAAAATAACCCAGACAGTTAAAGACCGATGTCACAAATGCCTTTAGCAAACATGTACATTGTGTACAACATATGTACAAGAATATTGTTATTATACTTTATTCTTACAATAATATTAACACATTATACTATCAACTTTTAATGTCAGTTTCATATACATCCATTAATATAATATTTTCTTATTTATTTAAAGAACTGCCGCTATTAAGTTTACCATTCAAAAGTTTGGGACTGTGAAGGTCCTTGCACAATGAATCTTAAATTTTCGTATTTGTTATCCTTTCTTATCAACATGCTTCAAAAAAAAAAAAAAAATAAAAAAAAAAAAATAAAAAAAATCGAACCTGATCGGAATAAAAAATAAATAAATAAAATAATTTGGACAAAAATTTCTGACTCAGTGTGCAAAGTCTCTTACAAAGGCTGCATTTTTTTTTCGTACAAATCCAGTTCAAGTATGTATAATATTGTGAAATATTACTATTTAAAATAACTATTATTATTTTAATATATTTTACAGGTGTTATGTTTTTTTCAGGATTCTTTGAAGAACTTTTGATGAACAAAAAGACCATACTTACTTTTTTATCATCAATTTAATCCTTGATAAAAGTATTTCAATATAATATATTATTTACTCACGTATATCATGATACATAATTACAATTACAGTACCGAAACATAATCTGCTTTAACTGATAAACTGGTTTGTCACTCCTCAACTAATTAAAGTGTGCTTTAATGAGTGCGTTAAAAACTTCCACCATAAAACACAACATATTTGAATAGAGAGTGATGGTTTTCATTAGTCTTCCTTGAAATATTTGCCAAGCGAAACACATGCACATATGTTAAATAAAAACATGTTTATTAGCATATAACAGAGATAAAAGTGAAGTAACCGATGCTACTAAAACAAGAGCATACACTGGCAGGTAAAGGCTCCATTGTAAATGTAAAGAAAACGGAAGCTGAAAATTATAAAACAAACATCATCATCAATGAAGTGAAGCCAAAATCCGTTGGCTCTGAACAAAGTGAGAGCTAATTTATCTCTGCGTTTATTGAGTCTGGGTCTTCTAGCTTCGGCCAAGTCGGCCACTGGAAGGAGCTGGAGTCTAGTGAGATTTTAGTTCAAAGGGTCCACGGAGAACACACAAAGCGTTTCTTCAAGAATAAATCTGATATAAATCCATTTGGCAGAGACCCCCAGTCGACTAATGTTTTTTTTTTAGAAGCAAGCATCGAGACATTACGCTTCATTCATCAAGACATGATGCAGACAGAATATCTGATTTCCCCTCTATTCAAGCAGAAGGAGACTGCTGAAGAAGTTAACATCAAACAAACTCCAAAAGCAAATTACAGAGAAAAATGGGTTGCTTGAGGAAGAATGACAGGTCGCTCAAAATGTTCTTTTGGCCACCTAAAAGCTCTGGCATCCCTCCTCAGCTTTAATAAGGACAGGATCAACAATGCTAGTTGTGTGGCAGGTACGATAGGAAAAAATATTCAACCTTCTTTGAAATATTTGGTATAAAGTATACTGCCAATAAGGACAGGAAACAAAACAAAAAAAAGGTTTACATTAATGCACAACAGATGGTTTCGTACTATATTCTAAAAAAAAAACGTATTCAAATCTGAATTAAATAAACTGATTTAACTGCACAACAAAAGCAAACTCTTGAATGATTAGAACATTCTGATATGAATGAATCCATAAAAAGATCTTATTCATGTATTTCATGCAAAAAAATGATTTGGTGTAAATATGGCTGTGTACTTAACACAATCAATATCATTTTGGCTTGCACAGTGCTGTGGACTAAACTGAAATAATTCTGAGTAGTAGTTATTATACAGAATGCCAACAGGTGTCCAGCAAGGACAATTAACAGATGTCTGCATTCAAACAAAACAACGTGAACTAACAATATTCCATATTATAGTCTTTGGTTCAAACATCTATTTAAAAAAAATAAAAAATAAAAAAAATGCAATTTCCAAAACCAGGTTTCATTTTAAAACAATGCCTTCCACACAGTTGCAAAAAAAATAACATCTTTAAACAGATGAAACATTTCAGGAAGATTGTGTTAAAATAAATCTTAGACTCTTTAACAAATTCCTGGAACTTGCAACTGTACCAAACGCACATGTAGACGCAAATCCCAGCTCTTATACAAAACAATTTCTATATTGATCCTGGCAGCATCTACAGTAAATTTAACAATCGCTAAATGATCAGACGTAATCATATTTTAAAACTTCGTGAGCTGATTAAACGCCTCATTTTGTCCGAACTTTAAGGAAACATTGCATGTGTCCTTCATAGATCATATATAAAGAAGTGCCAGAATGCATTGCAATGACTCAAGAGAAATATCAACTATATATATATATATATATATTAATATACTGAAAAATATCCACTTTCCCAACAAAGTTAATTATTTATAGAACTACAAATATGACAAACATTAAAAGCCAAAGATTGACAAATATACCAATGCTATGCGCATTTCATTTCTTCTGTCAACAATCAAAGGAAGCACATAAACAGTGTTACATTCCACAGTTTAAATGCGCCTCGTAAATTATCAGTGTGCAATCTGAAGTAGCAAACTTTAGACTTAAGACAGGAGCTGACACAACTGCTCGAGTTCCTTCAACGACACTACAAAAAGTTGTTTTTCACTGGCAGAGTATAAACACTGATAAAAATCTTAAGGATATGCGCCACCCACCTGCTCAAGTAACTGTCTAAGGCGTCTGAGCTGTGATTCCAGCTGTTTGTTGTGATCTTCCAGGATTTGCATTCTTGCTTCCAAACGTCCCTTGTGCTGTCGCAGTAGTTTAGCTTCAGCGATCAGTTCAGCATCGCGTGGACTCTGGGGTGAGACGGGCAGCATCTGTGGGGGTGAGGGCAACGGCGACAGACCCTTGTGGTCATGTGCCTTCTTCAGACGATCGTACTCTGCTTGCAGCTTCCTGCACAACAGGGAAGACAACTTCAGAAAGAAGCCTAGAAAACAGCGACCTTAGTAAAAGGGAGAGTGTGACAAATAAATAAGCATGTGCTGTTAGTATAGACTGCTAGTTTTCTACAGCACGGTTGGCAGAGCAGTCGTGCAAAAAATGCGCTACTGTTCAAATGTCTCGATGCATTCAACTGAGAAACAGTAAAGGCTACTTTTAAGTAAAAACCCTGGTCCTGAGGGACAGTTTTTTTGAAATTCAGATTTATACACAAGTGATAAATAAGCTTTTCATTGATGCATGCTTGTTAGGATAGGACAATATTTAGCTGAGAAAATCTGGAATCTGAGGGTGCAAAAAAAATAAAATAAAATAAAAGATAAAAACGTTCTTTAAAGCTGTCCAAATGGAGCCCTCAGCAAAGCATGTTCCTAATAAAAAATTAAGTTTTAATATATTTTAGGTAGGAAATTAAATAATAGAATACGGTCCTTGCTTTATATCCTAATCATTTCTGGCATAAAAGAAAAAGAAATAATAATTTTGCCCCAGTTATTTTAATCAAATCATTTATAATCATAATAAAAAAATAATGTACACAAATATTTATATTTGTACAAAAAAATTAGTTAGGTTTGTACACAATGTTATTTTAGTTACTGTATTTTTAATTAAATAATCGATCTTATCGATCCCAAATATTGCTAATATATTTAGGGATAGAAAAGGTATGTTTACTGTTTGCTTACTTCTGCTTCCTCATCTACTCACAATTTTATTATAGCTCACCGTGTGTAATATTAGACTCAAATGCGTAGCCCACGTACTTGACTCAGCAGCGTGGGAAGATTTGTGTGTGCTAGGTAGTACTTGGATGGTCAGATGCTTTTGAGAATATCTGAGAACCACTTAAATATATTTCAAAATAAAGATGATGAGTATATTACACAAATGATACTTAAAAAACATGTGATCTACAAAACATTTCTATGCAAGTAAATGAGTGGAGAGAGCATTTTATTATGAATTTCTGACAATGTAGTGTGTCCTCCCAGACATATGCTGATGAAAAACTGCCCCATTTCATTAAAAAAAAAACAAACAAACAAAAAAAACATCATTTGGATTGTAAAGGAAATGGATATGCAATCAAACCTGTTTTCCTGCTCCAGATCGTTGAGCACTCTCTCAAGCTCTCCCTTCTCTTCAGTCTCCATTGAGATGAGGATCTGAGCGGGGCTCTGCGGCTGGCTGAGAGGAGAGCCTTGATTCAGACTCTGGCAGTAGTGCTGGATCAGCAGATGCTCATCATCCCTACAATAACAACAACAACTACAGCACTCCATTTCCAGTTCACTACATCACATCCATTGCTCAAGATTTCAATTACCGTTTGCTGCTTTAAACTCTTAATAACTGAAAAATACATCAGCTCAATCGGCTTGTGAGCAGTAAGCTGGTCTAAAAACAATCCTATTGTTTTAATACCACAAAATAAACTACAGTATAAGAGCATTTAACATGTAATCGTTTTATAATAATTCAATCTGAGCGTGCTGGGAAAATGATACGGGTTCATTACTGATCTCCACTGCTCTGTGCATGGGTGGAAAGAGCTGATATGAGAAATTTAGATTATGCATTTTAAAATGAACCTGATATTCCTACAATAAGACACAGTTCAAAACTTAATGTTTTAGGCAAACACAAGCAGTTAAAATGTGTAAGTAGGTACATTATAGGATCTACACACATTATTAGATTCATTTATTGCATGATTTTATGTACAGTAGAGTGTAAAAGAGTTGCAAGCTCACATGCTTTCATTGGGCGATACATTGTCATTCACATACGAGCCATTTTGGTTCTCCATTTCAGCTAGCCTGTGAAAACACAATATCGTTCTGTATTCATTCATGAACAGCTCATGCAGTTGCATTCGTTCACATCAGTAAGGCACCAACTTACGTGCTCAACATCAACGCAAACACATTTTGCGTGTTACTAAACACTGCAAGCAACGGTCATATTACCACTCGTCAGGTTACAATATCAATTCCAAACGGTTGAAAACTAATCAATCATGGTATAAATGGTATACGCGTATACCATTTTACGGTATATGCAATCACATTACCCAGCTCTAATGCAATGCAAGTCTGGTCTTGAAATATATACAGTTCCATAGTAACATCAACATAACCATGCTTTAAAAAGACCGACCTGCTAGCGTAATGCTCGATGCGTGAGTGGGTGTCGTCATGGGAGAGTTGAGGGGAAGATGACGGCCTACCAGTGACAGAAGAGCAAAGGTCAGAAAACACGGATGAACTAAATATATCAACATTAGAGAGGAAGGGCGTTTTATTTAACTGAGCATTACTACACAGATTAAACAGCTGCTATACAGTAGATCCAATAGAATCAGGTTAGTAGATATAAAACAGTAACATTAATCAGGAATTACTAACCTACTATTATGTACCATCCGATGTATGGTTTATTGCAAATACACAATATAATATTCAACATTACGGGGTCTATTATTTTATTATTGTTACTGAAAGAAGTCTATGATGCTCGCACAGTGTAAATTTATTTGATGATAAATGCATTACATACAGTACAGACAGTTCAGTAACCCTGTTTAATTTAATAAAAAACAGTAAAATTGTGAAATAAAATAATGGTTTTCCTAGTTTAATATGTTTAAAATGTAATTTATCTCTGTGATGGCAATGCTGATTTTTCAGCATCATTACTCCAGTCTTCAGAATCAGAAAACATGCTGATTTTTTGCGCTATTAGTAATAACGGCTTCATTAAAAGGAAAACCAAAACCAAGTCTACATATTTTTCAGGATTCTTTGATCTAAAGATCAGAATTTCTTTTTTTAATTAACATATTTAGCATGTCTTTTCTAAAAAAAATAAACTGATGCCAAACCTTTGAACTGTAGTGTATGTTGTATGTGTGTATCTGACATAATGATAAGTACCTACACCACACTGACATGTTAGTCTAGCAGATGAATGGTGGAAGCCATGTGATGGACACATTCCGAAATATCCCACAGTTTTGACAATGGAAGATGAGTGTTTCATGGAGACGTGTATAATTTCATATAGAAAAGCAGAAGAAGATATGCTATACCACTATATGATTTTCTTAAATGTGCTGACCAATAGAGCAATAGACACTGCACTGATATCCATGTATGTGGATGTAGGATCATCCAATAGGAACTAAAGGACTTGCAGAACCTCAATACTGCTTTACTTTGCAATTAGACTTTCAAATTAAAATTTCAGTAAATCCTTTACGTTCATAGGACTACGGATCACATTGTAAATGTGAGGTGAAAATCCTGAATGTCCTCTAGTGGCACAGCTGGCAATACGTGATCCAGAAAGCAGCTTGCAGTGGATGTGCGTGAGCGTGTTGGTGTGTGGATGTACTCACGGATGGTCAACAGGCCAGAAGTTGATCAGTGTAACAGGACTGCAAGACAAAAAAAGATGTAATGATGGACAGGACAAGTAGATGCATTGATAGCATGATAATGACATGATTGTTAAGAAGCACCAAACACACAAACCCACTGATATGACACCAAGTTAAATCCTAACAGCATTTGTAGTGGCCAATAACATACACATGGCAATCAATTCTCTTGCAATTCTCTGTTTGTTGAGAAATAGCTTGCGTCAACTATGCTGGTTGTGTGTTAGGACCGAAATGAAAAAAGGAGAAAAAAAATAAAAGTTAATGCTGCAAGAATAATGTGTGTGTGCATTTAGCACAGCTTCACGATTACTTTGACAGACTGCACACATTTGCAGCTGCTCCTCTACAGGGGGAAAAATAATTCCACAGCATAAATACTCCTACTGTGAACACAAGTAATGATCAATGCACACGGTAAAGCAGAAAAAAAAAAATCCAAGCAAAACTCTTGCAGCTGCATTTTAAGGTTAGCAAGTGTTAAGAGTCATTTTTACTTGTCTTGTTTGCTACTAGGTTAAATTGTTTTATTTAGAGTGTGTCAGATGAAATGCAGCTTTTTCTTCATGTTAGTAACATTTTCACCACCAATTGAACGTTTTACGGCATTTCTGGCCGTAGAGCTTTAGCAGCCGAAATGTAGGGGAATTAATTTTTTCCTTTTAATTTGAGTGAATTTAACGGTTTGAGATAGGGATGTTCATTTTAACAGTTTAACCGACCAATATGAATTTGGACTGATTAATACAATCAGTTATACATCATTTTATTCACTTATATATTTCAGTATTTTACCCATTTTAAATTTTGCATTTAAATGCTGCATTGTTAAAATACGTCACTCATAGCCTATATAAAAATGTGTTGACCAAAAAAATATATATATATAATAAAAAGAGTCGCGTTTTATTGGCCACATTCACACAGCAGTGGAATCCAATTGTCAGGCTGCTCGAGTCCTAATACAGGGAGTGACGACCGCGTTGTGAACGGAACTCACCTGTAAATGCTCAGAACTTGCAACCGCATTCTCGTAACACACGCTCTGTGTGAACGGAACAAGACTGGACAACTGGTGTCGGTCACATCATACACTGCTAAAGAGAGCCGCTCTGCTGCACAAACGTGCATCTACCCTGTGTTATGTGCTTTTATGTGTGTTTTGGGTAACTTATTAGCTTTGCGTCATCTGGAAGTTTAATTAGATCTCGTTAATTAAGGCTTGATTCCCATTGCACGTTCATACAGAATTAACTAACTTTCTTTCGTTGCCTTGATTTATTATTTAGGTAAAACAGCTATATATTTCTTGTATAGGCCTATTTATCCTTTATGATTTTTCTCTGGTTGCAAAAGTGCTGCAGGCGTATGATATGAAATAGATATGATCATGTGAATCTTCTGTTGTTTGCTAGTTTTTGCGCACGTACAATGAATCCGCAGAAAACAAATATTACTATTTTTAACGGGTCACAGGCGCTTATCCTTTCTAATTGAATAAAATTCTAATTTAAAATAATGTTGTTGATTAATAATCGGTGGACGAGCGTCAGTTGTCAGTTACGAGAAATAACAGAAATGAACATCCCTAGTTTGAGACATCACTCAACTATGCACTTGCTATGAGCCATGTTTCTATTACTATGCATAAAACATAGCTCTTGACAGTTTTTTCTAATAATAGTTCTTACTGTAAATGTATCATTAAGGAGTGTGTCAATGTCTTTATTAATGAAAACAAAAACTATTAAATAGGGTTGGGCAATATATTGTGTGATATATTCATGCACATCTCGCGGTCCTATGATTAGCAATAAATCTCCATCACCTGTTTTCAAACAGATGAGTTTCTTTAATTTATTAATTTGAGTTAAGTTCATGTATTAATTTGAGTTGACAATTTATTAATTTGAGTTGTGTTCATTTAATAATTTGAGTGGCTTTAATTTATTATTTGAGTTGACAATTAAGTTAATAATTTGAGTTGCTTTATTATTTGAGTTGGGTAAATTTAATGAGATGTGCTAATTCAATTATTTGAGTTGACAATTTAATAAATTGAGTAGGGTTAATTTAATCATTTGAGTTGCGTTAATTTAATCATTTTTAGTTAATTTAATCATTTGAGTTGTGCTAATTCAATTATTTGAGTTGACAATTTATTAATTAATTTGATTTAAGATAGTATATAAATTTGAGTTGAGTTCATTTAATAATTTGAGTTGTGTTACTAATATTTTTTTTCAGTGATTTGAGAACAGCTAATTGAGATTTTCCGATAATCAAAGAATTAGCTTTACTGATGAGATACGCATTAATATATTGTTTGATATATTTCCAACCCACACTATTAAAAATGACTGCTGTCAAATGATTAATCACATGCAAAATATTATACAAACAATATTTTATATGTATTTGTGTTGTGCATATTTATTAAGTACATGTAAATACAAACACACATGTATATATTTCAGAAAAATATGTTATGTTATGTTTATATATCAAATATATTTATTTATAATATATTATTCATGATTAATCGTTTGACAGCACTATAACAAATACTTATGATGAACTATCCATTGTTTAAAATCTGGTTGACATTAATTCTACTCTCTTGACAGCATCTGGAGTCACAGTGTGATGTACACTGTGCTTTTAATAATTATAGACAAAAAATGTTCCTATCAGATGTAATGTGTCTAATTACAAACAATGAAATGAAGACTTTAAAAAAGGACGAGTCTCACGTCTCCATGTTGTCTCCCTCAAGGATGGTCTGGACGGGAAGGTAACCCATGCGAGGATGCTTGGCAAAATAGCGCTTTGTCCTGAACTTGTTCTTTAACACCTTGGCAAAGTCTCTCACGTCTTCTCCTGACGTCGTCTGAAGTAAAAAAGGACACAAAAAGTCATAATTGGCACTTCAATCTTAAAACACATTGACTTTGCTAGATATTAAACTTTCAATAAGTTCTATGAAGGCAAAAAAAAAAAAACCTACCGGTGTGCAATATTCAACCATAGGGTACTGCATCTTGTGACCTTTAGCCACTCTGCCAGAAAAGAAGCAGCTTTGGCAGATATCATAGTTAAAGTGCTTTAAACTTCGGTACCTGCAGAGACCAGACACAAACAGTGAGATCCGGGTTATAGTCATTGCCAAAATATTTTCAAAAATCCTGGATCTGAAGGGACATGCACGCCAGATTATCCCCCGGAAAACATTATTACATCTCGATCCTCCAGGTGGAGCTGTTTCTTGTAATCACATACTCTCAACATTACAGTAAATATTACAGTCCTTCTCCTGTATTCTAATAGTATAAATGTCATTCTTATGAGGTAAAATTCTTAAAGGAATAGTTCACCCAAAAATTTAAATTCTGTCATCATTTCCTCACCCTCAAGTAGTTCCAAACCTGTACGAATTTCTGTGTTCTGCTGAACACAAAGGAAGATACTCTAAAAAAAAGTTTGTAACCAGGCTGGTCACTATTGACTTCCATAGATAGTGATAGTAAGAAAAAAAAAATACAATGAAAATCAACGGTGACCCAAATCAACCTGGTTACAAACTGTCTTCAAACTATCTTCCTCTGTGTTAATTAATACAGGTTTAAAATTACTTAAGGTTGAGTAAATAACAATTTTCATTTTTGGATGAATAAAAAATGTAGGTCAGTATTTTCTTTTAATTATTATTACTTTTATTCAACAAGGATGCATTCCATGCATTAAATGTATGTTACAAATTATTTATTATTATTATTATATTGTTTTTAAAACGGACAAGAAATATCACACATCTCAAATCAGCATATTAAAATGATTTCTGAAGGATTACGTAACAAAGAATGATAATTGAGTAACTCAGCTTTGATTCACATAAATAAACAACACTTTAAAACAGATTAAGTTGTAATAATATTACTGTTCTACTGTATCTACTGTATTATTTTTGACCAAATAAATTCAACCCTGGTTAGTTTAATTAGACTATTTATTTGTTTATTTTAAATGTTACGGACCTCAAACTTTTTAAAAGATGTCAGATGAGTTTACAATAACATGAGGGTGCTATTAGTGACAGTTCTCTTTTAGTGAGTGAACTATATTCCTTTTGCCACAGCATTATTTTATCATGTTTTATCGAATCTCTCTTAATCTCAGCAACAATTTCTTTTCCCTACTTATATAACCAGAGGCACATGAAGAAAAAATATTACATCACAAACTAAAATCCCCATTTCAATAAAATCCCAATGGATAAAACATATAAAGTCAAGTCCCATATTATTTCTCACTGTAAATCAAAGGGTTATGCCAAGGGAAACTATCTTTTAGACATTTTTACACATGCACAGGACCAAGATGGCGCATTAGAAGTGCTGACACAGAAATGTATGAATACTACCATTAACCCATGTAGAGATTAAAATAAGTTGATATATCATTTTGTGAATAAACAATAAAAGAAGTGCAATTTCTCAGCCTAATACAACAACAAACACAAGATTAATAATATATTACATTAATATTAGTAGTTAAAATATTATGCAATAAAAATATTCTATCAATACAAATCCATACATTTTAGCACTCTTATTTGCTGGAAATATAATGTATTAGTACAGGCAAAACAATCTCATGAAAAAACAAACTGACTCGGAAGTAAATATGGTCACGCTGATACAATGTTCAATTTAAAATAAAATATGAAAATACTTTATGCAAAGTACGAGTACAAAGTACTGTGCTCTCCCACCAATAAAAGTAGAAAATATACACTGCAGCTTTCAAAGCCTAAAAACAGGCAAAGCTACTCTTTTTCAAAGTCTGCCTTGAAGTTTGGTGCAATGCTTAATAATGCACAAAAAAAAAACTGCTGATACTTTTAAAGCACCTGAAGCAGAATCAGTCATTCTGAATAATAGCACTAAAGAAAAGGTCCATACCTGAAGCCAATAATAGGACATTCCTTACAAATGTTGCATTTAGCCTGGTGCTTTGCTGTCTCAGCGGCTGCCACACGGTGAAGGACAGGAAGCCAAACCATCGACTGAGGTTCTAAACGCATCCAGTCCAGGAAGACGGAAGCCTCTAGTTCTGGTTTGTTATTGGCCTTCATATCAGAGCAACAGAACATATATGCATGAAATGCAGAAGAAGTGCATATTCTACATGGCAGCTTTAGCTTCATTTAATCATGAATGAAGACTGTGGGTACTCACAAACTGAAAGCAGCTGCGCACACTGGGCTCGATATTGCTCCCGCCGAAAGACGCCACCTCACCCAGCTGCCTGGGGATCTGAATGGCGTCGTGTAGAAGGAGGCCGAGGCGCCGCTGGTCACAGAAGCCTGTGGCACTGGCCACCTCTCTGAATAAAACTAAAGAGCACAAAAAGAAAGTCTGAGGGAGACAGGTAACAGTAACAGAAAGTCAAAACAACCAGTCATGAGGGTCAATTTGAGATTTTGAGATTTATACATCAACCGAAAGCTAAATAAATAAGCTTTTAGATAAGCCGGTTGTACGGTTTGTTAGAATATTTGGCCAAAATATAACTAGATAAAATTATTTTTAAAAAAAAATGGCGAAAATCACCATTATAGCTGTTTGAAGTCCTTAGCTACGAATAAATCAAAATAAAAAATTAAGTCTTTATATATTTACGGTACAAAATTTACAAAATATCTACATGACCTTTACTTAATATTCTGTTAGGTTTTGGAATAAAAGAAAAATAATATTAATATTGCCCCATACAATATATTTTTGGCGACTGCTACAAATATATTCTTACTAATTATGACTGCTTTTGTGGTCCAGGGTCACATACATTTGTGTGCATGTGTGTGGAATATCCTGGAGTAATGGCTAAAAAACAGCTGTATCATCACAGGAATAAATTACATTTTTAAACATATTCAAATAGATAATAGTTATTTTAAATGGTTGTGTGTGTATTTTCACCGTTGGGAGCTTATATTATCCCTCTAAAGTGTATTAAAACACTTGTAAATGCTAGCTGTGTGGTTGCTAGGTGGGTAAACATTTATTTCGGAGCAGCTGTTGCCCTATACTGTGTGCTATGTACTCTAAACGGGCAAACTCCAACGCTTTACAACTGTGTTTACAGCAGTGCTATTAACAAGCAAACAATGACAACATACTACAAGACACTAAACACACCTGAGAGAGCTGTTAACTGCTAGCGGTACAGTTCCATAAACCAAGTGAATATCTTGGCTCTTATTATGGCTTAGAGACAGAACAGAAATAAGGAAGCACACAAGATAAGCGGAAAAAAAAACTTACATCTGTACTTATCTTCAAGGTGAGCTTTGCACAAACAGATTATTCCCGTTTTGAAGGAGAGGGTACGAATCTTTCCGGCTCGTCCTCTGCGGCAAAAAAATCAAATAACAAGGTGACAAATGACTAAAGCACGACCGTCATTTTCTGTTTTTTTGCAGATAAAGAGTCAAGATCATGAACAAAATACTTTTTAATGTTTCTGCACCATAAATTGGTAAAACAAAGACATTCTTTACAATTTGTTTTGGGCAACCAGTGTATAGGAAAATCAGATTTCTCACAAAAACAAATGAATGCAAATCCATAATTAAAAAAAAAAAAAAAAAGTATCTCTTTTATAGACACTTATTTAATGAGTTTACATCTGAAAAACTACATTTCAATCCTCAAAACAAGCTTTACTCATTCTGTATACAAGACTAGTTTATGTACCACTATCTCAAAACATATAAATTACAGGTTGATATAAATTATATTTTTCAGATATGATAATAATGTGTTTAAAAAAAGGAAATAAAACAGATTATTGTTTAGACTCTGGCAAAATCTATATACTAATTATGTTAAATATTATTTTAGTCTTTCCTTTCTGTGATGGGCTGGCCCAGAGGGAAGCACTCCTACAACCGTCCACAACATCTTCCAATTTAAACACAAAAGAGTAAACAGTCCTAATACTCCAACAGTAGGATAAATGCACTGTATTTTTTGACGGAAAACTATCCTGAAACCATAAGCATGCCAGAACAGCGCCACATATTGACTTTGTTCAGTTTCAAATGGTCTCAATTTAATGTTTCGATCACATTTCTGTCCCCAAACTCAACACCTGTTAAAATGACAACTGCTTAGTTAAACCATTTACGATTTTGAAGACTTTTTAAGGCTTTAAACTCAACCAAACTGTATTTCAGAGTGTTTAAGGACACACAGACAACGGTGAAACTCCCCATCATCTTTAAATAACATTGCTTAAAAAGCAGACGTAGAATGAAAAGACCTTCAATGTTTTCTCTCAGTTTACTCTAGGGGACAGATGGGGGTCTTCTGTGGAATCTACCACCTCCGTGTACAAACACTGCATGATTTATAGCTCAGTGTGATCCTACTAAGAAACCCGCTGAGAACTGAGTTCAACTCCAACTGATGCTCTCTGACTCATATGTTCAAAGATTTAATGGATTAGTTCACCCCAAATTTAAAATTCTGTCATCATTTACTCACCCTCATGTGGTTACGAACCCACATGACCTTCTTACAATCATCAGCTTTTTCTGAAGGAATGCAGCACGGACATTCGTCAAATTTTCTCTTTTTATGTTTCAAAGAATACAGCATACCATGATTTGGAATGACACGAGGGAGAGTAAATGATGACACATTTTAATTTGAGCCATGGCTTTAACATGTTACGCACAAAAACAATTAAAAAAAGGTTGAACGTACGTGTCATAAACGTTGAGGAGCCAGTTGAGACACATGTCCACGCACAGAGGCACGTTAACCAGGCTGCTGTGCTGCTGCTCTAGACGGTCGTAGATGCTGGTCAGACAGTTGATCACTTGCATGATGTCCATGAATTGCTCGTTCTGTTTCAGGTTGTGCTGCTCAAAGGCCTCACAGGCTGCAGACATGCCCAGAAGATCCACTGTGCACACAGAGAGAAGCAAAAGTTGTGAACGTGTTGCTATGCTCGTTCTTGGTATTCTTGCTTACTATCATTGTTGTGTGATTGCGAAGAGGAGATTTTGTGGACTTACAGCAGAGAGCTTTCTGCATTCGTCTGAGCTTCATCGCCGTCCTGTATGCCGAGAACCGCACGTTGTTGAGATCCGCTGTTTAGTGACAAATGTTAATTTTAGCAAACTAATCACAACATTTCATTACGGTCACAATCAAACCTCTCATCTCTGCATTTGACCATTTCTAATTTTGATCTTATTTCTTGGGTTCTGAAAAACAGGCAGCAGAAACATCGAGCTAGTTTCGTCCAATTAGTTTCTCCATTTTAAATTCATTGATCAAGAATGTTTCAATCTGACATTTTATTCAAAGGCAATTACCACACTACCACATAGATTCATAAGCCGCAAGTGTGGGCGACTTCGTATCAGAGCTGGGAAATATGGTTCAGCCTTTACAAACCAGTATATTAACATACACACACATGATTTTACATGAACCATTATTTTACAGCCACTGTTGCCAGGAGGTAACATGTTAAATATACACTACTATTCAAAGGTTACCCTTGATGAACAGCATTCAAAAGAACAGGGATTCTTTTTACAACAATAATAAGTGTCTTTACTGTCACTATTGGTCAATTATCCTTGCTGAATAATAACTAACACAGTAAAATGGCACAGGAAGATGTCCATTAACAGTTTTCTGTAAAAATAAAAATGAATATGAATATGTGTGACCCTGGACCACAAAACCAGTCTTAGGTTGCTGGGGTATATTTGTAGCAATAGCCAAAAATACATTGTACGGGTCAAAATGATTGATTTTTCTTTTTTTGCCAAAAATCCTTAGGATAGTAAGTAAAGATGATGTTCCATTGAAGGTATTTAGTCAATTTCTTGTTGAAAATATATGAAAACTTAATTTTTGATTGGTAATACTGTATACATTGATAAGATCTAATTTGAACAACTTTAAAGGTGATTTTCTCAGCATTTAGATTTTCCGTACCCTCAGAGTCCAGATTTAAATATAGTCTCGGTCAAATATTACCCTATCCATCTAAATCATACACCAATGGGAAGCTTATTTATTCAGCTTTCAGATCATGTATAAATCTCAATTTCGACTGGTTTTGTTGTCCAGGGTCACATATTACTAATATTCAGCTGTATCACATGCACATCAGATCTGAATCAGGCTTACCTAATGACTGGTACAGTTCTGCCATCTTTGGGTGGTCCCAACATGTTGTTTGGGTCTGGTGACTGAAAGCAAAAACATCATGAAGTACAATAAACAGTACCTCTACCTGGAAAATACAAACAGACATATTTAATAATAAATACCAAAAGGCTATACAATGTCCATAAATGTGTTTATGAGTCATATTTAATGTGTTATCCATCTAGGGTAATACAGATTAAGACAAGGTCTTGAGTCATTTTACGTTAGACAATAAATCTGTGCAGTCTTCAAACTCAAGAATAGCTACGTTATATTCTTCAACTGATACTCCCAACACGTTTAATAAATCCATCATGAAAGTGGCTAAAAACATACTAACCATAGTTTAGACATGCTGCTGATGACAACATCTTTCCGTTATTGTGTGGTAGTGAGAATGTGAATTTAAAAAGGAATACCCTTGAACGGCCATTATTTTCAGTATAGAAAATAAAAAGGCAGCATAAACCTATCATAAAATTGGTCCATACACAAAATAACTGTACCATATCTAGCATACAATTATGCTGTTTAGTCACTTTAGAGTCTCCATTTCTATTTCACTTTCATTATATTGAAAAAAACATCCCTTTCATGTTCCATGGAAAAAAGTCCCACAGGTTTGGAACAACATGAGGGTGAGAAATGACAGATCTTTCATATCTGAGTTGAACGATGCCTTTAAGAAAAATGTCTATATATAGGGATGAAAGGGGCTTTTACAAGATGCTGTAATGTGTTTTCCCAGCAATATAATACATAGAATTTTTTTAAACAAACATTTTGTCACCATTATGCCATAAGTTTAAGGTCTCTTGAGTAAAGATGACCGAATAGGCAACGTGCCAAAACTACACAAGTTACGCAAAGAATTGTGGGCATGTTTGCGACTGAAAGTTACTGAACTGCATCTTTTCCTAACTGCTAGTTGTCCGGTTGCATGTGCGTTTGGCAGTGACTGAAAAAAAAAAAAAACCTGAACTTAAAGAGTCAAAAGCTCATCTCTGCCAAAAACTCGACTTGCAACTTGTAATCACTTTATCTGATATTTCCCATGAATAAATCGTTTGAAGTCCATTGTTTGGATCCTACTTCTGACCATGGGAGTAGTTTTGAGCATCTGAGTAATTGTAATGCGGTGTCTTTGTTTGAATTGTAAAAGAAGAGAGTTTAGATTTCTACATTCACAACAGTGCCTATTTTGTTACAAGGGCTTTAAATGAATCCATTAGTGGAAATGCAATTTACACTACTGAGATGCCTTGTTTTGAAGTGTTGCTATGGGCCGGGATGTTTTTGTGATTTTGGGTTTAAGCCAGCCAAGCAGCTCTGCAGAATTCTAATAAGGTTGAGAAACTTCAAAACTAATAAATTATACTCAGACCCTACAGTGTTTTGGGTAGGGAAAAACACAGACTGGGGTTCCAACCATCAACAAAAATGAGATGAAAGTCAACTTCCAAGCATTGTTTTTCAGAAGAAATGTTTTTTGGAAAAAGTCAAAGAGGTCAAAATGAAAGTACGAAAGGATTATAAAAAGGGGGCTGCAGAAAACAGTGTCTCTGAAATGCAAACAGTATGGCGTAGAATCACTTTCATAACTGGACCACTAAAATAAAGTACCATAGTGATATCAGTAAAATCAATATCATTTTGTTTGAATACTGCTAACTTGGAACACATATGAAACTGAATCAACAATATAAATTATATTTCTAAAACGCATATTGCTATACTGGTAGTGATATGTAAAACTGGTATACCTTTTTTTTCCTTTAAGCACGACGATTGGTTTACACTAAACCTTCTCATCTCTTAAACTCAATCATGGAATCAGGTCAGCGGATTTTAAGGAAACACATGAAATGTGAATGCTGTGAATGTCCTGCATTGTTTTTGACATGGATATTCACAGCCTCTTTAAAAGAAAGGAATAAAATCTACATGCAGATGCATGACAACAAAGATTTGTGTCTTTCCGATCTTGCAACATGCACACAATTAATAATAGTTTGTTATAATAAATAAGTAAATAAATAAATCTAGATTCCCTGTTTATGAAAAGTAAAAAAAAAAAAAGTCAACTTAATACAGTAAAATATCACTTGTACATATTAGACTACATAATAAACAATAAAAAATTGTGTTTAACAACAATCTTATGCTAATTTTTATGTTGGCATAAAAAACTATACTATACTAAAAAAAATAATGTGTTTTTTTAAAATGCAAGTTACACCTGCAAAGCTGCATTTTTAGCAGCAATTTCTATTAATTTCTATTCTTCTATTAAGAAGATTTCCTAATTTTTAATAATATTAAAAACAAAACTTACTGACCCCAAACTTTTGGTAATAGTGTACATATATAATTGCAAAGGAAATACATAGTGCAATGACTCAACAAAAGCCAAATTAAATAATTACAAATGTAGGAAACATCTGAAGAACTAGGCTGTAATAAGGTTCTGTACACATCATAATATAAAGACCTATCCGTCTTTATATTTCAGGGTTAATATCTGACAACAAAAAGTTTGAAAACCACTAACATGCACAGTTTGTGGGCACCACAGGCAGCTCTCTAGGCTTTGATACCCAGTCAGTATCTGGCAGCGCCCTCTAGGTTCAGGTAGTCTCGGTAGAGCATGCCAATGGCCTGATGGCAATTTTCCCACTGAGATCTCCATACCTGCACATCTCAAAGCGGTGCATGAGCGGAAGTACAGCAGTAATATGGGTTTGGACAAGGGGGAGGAATGCCCACCTACATGCATGCATTCAACTAACAGCACAGGGTACCCACACACACACGTATCACGCAGACACCTCTAATTGTGGCTCTTGGTTATGGTTGAATGCAAACGAACCGTAAGTATGTGGTTAAAACCAAAACAGTGATCATCTGTGTGGCATAACGTTAACTTATGGGAAGCGCACGAATATGGGGGAGTCTTAAAGGCCAAGCCTCGTTATCAACAGAAGGATTTCCAGTCAAATACAGCTCAAAAGCATACATGACAACATGAACGCCGCGTTGGGTTTATCCGTCTGCATGCTGCAAGAAGGGCACAGCAGGAACATCAGGAACTATCGATGTGTTTGGCATTGGAAAAATAAACAAATCAAGCGCTGAACGGGCATGTCGCTAAAAAAAGAGGACATCCCCGGCTGCGCTGGCTCCATGGAAAAACCGAACAAGCACCTGCTAAGCTGTAAAGAAAACGAGAACGGCGAAGAAGCAGCGGGTATACGGCAGATGGACGAATGCAAAACTCCTCGGCGTCCTCTACTCGCACGAGCCGACATTTATTCGCGTTTGCATTGCACTTACTTTCTTAAGTTCTCCCTCATCTCGCCTCTGGGTAATCGGCGAATCCAAAGTGTGTATTTTTAAAATCCCGATGGTTCGATGTTGTTTGGGGCGAATCACCTCCGCGGTGTTCCCTCTCTATAGGGGAAAAAGCATCCGACTTCCCTGCGATCTCCCTCAGCCAGAGCGGCTCAGACGAGGCGGAGCTTTTCCTCCAGCTCCCTTCCCCCTCTAACTCCTGCTCTCTCTCTCTCTCTCCCTCTCTTTCGCTCACTTACAGGCTGTGCCTTAAAACCTAGCATACCGCCTACCTAGACCGCATTTTAGGGTATTGCTGTGGAAACCGTTTAAATATCGGAATCGGGCTCATACTCGCGTGTTTGATTCGATGAATTGTTCGAACGCTCTTGTAATGCTCAACGTGAAGGTCAGAACTTTCGAATAAAACGCAAAGATTCTCTCTTATCTGTTTAAACTCGAGACTGATGCTCCAAGAAATGTTCCAAGAAAACATTCGAAAACTCCAAATTTTGTTCGAATCACAGTGTTACATTCGAACGCTCGAAATGTTTAAACACAACAAAAATATTCCCGCAATACTTCAACGGAATGTTCTAACGCTCCTCTAAAAACAATTAATGAGACTGTGGTTTGCCAAATTGTTCAATAAAACACACTTGCAATTACGCTTAAACTGAACGTGTGATCTTGCCATTAATCTTAAAAAACGAATCGAATTATGTGAACGTTCTGATGATTTTCTAACGCTCAGATCAACGTCTGATGCTATGAACTGCACCAATGATACGAAAAAAAAAAAAACATGATAGTCTTGGTTTAAATAAACAAATAACTAAATTAATAGCTCAAAGTCTGGATCCAATGTCCAAACACACGATTAAAAGGTAACATTACTAGATAGGCAGCTCATAGGATTTGAGACACAACCACTAAAATGGTCAAAATGTTCAGTAGTCTATTTGTCAGGGAAGGCTATATAGATGGGTTATTTATTCTCTGACAAAAGCTGGCGCTACAGTGCCAGAATCTTACATAAATTCTAAATAAATTGTGATCCACATAACATGCAATAATTTGCTTAGTTTGCTTAATGTATGGGATGGGATGGAGTTCATGAAGTTTATGAGTAAAAAGCCTATAAAAAGTTTATGGGTAAAATATTTCATTGGATAACACTTTTATAATAACTTTCATTACTGACATTTAGATCACTACTGTACATATATAAATGTCATGAAACTTGGATTTGTACGTATAATTCACACAAATGAGTGAATGAACTACTGATCTGTTAAGCATTAATGTTTGTTGATGACTTATTAATGAAAGTTATTATGAAGCGACCCCCTTTATTGTCCTGCAGCTTATCATTTGCAATAAGCTGGAAATAACAAATTCTAGTGCCGTCTGACTGCAAGTACTGCTCCGCTTGACCAGCATTAATGACATTCATAATCTATGACAGCATCATTAAGAGTCAGTTCTCTCCTACTTGAAGTCAGATTCGTGGACTGCCATGAGCATAAATGCTGCCCTGAATTTATATGAAGGTTGTGTACATACTTTAAAGCTTAAACAAAATACTGTATGCCAAGTGAGTGAGTAATAACATGCATTACATGCTGGTTTCAGGGGGTTTCAGCTTGGTTGTTTCGAATTGATCTGTAATAGAAAATGCCTGACATAACTGGCTCAGGAATATGAAGACACCAGTTAACCACACATGATCATTTCTGAGGATGATGTATGTACTCTAATGTTCAGAAGTGTGAGATCAATAAATATTTATTTATTTTTCTCAGATTTATTTTGAAAGAATTCTCTTATACTCACCAAGGCTGCATTTATAAATACAGTAACATTGAGAAATATTTTTAGAATTTAGAATAACATTTCTATTTTGATATATTTTAAAATGGAATTAGTCCTTGTGAAGACAAAGCTGAAATTTAGGTCACTGTACTTCTATCTTCAGTGTCACAGAATCCTCCAGAATTCATTCTAATACGCTGCTCTGAAACATTTCTCATTTTAGCAATGTTAAAAAGTTGTGCCTTCTAATATTTTTAAGAAAACCATGATGGATCTTTTTTCTAATGTTCAAAAGAACAGCATTTATTTAAAACAAAAACGTTTTGCAAGATTTTGAATCACTTTATTGTCATTTTTGATCAATTTAATGCAACTTTAATGAATAAAAAGTATTGATTTCTTTAAAAAAGCTTCCAGATCCTAAACTTTTGAACATTATTGTATGCATATATGAGATTATTGCAACTTGTAAGCAAGACAAGTGGGGTGAGCTTTGCCGCTTTAAGTTTTCCCCCAGGCAAAGAAAAATCAGATGGAAGTGATAGCAATACTCATAATTATATTGCAGGATGTCTGCTATAGTATCTGCTGATATAGCTATGGAATATAACTTATAAAAATGTGCTAAGAGTTTGAACAGTTTGATTCAATACAATGCCTTATTTTGTGAAACATTATTCACATTTTCATAAATCAGCCATCTGGTTTAAAATCCAGAACATTTTAATGTTCTGTAATATCTCCTGTATTTTGATGTAAAACATTTGTTAAGCTGCTAACACAATGTTTTCTCACAGGAACTATGTTTTGGGGGAAACACTTAATTTAAAGTGCACCTATTATGGGGTAATGGGTTCATATTTTGGTTTTGGGACCTTGCATGCAAGATAAAAAAAACCAAAAAAAAAACATGTTTTTAATATGCATTTATTTTTATCCTATTGGTTCAATGACACCCATAGATTCAGTCAATGATTAATTTTTCCAAACCCCTTCAGTGGTCGATTTCATTTTAAACAGTGTTTGTGAGCGGGCAATATGCTAATGTTTAATTTTGACAAAATTAAACTGTTTGGGACTCGTTTTAAAAAATAATTCAGAGTGGATTCTTTCTTTAGAGAGACAATAACTTTATGCATGATGCACTTTCAAAATGTCTATCTTTGCAGGACGTTTTCAGTCACTTAGAGCTGTGATGCACACTGGATGAAAGGTAAATCCATAATAGGAGCACTTTAATAGCTCACGATTAACCTAGGGTCAAATAATATAATATGGTTTTATACATTGGCAATTTAACATGTATGAATATAGGTACTGTATATTTTTGACCTCGGATAAGATTGCTTTGACATGAAATTCATAGAAATTTTGTAAGGCATTTCTACATTGCAGAAAAAAATATTATTAAAATAAAATGCTAATAGCAAAATCATTTTGAATCTTTGCTGATGTATCATTTATTATATATGCACTTTTATATAAAGTACAGAACATTTAAATGGAACACATCCTGGTTTAATATGAAGAACAGCATTTCTGAGACTCGTCTGCACGCAGAAGTTCTCAGCTATATGTGATGCATGCTGCTACATGCATTGGCAGAGCCTAATTTATCATCTCAGATTATTCTGCACAAATTTTCCAGGGTGATATCTCTGTTCGGAAAAAAGGTCATGGAAAATCACTTTTCTTTGGTAGTCTGCCGCCAGCTGTGATATATTTCTTAGTCTGGGAGCTTTCATAGTGTTGAAATTCAATTTGTTAATTCAGTGTGGACCTTGAATGTGCCTGACATCAACATGTGGGCTGAGTTTGGGAAGACTTACTTGATATAGTAGGGGACATTGTTGGGCGAAATAGAGCGTTCAAGTGGGCTTTCAACAGACGCTGTGTGCAGAAAAGAAAACCCATTCAGCTTACCTTAATTTCAGAGCCCTTTCTATGCAAACACTTCTCCATTTGATACATGACACAGTAACAAAGTAACTGACTCGACAACTATAACACACAGAATTATTATATAACTACAACGTTATTACATTAAAATACAGAACAACAAAAACACACTCACCATGTAAGAAATTCTGAGACTGGGGCCCCAAGTCTTTATAGGCTGTGGTCAGCTGGGTCAGATGCTCCTCGATGGAGATCTAAAAAATACAGAAAAGAGTGACTAGAATTAATAGCTGTAAATAGTTTCAATTTAGTATCATTTTGTTTTCCAGTTTTAGTAACGTTTTAGAAGTTTTTCATCTAGTATTTATAATTTAATTTCAGCTTTTTTCCCCATTTATTTATAGTATTTCAATTAATGGAAATGATTTTTAAAAGTTTTATTTAATATTAAAAATACTCACTGACAATCAAAAACACTTTCAACCAATTATGCGAAAAAAAATGTTTCTTTACAATTTTTCATCATGGCTGTTTTTATGTTTCTGTTGTACTTCCTTTTATTAAATAATGCCTTTCCGTGTCCTTTGACAATTTCCCAAGCACATTCCCAACAGTCAACCGGTACATGTTATTCCAAATGAAATCTAGTTTGTCTTTGTAATCTTCAATCAAAATGTAATACCTTGTTTTTCATTTAATACAACTGTCTTTGTTGCTGATGTCACTAAGCCCATGTTAGCATCTGCATAATGTTTACCAATAGCCAGACAGCTATTTAGGCATTGTTTTGGCGTAATCACTCTATTCAGGTATGGAACAGTCAGTTCCCAATGGATCAAAATCAAGTCCCTCATTTTTAGTTAAACATGGACTTTTTGTTTAAAAATACATAAGCTTACGTTGCAATTTTTTTTTACATTGACTTTAAATAAAAAGAACAAGAAGATACCTGCAGGAGCCTCCATCTCATGTTGAGATCATCAATTCTGCTCAGGTTGTCAGGAGAGAGCTGAATGTCAGGTGGTCTAAATGTGGAAGCCAGTTGGTTCACCTGATTTACATTATCCTGGATGGGAGCTATCTCCTCCTGGAACACCTGGGAAAATACAAAGTCTTGATGACTTTTGGCAAAAACGCTAAAAAATATATATATTCAGGGTGTAAACATGGCACCCCCTGGTTTCTTTAGATAATTTTATGGTGTCTAAACATGTCATCCCTTACAACATGTTCCATGAGGACATTAACCTTTACTCTGTCTATGTGGTTTTGCAAGTCATCTATAAGCAGGTCCCCAACTGGCTTCCAAGAATTCTTCATGGTCTCAGCCTGCCGTAGTTTGAAGTCCAGCTGATCCTGGGCATCCTGGAGCTCCATCAGCCTCTCCAAGGCCAGCTCCAGCTGTTGCTGCCAGTCAACAGAAGCTGCACCCAGATTCTTCCATCGCACCGTTACATCCTCCACTTCTTTGCGCAATATGCGGCCCACGTTTTGAACCCTCTCCTCAGGACTTACATCTGGGTGGCATACAATAAGTATACAGGTTATAAGTAGCACAAGTTATAGCATCAGGAATTTCTTGTATTGGGGATGTATGTAAGGGTGATTTCATACCCTTTTGTCCAGGCCTCTGTTTCAGACCCTCACGAGGCATCTCGGTGAGGAAGGCTTTAGCATTGTCGAGTGTTCCAATGATTACTGGTTCTTTGGCACTCAGTTCTCTTCTGAAGCCCTATGAAAGCATGGAGACTTTGCTATCAATAGTACTGTACGCTACAAGGAGGAGTGAATATTTCTGCAACCTTAGCACAGATACGAAAACCTGCATCATTTCCACATACTGTACACCCCCTGAAGTCACACTTAACCAGGTGCTATTTGTGCTGGTATAGTGACGTCTCATGCATATTTAAATTAATCCATTGTCATTCCTTCCTGGGCAAACATGCCTACTTCCTATGCAAATAGGAGCTTATTATAGAATGCACCGGATTCACAAATATCAATACAGCAGGATGCAATTAACACAGTACTGTTACAAATGTTTGTGTACATTTTCTTGTGATCCTTGTGTGAAAGTTTTCCTGCTCGAATCTTTCAGCCATTTTTCTGGGCACATTTCCATGCAATACAAACGGTCATCAACTGTTTCTACATTATTGCATGATATGCATAATTCCTTCAAAGAACTAGGTGCATTGCAGACATTGCATGCCTGTGTGTTACCTAAAATAAAATAATAAAATAGAATAGTTCAACTTAAAATTAAAACAAGAAATCTAAAAAAATATTAACACGACTAAAATAACATAAAATGTAATTAAAACATTTTATATATAACAAGTAAAATCAAATACTTAATAAATATAATATAATATAAAATTCATAATTTTTGACAAAACAATAAATAAACCATAAAAATGACATTATCTCAACCATTAAAATAATAATAAAAAAATACAATAACAACCTCAATAACATAAAAGGAAATGTATCCTTATATAAACATTAATAAAATATTTTATTCTTAATTATCTTATCAATTATCTTATGATAATAACAATAATAATAAAACAAAAAAAAATATTTATAATGTGCTTTTCCCTTACACAAAGCACTACAACATAAATACAATTAAAAATCCATTTTATATAATATATATAAAAAAAAACTCATAACCAAGTTATCTAGTATGATTTTAAAATGATCCAAAGACTGTCCTGTTTCTCAAGAAATCTGACCTTTTGTTCACATGTTCAACTCCATATTTCATTTAATTAAAAAATTTATACCATAACCTTTCTGTTTTCAAACTTTATTTCCAAGTTAGAATGGAAAACACATTCTAGGATTCCACTGCGGTCTCAGGCGTTTGGTCAGACACAGCACGGCAATGTCAATTTATTTAATAGTTAGCAAAAACTTTGTTCAATTAAATTTGTGCTGAGGCTTCTTTGCAGCTCCTACACACACACGCCAGTCTGCTTCCCGGTTAAGTGCACCTGTAGAGTATGACAGTGACTCACGCTCGCTGAGCTCCCTACTCTAACTACTCCATGACCGCATCCTGTTTACAGCGGCCCCTGACAGCTGATGGCCATCAGCAGATGTTAATTGGTCCGCACAACCATGCAAAGAGACAAGGGACTTTGCACCTCTCCTACGCAAGATATCATCTCCATCTGTTTAAATATTTAACAAGAACAGACTCTGATAATGATCACACTTGGGCGCAACAAAAGAGAGAATGCATAAATCACGTCTCGAACATCATTCTTCATGCTTTCAGTGAGGGGCGAAGAGGATGCGTCCTGGACTCACCTTGTGCGAAAGTAGCTGTTGGTGCACGCTCGGCACATCGCCCCCTACTGGCTTCTGCTTTTCTAGCTCCTCCCTCTTCAGCTGCAGCCAGTTGAGCAGCTCTTGTAAGGACATGTGCAGGTGTTTCCACTGATCCACACCTGCATCCAGATAGGGCCTGAGGAGGCGAGCGAATGGTGAGATGTTAAATACGAAACGAGGGTTAAATAACAAATGCTACTAGAGAGCACCATGCTGCCAGAGCGCAACTGAATTTTACAAAGAAAGTGCTGAATAACAGAGATTTCAGAAAACTTTGTATTTGAATATGCATGAGCATTAAAAAAAGCTTTTACCGGCTCTTTCTTCTACCAAGGCAAATGTGGCTCTAGAAGTTGCTTTGTAGCACTAATGGAATTTAAATTTGCATTCAAACACCATGAATTCAAACAGATTCTGTCTGGAGAAAAACGGCAGATGCAAAATTCAAATATATATATATATTTTTACATTTGCTGGAAATATGACTGGTGCAGAACACACCAACATGATGCTAAGTTTCTGACATAGTGCTATTAAAAAATAAATATTAAATTATGAATTAGTAACATAATTCATAATAATTATTATAATTTAATAACACTCAAAAGTTTGTGTCTTTGTGAATGATCAAAAATAACCATAATTTTAATTATCATTATTATTGTTATTAGTAGTAGTATTTTCTAACTTAAAAAAAGAATAATCTTAAATAATGAATGATAAATAATATAAATATATATAAATATAACAGATATTGGTAATACTTTACAATATGGTTTATTAGTTAACATAAGATAACAACATTAGTTAACATGATCTAAGAATACTTCTATAGCACTTGCGAATTTTATTTAATGATAATTTCAGCATTTACTAATGCATTATTAAAATTGTTAACATTAATTAATGCACTGAACATAAAACAACTAATGAGCGACTGTATTTGTATTAAATATATGAATAAAGAGTGTAATAAATGTAGTGTTCATTCTTTGTTCATGTTAATTAATACATTAACTAATGTTAACAAACAACACATTATAATATGGGTATGTATGGGTCTTTGTCAATAATAACATGAAATATACATTTATAATAAATAATCATTTTAATTATGATGATTTTGATTAGTAGTAGTAGTATGCCAAAACAAATATAAAACAATAAATGATAATTATAAAATTACATTTTATAATATGGTTGTAAATTACAATAATTTAAACAAATTCTATAGATAAACATATATTTACAATAAAATGTATAATAAAATAAACAGACATTTTAAATGTAAATTATTACATTTGAAAATTTTACAGCAGGCAAAAGTTTAATTAAAAAAATTATTTTAAATTGTAATATTATTTAACAATATTAGTGTTTTTATTCCATTTCTGAGCCTAAAAGACTTAAAGACATAATGACATATTTTAAAAAAAAATTTACGCGCGCACACACACACAACCATTAATTCATCATTCCTTTCCTGTAATGCAAATGATCCAGGAAAATAACATGTTAAAGTGTAATACTTAACGATAAAAACACTAAGTGTTAGCAATGCATTGCAAGCAGACTAAAATATGCCAGCTTATACTTTATATTTAAAGTCAAACAAATGCAATAGCTTGCATATAGTATTACACAGGCCTGAGGCTTATATATGATCACATTATTTTTCAAAGCCCGTTTCTGCTCAGTGTGAATTTTCTTCTCAGGTTAAATATAGATGACTAATTTGTCTTACCTTATACTCATAACTTTGTTACACAACTCATGCCACCGATGCCCCATGTCATCAAGCCGTTTTTGTAGCACCACGGCATTGTCTGTTCCCTCCAGAGATGACACGATACGCTGTCCGTTTTCATCTAATGAATGGTACATCTCCCGGTGGGCATCAATCTCTGCCTGGAGATCCTGCGAGGATTAAAAGAGATCACAGACATCCAAGTTCCTGTTCACCATGTGATTAGGATACAGAAAGAGTTTCATTTACTTCTCCTGACACTTGTTACATCTACTGTGTACAAGCTAACAAGATGTGCTTTTGGAACATGTTTTGTTTTACATTAATATAACATGCCTCAGTAATGTTATAATTTTTTTGTTATGTAATAAAATAAAAATAAATAAAATAAAAAAGAGTGTTATTTTCATACTATTGAGATATGATAGGTATTTTATTTTAATTATTTTTAATGTTTTTATTTTCCATTGTCATTTTAATTTTAGTTGAAGGTTTAGCAATTTAGTTTGCTTTATCACTTGTAAAGATACCACTTTTTGAATGTCTATATAGTTTTTTATTAATTTTTATTCCTGTTTTAGCCATTTAGAACATAAAGTTAAACTAAATTTAAATAAATTGAGACATTTTTAATTACATTTTTAAGCAACAAAATTTTTTTTTTACTGTTTTAGTTTTAGTCAATTACAACAAACCTGAATAATATAATAAATTACATATATATTATAATATATAATATAATATAATATATACCTTTAAATCCTGATATTAATTTAAAGACAAAATCAAGAGTCAATCATAGTTTCAAATGCCATTACTGCTCTTATAATTAATTAAAAATCACATTTTTAAAATAAATATTTTAGTATGTCATAAGGTAAAGCAAGTCAGCAGCATTTTAAAATTGATGTACTTTATGTATTTTATCACCATATTTCACAAATCACTATGAATGTATTGATAGACTTACATACAAAAAAGTTTTCCCCCCGTTATATTAGAACAGATGAACTGTTAACGAACCAACTATTTTCACACATTTTCTCTGACAACATTTTAAGTGTTTGTTCCCACAGTTTGAGATGGCACATTCAAAGTCATGATGCAAGCCAAACAAAGTCACGAAGCGACCACGAAGCTGACAGTGAAGATCAAACCTTAACATGATACGTCTTCCTGTGCAACATATCCAATGAACGAGCGACATCAAATGAATGGAAAACAGCTCATCTGACTGTCTATAGCGACAATCCTTTAATTCCCCGCCATGTGGACGTGTCTGACGCGAGGCGAAAACGAGGGAGAAAGGGACACGGTGAGGATGATATCGAGGAAATGTATTCTGTGACCATGTGTCTACATGCGATGTGAAACGAGCTGCAGAATGCCAGTCGCGGAGGCACACTGGCCCTGTTGTTTGAGGCGCGAGTGGGCACTGCGAGCAAGGAATGGGTCAGAGCTGGTTTTCTGGGAGAACAGAGGCTTCTCTTTATAGCCCACGTCTTTGTCTGCCTCTTCATATTTAACTGCGTCTCTGCACCGTTGCCAAATGCACATATCTCCCATACCAGTGAGCAGCGGGCGACCTGGACAATGGACCCATCAGCTTACTCTGCCTTCCTAATAAATAACACTTAAACTCCTGAGAGCTGATAATGAGAATGGAGTTTAACATTATTTACTCTTCAGTAATACTGGCATAGTGTTTATGTCCTAAATCCCCAGAAAAACAGAACGGCATCAGACACTACTCTATGCAGCTGTTAAAGTGTAAGTGTGTAAGAGTGCTGTCCTGTCTATGTTTTAATGCAGAAAAGCTGCAGTACAGGTATGATTTATAAAAGTGTGTATGTATATTTCATTTTTTTATTTAATTTATATTGCTCGCAGATGTCTGTGATATTAAAACCTAAGCGGATTAGCAATTTAGCGCAAATTTTCATTAACACGGTGTTGGTATCCAAAATAACCTACCTGAGTAAACCCCAGGGTGTTTGTGAGTTGATGAAAAGCTATTAATTATATTAAAATGTAAAATTGTATGAACAGAAATGGGCCTGCATGATGTGAAGCACACAGAGCATTTCATTATTAGAATTATCAAGCAGGAATTATGCGTGCTCAAAAAAATTGTAAAGTGTAAATTGTAAGGTGCGTAGAACAAAGAGAAGAAAGTTTTAGTCCAAAAGGTAGCTGAATTTGTCTGCACTCTGCGAAATTCAACCAGAACAAAAAATCGATTAAAATACTTTTTATTTTTTCATATGCAAAAGTGAAACAGTAACAAAAGTGCAAAAACAGAGCAAAGAGCAGACGTTTTAGCTCATGCTTTCTTCAGAGCTCATGAGGATTATTATAATTATGAAATTATTATAAATTTAATATTATCAGTTTTAGTTTTCAGTAAATTTGTAATTTACAACAGTAATACATTTCTGTCTTTATTTTTATCATTATTTTATATTTATAAAGTGTTAAAACAGTAACTAATTATGCACATCCAAAAAAATAATGAATAATTTTTCATCATCACCATCAGAGAGACTTCAAGTATCTTGTTACATTTTTGTAAATTACAACTATAATATATCTGTCCTTTATTTATATTTTTATAATTATTTTTAGAGTAGATAAAATATTCCTAAAAATTAAAAAATATCACAATTATTATCACTATTATTGTTATTATTATTGACATTCAAATGTGTTGTTAAATTATTATAATTTACAACTGTGATATATTTCTGTCTTTATTTTTTATAATTATTTGATATTTTATAATCATTTCATAATTATTTTTAGAATAGATTAAATTAACATTACAGAACCAAGAACATTGGACATCAACTGTAATATGTCTTTGTCTTTATTTTTGGAATTATTTCATAAATAATAGTTAAAACATACTACTACTTTAAACTATAAAAAAAATAAAAATAAATTATTAAACATTGTATTATTATTAGTAGTATCATCATCACCACCACCAACAAAAATGTGTTGTTAAATAATAACTTAAAATAACAATAACTTAAAATATTTAGCTGAAATACCCTCTCAGAGATTATGTCTAAGTGTTTTTACTGACAAACAACAACAACAACAACAAACTGGAAACCCTGAATCTCATCAATGTGTGTGGGTAGCTGGAAATGCTCCAAACAAATGCTTTAAAGGGGTCATCCGGTGCCACGTGCACTTTTACAAGCTGTTTTCTGAAATGTGTGTTGGGAGTGTGTGTACACAACCACCCTACAATGATAAAGATCCACAAAGTAGTGTTCTTTTAATGTAATAAAAAAAAGTTTTGAAATCAAGACATTCTCAAATGCATGTTGGTGTTTGCGTCACACAGACAGAGGCCACTCCCACAATAGTTGATTGACAGCAGCATGTCACACAGACTGAACTGGTGTGTTACCTCAGACCCGCCCTGAGTGATCCGTCATCAGACCGAGACGCAGAGACAAGCAAGACTCCTAAGAGATTGAGGTGTTTTTGTTGAATGTATTAATGAACATAGCTGTAGTCATTTACTCCTGACATCTGAGTGACTGAAGACGCTGAGGATTAACATAACGTTTGGTTCTGAAGGCAAATGCGTTTATATTCGCGTGAATCGTTCATGATCCAGCCTCACCTACAGAAGCAGTGAGTATAATGTCTTTTAAGGAATTTTTGCAAATTGCCTTTCCTAATAATGTGCTAATTGGCAAGTTTCACTATGAATACGACTAAAAAAAGATCCTCCAAGAGTGTCTCGGAAAAGAGAAAAGAGGGGCAGAGTCTGCGGAGCTTGTGAAGATTTAAAGTGGAAGTACACAGAGTGATTTCTAAAAAACTTTTTATGACAGGGTAAAATTTGCGTTTTTTAAACTATCTATGAGAAACTTTAAAACAAACTATAATACAAACTTTACATTAAGACCCTAAAGAATCATGTGTGTGCATATGAGTTATCTACACTGTTAAAGAGTTGTATTTTCATGCTAAACAAGGCCAAAGTTTCTTAAAATTATTTGAATGTACGACGGAGTAATTCTTTACTAAACTCCTTCCCGGGTTCGTATAAGTTTCAAAAAAATATTTTTGAGCATGGCCCCTTATGACTTTCATGAACGGAGGAATTCCTTGGGATTTCTCCAGTAAGAGTATGTGCACGGCCTTCAACATCATCAGCAGCACTGCACAGGACTCTTAAACAGTGTTTGTATAGATGTGAGGGAAAGATAACCTTGTTCAGCTTCCCAACCAGCCCAGCATGACCTGAACAGTGGATGCAGTTTGTTTTTCCAGGGCAGCAACAGAGTTTCGCAAGTGTTTAGGCTATTAGTTCCTGTCATTTCACTGACAAAAGTTTCATAAACAAGGCCCAGTTCCGTGCTGGCTTTGTACGTTGTTTGAAAAATGCAGCAGTCTATAAAAGCTATAAAAGATCCCAGTCATGAATTGGAACCGAAGGCGGTAAATTAAGCTGTACCAAATTTCTGTTTTGTTAGCGATCAGCACTCATGTGCTAGTGGCTCTTTATCTCTGTTAAGTTTTTGTAAAGGTGCATCATTCTTTATAAATATGCTAAAACTAAACACTCTTTAGAAATATGAATACTACTCTATAGGTACTGAAGATTAACAGAAGATTGGGGAAAACTGTGTGTTTTGTCCCCTTAATCAAAGAGGGAAAGCTGCTGTGACGTACGCAATTTAGAAATATAGCTTACCTGCCATTGCTCAAGTAAATGCCGCACTGTGGCAGGGTTTTCCAGAAGTCCCTCCTTAAATGTGGCATCTTGTAAGACATTGGCTGTGGTTTCTGCTTCAGTTAGCCAATTAAGGAATTTCTCCAGGTCTAAGTAGAAATGCTGCAACTGTCGCAGTCCGGCTTCCAGATCTGCCTCCTTGTCCCCTGCACTGAAAGGCAAGTGACTTCATTATTATATAGAAACAAGGCTAAATTAGGTAGCACCTTAACACACATCGTTATTAGATTGTTAAATCTGTGGATAACAACTGCTTTAAACAACAAACCCCAGAATCTTGAATGACATGCAATTCTTCTGAAAGCAAGTGAACCTTTGAAATAACCTCTTACACACCCTCAGCAGTGCATTATTTTCAGACTCAACAATACCACAAACACTTCCTTTCAGAGAAAGCGTTATTATATGCAACTCATAAGATTTAAACAGAAGCTCACCGCTTTTTGATGTTGGCCCAAGCTAGATTCATGCTCTCGGTCATTTGTTTAACTTTGCTTGTGTCATCGTCTGCATAGAGGGTCAGTAGTTTGTTTGCCAGCTCATTGGTGACATTCATCTGAGCTTGCCACTTCTGGATATCCTTAGAAAGTTGCTGCAATAGAATAATACAGCATTTATTTCTTAGTAATCCAATCACATGCATTCATCTGCAGTAGATTCAAGGAACACAAGCACAACAGACTCAAGTTTATTTCAGTTTCTTGTTTATGTTCTGTCGTGGATTAGATGATATGATCATTCTACATTACCTTGACATCTGCATTTTGGCCTTTTAAATCATCAACGCTGTGAGAAACTTTTTTCCAGCTCTCCAGTTTTTCATTGGCTTTCTTAATGAGAGGCTCCACCCTTTTTCTGGCCTCCAGCCAATCGGTGGAGTCCTTATACATGTTCTGCAGTTGAAGGACCCTGTCCATCAGCTTGGTGTGGGAATCTTCCCAGTGTGCCTGTAATTTTTCAACTTGAAATAAAAGACAGAATGCGTCAACAGGTCTGACAAGGAACAAGTCTGAAAATCATAGTCATTGTTCATATAATGGACTACAAATTAAAACTAATTATTTGTCTAAATATTTGATTGGTTGGTTAAAAGACTTGATTCTCATAGTCAAATATAATGCCATTGACTACATTTTTTTTTTAGGTAAAAAAAGTAAAAGAAAAAAATGTATTGCCATATAATAAAAAAAAAAAAAAGTATGAGCAACAAGATATTACGTCATTTAAAAAAAAATGAAACCCTAATGCTTAAACTCTTTTGTCTTACAGAATATTGTAGTTTTGTTCAGTAGTGTTGTCTTATAACACTATACGACCTTGAGATGCCTACTAAGACACAATCCTTGCCAACAGTCATTGTTTACATCCTGCATTACTTCAGAGATTTCGTTTTCCATCAAGCTGTTACAATGCTACAACCTTGATATCACCACAAATACAGTGTATCTCTGAGAGAGAATATGGTTATGGATGAGGCAAAGCTGACTTACTGCGGTCTGTAATGGTTGCCCGTGTCTCAGGGTTATTGGTTTTGTTCTTCAGGTTCTGAGCTGCAGTGATTTGTTTGTTCAGCTGTGGGCATCTTTGCTCCATGTCTTGCAGTGTTGACTGTTAAATCAGAGCAGAATTCTTTTACTACAGAGTTGTGTGGGATCTTGTGGTCTCATGAGGTCACTATGTGAGGTGAAAGAGCCATACTGTATATATTTTTTTTAATTATTTTAGTACACCAAACATATTTTGGTGATATTACTGGTGATTATATTGGTTTATTAGTTTATATTATATAGGTGAATAGTAATTAAAATACTAGTGCTGTCAATTTAACATGTAAATCTGGTGTGATTAAATAAGGAAAATGTTTGTAACAATAAGTTAATTTTTTATGATGATGATCATGATGCAGATTAACTGACTGTGTGATGTAATCTATTAGAGTGCAGTTACCAAAAAAAAAAAAAAAAAATTTCAATATTCTGTATTTTTAGAAGAAATTGCATTTCCTTTAAAACCTATATAAATTAATAGCATTATTTATGCAATTCCAAATACTTCACAGTCCATGTAAATATACATAAATGAGTATGGCAACATTGTAACCTGAAAAAAGTTTTTGTAATATTTTCTCATTTACCCACATAAATGACTTCACAATTTAAAAAAATTATATTGTTTCACTTTATTTTGATGGTTCTTTTAACACATTTTGTTGACTATAAGTATCAATGAACCTATGTGTCTGCAAACTCTCATTGGCGTGTTGGTGGAGTACTACTAGACTGGTAGGTTCGCCCTACACCGACCTTACGCTAAACTAACCCATCACAGAAAGCTTTTTGCATTTTTTACAATGTAAGATAAATTTCATTTAGGATTTTTAATAATGTATTTCCCTTGTGAGGACCACACAAAATGTCTTCACAATGAGATGTTTTCACAGAGTTGGCTACTTAATAATTGGTCCTCATAAGTATAGCAAACACACACACACACGTTGACATTTGTGGTTTATACTGTACAAACTGTATTGCCCTGCACCAACTCTACACCTAAACCTACTCCATTCTCCGTACATGACACCATTTAGTATGTTTTTTAAGCCTTTTGAATTATGGGGATATTGGCAGTGTCTACATAAACCACCAAATTGTAATACCTCGGTCATACCTATGTCATTAAACAAATTTGTGTCCCCGTAAACCACCAATCCAATAAGGTCTGGTCTGCAGCTAATTTCAAATGTAAAAAGGCTAGCCAATCATAATAGAGGTCATTAACATTTACTGTACAGCCTGTGTAATTCTAAGGGTCATAGAAAGAATATAAATTGGTTACATTTTTGGTTACTAAATTCTCTTTAGAGAAAGCATGAAATGTTGCTCCTGCAGGACAGTAAACAAAGTGTCTGACTGTGGAAATGGGATAAGAGTTGCAAGCTAACGTCACAATCTGACCTTGAGTTTCACCGTCATTTCGTTGATCTCGTCAAGATCTCCGACCATTACTCTTTGAGTCTGGACCATGTGATCCAAAAGAGCGAGCCAATCGTCAAGCTCCGTCCAGGATTTATTGAATTTATCAAGGGCTGCATCTCCGGCTGCACTACCAGTCAAAGTTACGGCTGGGAAATAACAAATGATCTTTTATTCAGATCTTCAGACTTCTAACACCACATAAGCAACATGAGATGTGCATAAATTGTAATAGCATATTATTATAGCTTCAATCATCACACATTATTCGATTTCATACCTGCGAGCTGACATTTGTCTCGCCGGTCTTTAAGAAGAACTTGAATGGATGTCCAATCTGCACTAAGGCCATCAAACTGCCCCTGGAATACATCAATCCAGGAGAGTTATATTAAATAAAGTTTCATGCCATAACGCTGATAGACTGATATAGTCTGATATATTGCATTACGGTACAGCGATGGTAGATACGGCTGGGAAGTGTGCAGAGTAATCTAATATCATAGTCATAGTGATTCTTAGATCATATTTAATAATATCTTGGTCGATTACACACCTTCTCTGGTTGGCATGGTGGTCTCTCTTTTGCCAAAACGACTTCCACTGCTGGTTTCTTTTCCTTTATATCCTCCTCAATCTACACAAAATAAAGAATACATTTAAAAAAAAAAAGTAATTTAAAGGGGTCATATGATGTGATTTAAAATCTTCATTTCTCTATAGAGTCATACAAGCTCTTGGTGCATAACGAACATCTGTAAAGTTTCAAAGACTAAAGTCTCAAAACCAAAGAGATATTCTTTATAAAAGTTATGACTTGTACACTTCACCCTAAAACGGCTCGTTTGTGACATCACATGCTTTCATAACACTGCTGGATGCGCTGTGTGTCGTTGTAAAAGTGAAACTACTGTCTTTGTACTTCCAAAAGAGGACACAACAAGAAATTATGGGTTAAGTTGCATTTACAACACTGTTCAGTGGGTTAAAAACACAAATATTACAGTGTGTTCAGTGTATTTAGTCAAGTCACTTTTATTTATATAGCGCTTTTAACAATACAGATTGTAGCAAAGCACTGAACATTATCAAATAGAA
>JAUMHP010000040.1:12509361-12523044 GCA_032361065.1 Enteromius trimaculatus | reverse complement strand
TAGATGGAGGGTGGCGCTTCAGGCCAAAACAAAACATGACAACATAAACATCAGTTGAGGGCTGCAACTGCGCTTTTAAATGAGAATATCCAGGCTGTACTACTACTGTCAGCGATATGAGTACTTGAAATTATCATGTTTTCTTAATGCCTGTTGAACATAACAGAGACATTTTATGATTTTTACAATGATTTCGTCCATACGGTTCCTTTAAATTACCTTAGAGGTAAAGAGAGTAACTTCAGATAATACACTTAATAATATAACTTGTAATATCACTTGTCAGTGCCCCAGTGATTTGCTCTTTTTAAAAGAAAAAAAGTGGCAAGTTTTTACAAGTTACAAATGCCGTTGACAGAGCTTCTACAGAACCGAGAATGGTCACCAGAGATATAAAACAGCAACCTTAAAGCAAAACATTTGTCTTCTCTGAAGAACGTAGTTTAAAATCTTCTAAGCTCTCTGGGCAGGCAGCTGACTAGGTGTTGAGACACAGCCAACGTCTTCAGGTGCCTGCATTCAAGAACATTTTACTTGGAAAGCACCCAGCGTGGTGTAGGTGAAGTGTGTCTGCGTCAGAGAAACTAGAGCCAGTGTAATTTGAGGAAAAGCCTCATCAGCATATTGTTTCAGCACGTGCCTGGAACTGCTGTAATTTGGTCATGTGATCCTGCAGCTTCTGGATGTTCTCCTCCAGCTGCTCAGACACACGCCTCCAGCGCACCATCACATTGTCCAGCTCGGTCCGGTACTTCTGACAGATCTCTGGAGGCGCTCTCTGGAACACCTGCTCAGCCATTTTATTGAGGTCATCCACATCACCCTGATGCTCCTTCTGTGTTGCTTGAATAGCCTGAAAAATATTTTTGGCACTCAATCAATGTGTACAAAAAAGTACATTTAAAAATACATTGAAGCAAAATAGTAGTGATGGCTAAATCTATAAATATTGATTGATTAAAAAACAAATAATTTTTTTCCATGTTCTTCCATAATAAATATGTTCCATATTAATAGTGCAACCAATTAAACATACTAGAAACAAAAGTAGCGTTTATAAAATATTTAATATTACAGTAAATGTTTAAATATGTAATAGTTTGAATTTACTTTCTCATATGCCAGATTAATGTGCATATCACATTTAGCATCTTGTACAATTTAATAATGCTTTCAGCCCCATTTAACACATTCACTATTAAAATAAACACATTTTAAAAGGAATTTGAATACATTTTGCATAATTCTGCATATTTTATCTAAAAACCAGAACACAAATTGCAAATAAAGGCAGTAGATTCTGTCAGCAGTGTCCCGATTTGAATGTGTAAACACTACTATTCATATTTGGAGTTTTTAATATTCGTAAGTGTTTTTTATTATGTTCAAAATTATGCATTTATTTAATCCAAATCCAGAAAGAGTATTAAAACTTTAAAATATTATTATAATTTAAAATAACTGTTTTCTATAAAGTTAATATACTCTGAACGACTTAAATGAATCATTAGCTATTTGAATCCCATGTCTATGACAGCTACACGTCACACGCTAACACAGTTGCATAATATCTCTTTATGTTGGCTTGGCCCACCCTCAAACACGTCATTTTACTGATAACTGGTTCTCTAATCTCAGGTTCATTGCAGATTTCACAAAATGCTTGCTCTTAAAAAATGGCTCACTAAATCTTGACCTGTACATATAATAAATAATACAGTAGATGTTTTCTATTGAGCATACCATATACAAAAATATGGCAATGTGTGTATCATTTCTTTATGCTATAGACCAATCGCAACAGACTGGGCAATTTCAGAGCAGAGTAGGCTCACGGAAAGGAGGGTTTTATTGAGAGACTGAATCTTAAAACTGCTTCAAATGAATACTTTAAGAATTGTTGGAAAATTAGGTTATATTAAATTCATATTTTGTGAAAAGGAAAGCATTGTTGGACTTTGCATGCTTGCATGCCTATTGTAGAAGAATCTCAAAACAAAAAATTGCATAATAGGGGCACTTTAATAAATATTTTAAATAGCACTGGCAAACAATTAATCAAGATTAATCGCATCCACAATAGTTTTTGTTTACATAATATATGTGTGCGTACTGTGTATAATAAAGATACAGTGTATATATTTAGAAAACTATTTACATGTATATATATATATATATATATGTAAAATATATTAACTTAACATTTTCTTAAATACAGTATATGCATGCACGTGTATTTATATATACAGTATGTAATAAATATACACAGTACACACACATATTAACAAAAACGTTTATTTTGCAGGAAAGTAATCATGATTAACTATTTGTCAGCACTGTTTTTAATACTTCATTTATTATTACTTCACCCCAAAATAAAACTGATGCACATAGATGCGTTGTTTTCATTCAATTCAAAGCGTAAATAAACCTGCAAGACTGAAAACTGTACGTTATTTGCATGCAGGCGAAACTCTCCAAAACGGTACTACAATGGTACTGCCAAATTTGTTGAATAAAGTTGTTATAAATCATTGTAAGCCCTTCTGTAAAATCTCAAAATCTCCTACCTTGATGTCTTTGAGCCTCTGCTCCATGACAGGGTACTCAGTCACTGCTGTGGAGGGGATGGCTAGTTTATTCTCACACTGTTGAAGCCAGGCCAGTAGTGCTGCCATCACATCCTTATAACGTGCTGGTGGAAGACTAGACTGGACTAAAACAAGAGAAAAAAAGAAAACAAATAAAATGTCTGAAAACACCCTGCCAGCAGTCCTGCAGTTTTCCACAGATCATGCATGTCCATTATTCTCAAAATAGAACAAATTTCCAATTCTCTCTGATTATTTAATTAATATTATTATTTTTTACAAATGTCTCATTATCAAGTCATCTGATAATGTTTCAGCTATTATTCAAAGGTGAAGTACTGTCAGATTAATTCTTAACCACATTTTAGCATTCTGCCGAATTCCCAATCAGCACAGAAAATAGTCTTTTTAAATCATGTAGAAGCTCATTAGACATGAACTTTCTTTCAGCCAGAGAGTACTTAAAAATCAGAACAAGGCCATGAAAGTTTCAGATGTTTTTGTGGTGTAATAGAAGATTTGAAAGATTTATGAAAATGCTGCCAGCTCAGAGGCTAACGTAATCAAACTAGACCACACTGCAGTCTGAATCCCACATACAAGTGCTGCCATAGTACAGTATGTGAGTGATCCACTTTTAAATTCCCTCAGCGTTAACCCAAACAGCATTGCACTAGACACCCCTCACCCAGAACAAGCTGTCTTTCCCTGGCCCTCAGGTCCTCGAGGACATGGTGGTAGTGCTCTTGGAAGGCAGAGATGTCAGCATCAAAGAGAACAGGCGTCTCTTCTTTCTGCTGCAGCTCCTCAAGTTGTTCGTGCAGCTTGTCCACTTGTGGTTGTAGAGCGGAGAGACGAGCGATCTCATCCTGTGAAAGGTAATAAAGCATTGGACTCGTAACATTTCAAGCTACTGTATGTCACATAATGGCACAAACACTGGCCGGAAAATGGCCCCATCTTTTTGCTGTCAGCCCTTGTCACCTGAAGTGGGAACAAACATGAATATTTAGCACTTATAACTTGACTCATAACTTCAAAACATCTATACTGATTCAAATACAAAGAATATTGTTTTGTTGTGAGGCAAATGTTTTTACAGACTTCACAAATTCAATAAAAACTTCATAAAATCTCATCTTTAGCTTTGAGTTTACGCTTCACGACTCTTACATTGCATCTTTGTTCCTTTAGTAAAGTGTATATAGAAATGATATGCTGTATATAAATTACATCTGCAATAAAACAGCTAAAATAAAACTGTATTTTTATTGATCCAATAAAAATAGTAACGTTGTAACTTAAAACAAATTACATTATTGCTGTCGGCTGCCATATGAGATTCTCAGTATCCATTTTTTTCCTAGATAGTTGGATGAGAAATATCAAAATGTGTATCAATTTATATTATTTTTCAAACTGAGAGAGACAGAGATTTCTCTGAATTATTGTATATCAATATTTGCTTAGAAAAAAAATATACATATATACACACACACACACACACACACATGTATATATATGAATTCTGATTCAAACCCGTGTGTGTGTGTGTGGTACATTAAATGAGTAAACCTGGGGCATAGTAAGACAAGGAATGGGCTAATCACATCAAATGATAAAATTATCACAGGCACTCAAGGTCTTTAGGGAGACATGTCTGTTCTTAAAGATATATTACAGAAACAAGGATCTGGTAAAGAGACAGAAGTGAGAGAGACGTTCATATAGGAAGCTGTCAGGTACAGATATACTCAAGGATAAAAGAGGTAAGAACAGATGAACAAAGAAAGACTTTAAACCTGCAGAGCTTTGATCACTCAAAACTTTTTTAATCACACAACTTGTCTCTGTGCCTGTTATATCATATTCATTAATCTAACAGGCCACGTCTACCCCACTGAACATAGTTCACAGCCATCAGACAGTGGAAATGTGTTCCTTTTTCAATTAAATCACCCAATATAAGTACCATCATCAGAGCTAAATCACATAAAAATCTAACTGCAGTTAAAATTCACCAGCCAGGCCAGGCAGAGTCACCGTCAAAGGGGTCATTTTAAGGGAAATTGATTTTCCTTGATCTTTTGACATGAAAGATAGAATTATTGCAGACTGTTTTGTGAGCCTGTCAAAATGTAATGAAAAATGAAAACTATATTGGACCTGTCAGCAAATCCCAGAAATCATAACTAAGTGTTTTAACATCTCATGGACTTATTTTTTTCCCCTTTCTTTTTATAAAAACAAGACCATTTTAATTACCCCTTTGAATAAAATTCTGAAAAAAAAAAACTTTTTAGAATAAACTGGTTAAACCAGAAAAATGTAGTTGAAAAAAAAAAAAAAAAATTGCTGAAAGCTTTCTAACCCAAAGGTCAACACATCCTCTGCAGTGAATGGGTGCCATCAGAATTAGTGTCCAAACAGCTGATGAAAACAACACCATATTCCACAAGAAATCTATAGCACTCCAGTCCGTACATTAAATGATGTGATTTCTATTTTTCCTTTCTCTTTCGAGTGTTACAAGCTCTTGGTGCATAAAGAAGATCTGTAAAGTTTCAAAGACATATTCTTTATAAAAGCCCCCTAAAACGGCTCTTTTAAACATGCAACCACTTTGTGAGGACTGAACCTGGGAGCAGCCTTTCCTAGCTGTACACAGAAACTATGGGGGAATACTCACGAATGCAGACCTGGTGTTATGTTCATGAGGTGCGATGCAACGCAAAGTGAATTTCATGACTTAGTGATGTCTTTTTCACCACTAAGTCATGAAATTCAGTAATTATGTCTTCACTGGATGCTTCTGGATAGCTGGCCAATCAGAGCACACCTCACTTTTTTTTTAGAATGATTTGCACAAATTAACCCATTTCAGAAGGCAGGGATAATGCACAGTAAGTGAAAAACAATGTTTTTTTTAAACTTAAATCACATAAACATAGCAGTACACCAAATACACTAAATAAATAATGTTCTTTTTTAGCAACATCATATGACCCCTTTAACATCTTGTTGAATGCTGTGTGTTTATAGGAAAAATTAGTTTTTAATGGTTGCTTTCAGCGAAAATACGAGTCCTCTATTAAATAGCGTTCTCCTAAAAGTAGTATTTTCTGAATAAGGAGAGAAATATGCACAGACCAGACACCATTTACAAGTGAAACGGTTCTAAACCAATACAAAGAACAACAGGAGAAAGCATTACAGTCGATTTATTTATAGTTGACGTTCAGCTTTTCACTTCACAAGACATTAGACTGATGTGGTTAATACCATTTTTTAAAGATGTTTTTTTTAAATTCGGATTCTGACGGCACCCATTTACTACAAGGGATCCTTTGGTTAGCAAGTGATGTAACGCTAAATTTATCCAATCTCTTCTGATGAAGAAACAAACTCATCTACATCTTACATGGTCTGAGGACGAGTAGATTAGATTCTGTGCTTGCAAATGTTTGTCCAAAAGAACTTAAAATAAAGTAAAAATAAGCTATAAAAAGTTATCTTAGTAGAAATAAACAAATTTCTAATCTTGGGAACATTTGGAAGGATGGGCAGATAAGGGGTGTAAGTTATTTTATGTTTTCAAAGTAGCACTTTTATGCCAAAAGATCATGAAAAAAGTATTGTTTGGGATGATATAATGTTCTGCATGAAAGCATCATTGCAGGGTTTTTTTTTGGGTTTTTTTTGCATGAGATCAGATGAACACATGCAGCGGGTAAAGGGCATTACCTGGCCAGACACAGGAAAAGACAGACTTTGCCCTGTATATGGACACAGAACAGACACACATTGAAGCACAAATCCACAAAGAAGCAAGACCCCATGCATGAGGACAGACACTGGTGGTTACCCTGCAACGCTCCAGCTGAATCCTCAGAGGCTCCGGCTCACACGCGGGTGGCGACTGCACCTTCAGCCAGTTCTCAGCAGTTTGCACAGCCTGCTCCAGTTGCTGGAAGAGATTGTAGAAGGCCAGGACTTTGGTTTGGTAGGCTAACCATGCCAGCCTTTCGGCCAGGAGAGCACAGAAGTCAACCCATCGAGCACGTAACTGCTGAGCCGCCTGCTGGATGTCCTCAGAATTCTGACCATCTTTAGAGAAAGATCCATTAGGACAAATGAGACTCATGCATATTGAAACAGCATTTGAGGCAATTAAGCTGGCAAAGGCTTTAGACTTTCAAAATAGCTGGGAAACATCAACGCACATCTCTATCTATTATTAATAGAGCTGACATTATGCAGGATTTTATTACTTTAATTAGCAGCAAAATGAAGCTTATTACTTCCCAAATAAGGTGGGGATATTTGTGTGTGTCTTTTACAAGACAACAAAGGTGAGTTTTGAATTATGCAAGACTGATTAAAAATCAAGGGGCATTTACAAGACATTTGAACTGAAATGAATGTGCATATGAAAATAATCACTTGGAATTTATGCATACCGCTAGTGAGCTGATCCACCAAAGCCTGGGCTGAACGAGTGGCTTCTTGTAACTTCCTGAATTTTTCAGTTTTTTCCCTGTCAATTGCCTCAAAAACAATTGAAAGGATCACACAGTAAACGCCAATGAAACACATTTTTCTTCACACACACTTTCTTAAGTAACATAATACATTTGGCCTAATATATTTTTCTTACAAATTAATTTTTTGTACGAAACTGATAAAGCACTGCAGAATGTGTTGATGTCGGCCTACCAGCACTTTCTCATAGAGGTCTGCCACACTGCCTTCCTTACGGGAGACTGAGAACTCTGGATTTTGCAAAACAGCCTCTGACCGAGTCATAAAACTGTGAATTTCAGTGAAGTCCACATCAAATCTGCAGGGAAATTGATGAGAGAACAGCAAAACAAATTAGTTATTCTTGTTGGTTTGTTTGCTAGTCATTTGAATATTGCTGGAACTCATTGATTAGCATTTTCCCCCTCACTGCAGGCTTTGTGTTTCAGCATCATTTCTAAACCCAAGTGTAGTTTAACTCATATAGCCAAAAATCAAAAGAGCTTATTTAGCCTAGACTGCAAAAAAAAAAAAAAAAGAAAGAAAACAAAAAAAATCTTCTTCAGTATCTCTGTCCCATATTATCATCCTTTTTCTTCAATGTGGAAGTAAGCCTATGGGGGACTTCCGGGTCTTTAACCACTATAGGTAAATAACGAGAAGAATAACAACCTGCAGTAAACAGTAAAAACAGTGTGTTTATAATTAATATAATACATTTAAATAATATGTTAAGACACACCAATTTCCAGTCTCAAGCAGCAAAACTGTTTTGTACATCTAAAAATAACTGGATGTGGATGAGAATTTACAAGAAAAAGGTGAATAGAAATAATATGTATAACGTTGTACATAATAAAAACCACGATACAGTACATTTCACTTCAAATATGTCATGTGGAAAAGTGTTTTTTTTAAGAATTAGTCGTTTCTCAGGAAATGTGTAAAAATGTGCCATTTTATTACACAACAATCATGTTTTTTGTCTATTAACTTACGTAGTAAGGAATTATTTTGGCAAATATTTAACCTTAAATCTATTCTTATCCTATAAAATTATTGCTGAAAGTATTACACTCATTAATAAGTGGATGAATGGATAAAATGTGCATCTTCAGAATTGTTTTAGGCCTTATAGTTGCTGTTCACTGGCTTTGAAAACATCTACAAACTATCTAGTGGACTGATACAATTGGACAAAATGCAGTTTAAGCAGACATATAATTAATCAAACAAACAAACAAAAACACTAAATAGATGACACTCTCACTTCACTCATTAGCAAAACATGCTAATGTCGGTCATATTATAAAATCTGAATAGCTATTTAAAAAGAATAGACAAGTGCTTTAATATATATTCCATCAATACTTTAAGTTTTAGTTGGAAACACATCAAACAAGGGAAAATTACCTGTAAGCAGAAACATCACAAAATTGATTACCTTTTTATTTTCTAAGTAAATATTTTTGATAAATAGTGTTAAAGATAAAACATCTTAAACTGTGTCACTAAGAAAAATAAAAAACCCAAAAGCAAAGCCTTCAGTTGTCATAAATGGGTCCTCCACATTTAGTGACCTGTGACAAAACCTTGGTTCATAAGCTCACCTTTTCCGCAGTTCTGAATCAGCGACAATCTGTCGCTTCTTCTGAGGTGGAGGGGTGGACATGCCCTCCTTAGTATGCTTCACCATCTTTTTCTGGTTCGTGGTCACCTTGGTGACAGTTGCCATGGTTGTGTGCGTGAGCTCCGACTGGGATGTGGTGACAATAGTTGAAAACTGAAGGGGACAAAAGTTGTAAGACACGCATGTGTAAACGTACAGAAGTCTGATTCCTGAATGCATATGAAAGAGAGAGTGTGATACAGTGAGAGTGCTTTATTTATTCTGAGAGATGGCACAGTCATGCAGGAAACCATATCAAATTCTGAGAGAAATGGAAATAGATGGAACAGTATTGCGGAAAAGATGAGACACAGTAAATGGAATCGCATTAGCATAACCACCTTGGTGCTGGTGAGCTGAAGCGACTGTACCAATTTGTCCCAGCGCTGAGCAAACCTCTCCAGCTTTGCCTCTAGTTTTCCAGCAGCCTCTTTGCTCTTAATATTGGTCAGCAGATCTTGAACGAGAGCGCAAAGCTTGTCCATTGTTTGTCTTTTCAACTCCAGGTCTGCATTTAAAATCTGAGGAACAAAATTTAGGCAACAGTCCTTAAGTTCTAAAAGTTATTCTTAAACTGATACTCCTCCCCAAAATGAAAATGTTGTCATTAATCACTTAACCCCATGTTGAACACAGAACTGCGTATATAATGTGTGTACACTAGATGATGTTCAAAATGGGGCTACGGTGATGCTACGTTGCTGAATCTTTGAAGTCATTATTTTTGTTTTCTTTCTGTGCAAAAATGATTATCGTAGCTCCATAACGTTACGGTTGAACCACTGATGGCAGATGGAGCATCCAGATGACGTCTTTCATACTTGTCTGCATCTTGACAGTAGTAATTGTTTGTCAGTCAATGAGACGGCCATAAGCCTCCCGGTTTTCATCCAAAATATCTTAAATTGTGTTCCGAAGATGAACAAAGCTTTTACGACATGGGAATGATTTATTAATGACAAAATTGTCATTTTGGGGTGGAGTAACCCTTTTAAAGAAATAGTCATGCCCAAAAATTTAAATTGTCACCATTTACTCAACATCATGTAATTCCGAAAACACAAAGGAGATGTATTTTTAAGAATGTTGGAAACCAAAGAATTGACCTTTCGCAGGAAGTTTGACTGACAGGTGACCAATCATAACACCAAATCTACCATTTCTATCTGACAAACCAAACAACAGTGTAGACTAACGACAGCGGACTTGAACTTAAAAAACAGTGTCTTTTGACATCATTCCATGATTGAAACAAGACACCTTCTGATGTTCATTCATGTTTACTTTAAGAGATGATCGTTTCATTTGCCTCTTGAACTGAAACACTACAGCTATCTGTCACAGTGTATTAAAGAGCCACAAAATGGTATTTATAGTTTAAATTTCTTTGAAATGTCTGTCAGCATGTTGTCAGTTTCCTCTTTGCTCAACACTCTGTGAGAACATAATGTGTGGCGTGAGAGAATCATGGCTTGTCAGATATATCAAAGGACCTCCAATTTATTTTTTTCTCTATACTATGAAGTTCCAATGTGACCTATGGTTGCGCAATATGGTAATCATATAGTCATATCGCCAGCCTGTGAGATCCCCGATACATGATAATATGGTGGGGGCAAGAGAGAGGCTCTCTGTACTTAACACAGACTATTTGGTGATTTTAAACCGCGCACACGTGAGAGAGAGAGAGAGAGAGAGAGAGAGAGAGAGAGAAAGAGAAAGAGAGAGAGAGAGAGCACACCTGGAAGCTCCAATAACAAAAATATTTAAAACAGTTTACCATTCTGCAGTTAAATTTTGTTGTGGGTTTAAATTTAGAATCCATATTTAAAACATTTCCAATGAGCCTCATTTGCGTGCATGTGTGGCGTTGAGTGAAATAGCGGGGAAATTCGATAATGGTAGCCCAATAATAATAGGCCGCCTAATAATAATACTTTTATACATTAATAGGAGAATGAGCCCAATATCACCTTGACTATCGACAAAGACATCTGGTATCATCGATATCTCTGACTATCATCGATACACGATACTATCGTCTATCAGCACAACCCTAATGCGACCTAAAAGCGGCTTGCTACCAACATTTTTCGAAATATCTTGTTCCACAGAAAAAAAAAAGTCGCACAAGTTTAAAACAACATGAAGGGGTGCAAGCAATGATGAAATGTACATTTTTTGTTAGAATATACCTTCAAAGTCAGCCAGCCAATGAGAACTTTGAAAAACAGAACTACAAAATAGCAAATACTAGCAGGGAATTGTGTTGCATCACTAAAAAGACTTGATTTCAAACCCACTACAAAGGATTTCAGCATACAACGTCATTTAAAACCCATTTTACTTCTGCAACATGAAGATTTTACGTCATGCAGCATATTCAAAAAGGGAAAAAAAAAACCTAAATACTTGATTTTATCCACCAGGACTTGATTGTTAAGCATGCAAAGTAGGGTTGACCTTAATGCTTTGGTGAGTCTGGATTGTGTGTGGCCACTTACCGCGAGCTTCCTTAGGTTGGCGGCCACTTCATTTGGGTCATTTGTGCTGCTGCTCTTGATAGTCTGAACTAACTCCTCCTTCTGAGTCAGCCAAGAATCAAACAGCAGCTATAAAACAAGCGCAGCGGATTAAAGGGAGATCGTGAGATGTGTTCTGCACTGCTGCTTTTCCTGTTTCTTTTGAGCACTGGTGATGTTATCACGCTGATTCTCTTGAGAAAAGAGGTCTTCAAAACCTTTATGTTTCCCCAGACATGCTCTCATTATAGTCATTTAACAGGCAGGATTCAAAAGGCATTTTGAGAACTGCTAAATGCATTGTAAAAGCTTTTTCGGCGCGGTCTGGAAGGATTCAGTACCTGCTCCTCAGAGAAATGCTGCCAGCACAGCAGGATCTTTTGAAGAAGGATCCAGCGCTCTTCAGTCCATTTACAGATCGCTGCCCATCGTTCCCCAAGGTTCTGTGTAAGTAAAGTGGGGGTGTTATGGAAAACCGATTCAAGTAAACAAAACATTATACCACAGTTGGTCCAAACAACTGGGCAGACCTTAGGCCTGTGGTTATGGTTACAAAAGTAACATTAACACAGCAGAAGATTATGGTTGTCAGGCCACACATTTTGGTTATTTACAAGACTGGCAACCACATTCTATAACCACACTTGGTTGTCTGTTACATTATACAGTGTGAAAGAGCCTCTCACTTAATTCACTTTAATTCATTAAGTCACTTAATTGTGACCCTGAAGCACAAAACCAGTCATAAGAAGCAAGGGCTGGTCCTAACACCATTTTTTAAGCTTCGCAGCTTCGATAGCAATCAAAAGAAGAAAAAATTGTATCAAAATCTTATTTTTTAATTAGAAATATGCATTGCTAATAATTTCATTCAAGGCAATTTTTTCAATATTTTGATTTTTTGCACCCTCAGATTGCAGAATTTTCAAATACAGTAATCAACATTTGAAGAGGATCAACAAAATTTACCTGCAGTTTTTCCTCCAAGGCTGCGGTGGCGCCATCACCACTGTTCTCATCTACTACCACCACCATATGAGTCAGAGAGTTCACTCGCACTTGCTCTAGCTCCAGATCTTCCTGCAAAAGCTGTAGGGACAAATACGTCTTTATTTATATGGTTTTTTTTATCTATAAACCACCAACAATGACAGTACATACTTTTTGCTCTTCAATTTGTCGCTTTATGTCATCAAGTTCGGGTCCTAAAGGCTGCGCTCCCATTCTTTTAATTCGAGTTTCAGTTGTGTCCAACCAATCAGAGAGCTGCTTCAGTTGCTGGTGCTGCAGCTCCATCAAAACCTCATGAAGCCTAGAAATGTTTCAAAACATCCAAAACATTATATGAAGGTTTTAAATAGCAAGGCTGTAAATAGCAAAGGCCTTTCTTTGAAGAGTGACAGGTTTATATTCCTGGCTAAAGGCTTATCATGCAAACATGTGACCACCTGCTCTGTCTCTCCATGCTGGCCACACGCAGATGTTCCCAGCGAGAGTTGAGAAGATTCATCTGTTCCCGCACCTCCCTCTCTTCATCATCAGTCAGCTGCCCTCCAGACAATAACACACTTCCTGCTTTGAGAACCCGGCCCACGCTGCCCTGATGAGATGTTAACTCCACCATGTAGCCCTGGACAGACACATGATATATTTTATTAGAAAGAAAAAGAAAATAAACAGTTCAGCAAGAATGCAACAAACTGATCCAAAGTGACATTAAAGATTTTTACATTACTACAAAAGACTTGCATTTCAAATAAATGCTGTTCTTTTAAACTTTACATTCATCACATAAAAAACTGCATTGCTGTTTCTACAAAATTATTAATCAGCACAATTTTTAATATAATAATCAATAAAAAAAAATAAAAAAAATAATAATAATCAGAATGACTTCTAAAGAATTGTGTGACACTAAATTGCAGAGTTATGTTGCTAAAAAAAAGCAAAGCAAAAAAAAATAAAAAATAAAAAAAGCAACGTTGCCATCTCAGGAATAAAATACTTTAGAATTAAATTAGAAATATACAAAAAGGTGTCATTTGTTATCATTAGTTGCATTAGTTACATGAATAAAAATAAACACTGCATTTACTAAAGTATTTATTAATTTTGTTAATATTCATAAAAATACAGTTATTTATTGTTCATGTTATTTCACAGTACATTAAATAATGTTAACAAACACAACTTGTGATTTTAACAATGCATTAATAAATGCTGAAATTAGCATTAACTAAAATTAATAAATGCTGTAGAAGTATTGATCATTCTTAGTTTATGTTAGCTAATGTTGTTAAGTAATGAACCCTATTGTAACGGAAATATTAAAAACTTGGGGGAAAAAAACAACAAAAAAACTATAATGACCCAACTTACA
>JAUMHP010000040.1:12480112-12504185 GCA_032361065.1 Enteromius trimaculatus | reverse complement strand
TAGGGAGGATCGCAGACAACTTTGTCTCACTGCCAAACACACGTGAGAAGTGAGATGGAAACAACGCGAGGTCACATGTGCAAGACCGGAGTTCTCACGTGAGACTGGGATTATTCTTAAAAATGATAGCAAGCAAAAGAAGCTTGCCATACAAACTGCATGTGTCATTTGCAATGAAAATAATATTACAGAGTAGGGATATTTACTTTCTGTACCTTCGTAACTCCTCCCCCAATATCCCGCTGCCCTAGATGTTGCTCTCTCATTGGCTGTAGGTAATTGCTGAGGTTATTCAGTCAGAACACATTCACATGGCATGATTCTGAATCGCCGACAGGTCCAGATATCCAGCATGCCAAATATCTCACGGGTGTCGGCGACACCTCGGCGATCCTCTCAGACCACGTCTCTGATAGTTCACACTGTGTGACTGTCACTCGCGTGAATGAACACCGATTTGCCTGTGAATTCGGCCATTTGTCTGCGATTTCTCAAAACCTGTTGGCGAGTCAAAATCAGGGATAAAATCGTGCAGTCTGAACTCGGCGTAAGGCACACCTGTTCAATAATCATGCTGTCTAATCAGCATCTTGATATGCCACACCTGTGAGGTTACCACAGATTTAGACAGATTTGTGAACAATATCTGAGAGAAAAGTCTTAGAACTTTGACTTCAGCTCATAAAAAATGGGGACAAAAACAAAAGGGTTGCATTTATAATTTTCAGTGTATACCAGTGGTTCCCAACCACGTTCCTGGAGCCCCCAACACTGCATGATTTTCATGTTTCCTTAAACACACCTGATTCAGCTCCTTAATAGATACTCTAAGCGAAATGGGTGTGTCAGACAAAGGAGAGATGCAACATTTGCAGTGTTGGGGGGCCTCCAGGAACTTGGTTGGAAACCACTGGTGTATACAATATATGATTTTTATTTCAGATTTATTTCAGTTAAGTTTTCTTTTTTTACATGTATCTTTTGGTTCAGCTTAATTTACTTCTCCAAATATAAAATTCTGTCAAGACCACATTAGTCAAATGTATATTTATTATAATAATGATGCATACAATTAGTGTTGGCAGTATGGTTCTGCTCTGGGCAAAGTCCATGCGCCTGTCCATGCAGCCATGCCTGGACAGAGTGGGGAGAGCAGCAAGTCAAACCCCACTGGGTTAACAGAACAGATCCAGTAATCATGCATACATGTTACAGTTCACGGTTTAACATGAGATTGTTATAAGCAGGGCAAAACACAATGCAATTGTGACTTATTAAACTAATAAAATAAAGGAAATCACATACAGATAGCAGATTATAACAGGTTCAGGCTGATTTGGGGATAGATGTGATATGCACCAGACTGAATGAGGGTTTTAAATAGAGATTGTGATAGGTGTCAAAACTGGACTGTTACACATCAGGAACAGCTGACTGTCAGCTGAGGTAAGCTTGACTAATGTGGCCTTTCTGAATTAAAGCAATGCTTCATTTTAATGGTTTTAGTTTAGGTTAAAAATAACAACACTGTTTTCACAAGCACCACCACCATTTTCTTCTAAAAATGTGTCAGTCTTCCATCAACTAGCCTATCTGTTAAAACAGGAAGTTGGTCAAACAGAGACGCCTTATGTAGCTAAAGGTATCCAAGGAACACACAGTATTATACATACAATCAGGCCTCTAGACAGCGAACATTTGTTATTGCATTTTCATTACATTGATTACATTAATTTCACATGGTCGCACTGGTGCTAGTGCTTAATGTTCAGTTGTTTTGGTATCTGACTGGAACACGTTCTCTGTTAACCAATCAGGTTTCGACTTGCCAACTTGTTCGTTGCTGTTTTCAGATCATCATCTGCAGTACTTCCACAAAGAAAAGTGAGCATGTGCGCATGGTTGCCAGATTGCTTAAAATAAGCAAAACACTGGGCATAACATGTATTCATGTAACAGCGATCTGAGCAAAGCTAAGTGTGTAAATCAGTTTGCAATAACACTTGTCTCCATTTTTGATTGAAATAAAAAAGAGGTTTTTAGTAACGTTTTAATTTTTTATGAATACATTTTAGTCTCATCTTATTTCGTCAATGAAATTGCATGTTGATATAGTCATAGTTATTGTTTATTGACCTTATTATCGTCTCGTCATGGGAAAAAGCTCAAATTAATATAACGATTCACATGCAGTGTCATTAATATGATATTTAAAAAGGGTGTGACTAAATTGTAAGCAACCAGCTGAGAAGGTTAGTTTTACCAGTGCGACCAGTCGGAGGAATGAGTCTAGAGCCCTGACAATGATTGTATTTTGAAATACTACATGAACTAGATTATTACATTTTCTTCTGAAAATGAGAGTGGGGCTCACAATGCTAGTTTTGCGTGTTGCTGTGCAGTTGATAGGGTGTTCTGGATGGTTCCATTCTTAAAGGAATAGTTCACCCAAATGAAAATCCAGTCATCATTTACTCACCCTCGAGTAGTTCCAAACCTGAACGGATTTCTTTGTTTGGCCAAAACAAAGGAAGATATTTTGAAGAAAGTTTGTAACCAGGCTGTTTTGGGTCACCATTGAATTCCATAGTAGGAAAAATAAAATACTATGGTAGTACTAGTCAATGGTGACCCAAAACAGCCCGTTAACAAACTTTCTTCAACGTATCTTCCTTTGTGTTTGGCAGAACAAAGAAATCCATTCAGGTTTGGTACTACTTGAGGGTGAGTAAATGATGACAGAATTTTCATTTTTGAGTGAAATATTCCTTTAAAAGTCAAAAAAAGCAAGTCTCCCTTCCTCATTGCAAATCTATGGCATTTTTTTCTATTTTGTTGTCTGCCAGGTCAATATGATATATTTGGAAAAGCTTTTTTGAAGCATGACAACACTGTTTTTAGTGTACAACAACCTCAGACTGATACCAAACTACATTGCCTGGCAAAGATATGGAAAACCAGCAGTCAACAATGACCAACCTGTGTCGTGAGGAACTTTCTCTGCTGTTCTGGCGTCTTGACGTAGGCAGCTTGAGTAAAGGCATAGCTTTTGAATCGAGGCTTATAGGAGGGAGACGGGCTGCGGACACGACTCTGGGCCACACTGACTGTGATCTAAGAGAGGTACACATGACAAAACTGAAATAAGCAAACAAAAGCCACAGAGATGGATGGAAATATTGAGGAGAGTTGAGCGATGGAGCAATGAGCTGGATATGGCAGTGAGAAGGACGATGAGGACGTTGGAATGCAGAGAGGCAAAATTAGATCACAAATTACAAAACATAATTCAATGTCAGCTGGCAAAGTGTGTTGACGAGATGGAGGCGCATTCAACATCCTGAGAATGTCTGAAAACCTTTTTGAAACCAGAGAAGTCTCAGGCTTTCATATTAGACGTATGTGGCGCCAGAGCTAATGGGTCCATGCATTACGATTACTGCACACTGTTCAAAGCTGTGCCTGTCTATGAGTGTGTGTTCCTCTGACCTGCTGGGAGTAACGCTGTTGGGTTTGAAAGAGGAAGTGCTCCTCCTTGGTTACTGTAGCTCGAGGGAGGGTCTCCACCTCTTGGATGGCCTCCATGCTCACGCCATGGGGCAGCACTTGGAACAGGGAGGTGACGTACATAATGATGGATTTCTTATCTGGATGAGCTGTAGCAACATCTGCAATGGCAAAAAGATATGCCCATGAGTTAAGCAATGACTTAATGGACTTAATTAATCTAACTCCTAGAGGAGACATATGTGAGATTATTAGCGTCTTAGATGAATGTGAGAAGCAACCCTGCAAACATTGCTTTGTATTTATAGAACGTGAATGAATCAATTATATAAAAATGTTTTTTTCTTAGGCTCACCATGTCTGCAATTGTGACCATGGACCACAAAAATAAGTGTCAATTTTTCAAAATTGAGATTTAAACATCATCTGAAAGCTAAATACCCCACCTGTACGTCGCTTTGGATAAAAGCGTCTGCTAAATGAATAAATGTAAATGTAAATAAATAAGCTTTACATTGATGTATGGTTTATTAGAATAAGACAATGTTTGGGGAGATACAACTTTTTGAATATCTGGAATCCAAGGGCACAATAAATACTGAGAAAATTACCTTTAAAGCTGTCTAAATAAAGTTATTAGCAATGTATATTACTAATCAAAAATTATTTTTTTTTATATATTCACAGTAGGAAATATACAAAATAACTTCATGGAACATGATCTTTGATAGCCTGGCCTCCGCGACTATAAAGCTCATAGGAGCTTAGTCTGGCCAAGCTACCTTACTACCCGCCTTCTAGGAGGCGGACTTGACCTGCGTCCATCAGATGCCTCTGTATACTACTGGACGAATCTACAACCAATCAGACCACTCATTCCGATGACGTACAGTATGCGTAGCGACGGAACTTGAAGACACCTTAACCAATTGTAGCTAGCTTCATTACAGCAGTAGGAAAATGTCTTTACTTACTTTAATTACTTCTGCTCCGGTTTCAAAGAAAACCAGTCATGAAAATTTCTCAAAACAGCTGCAACAGCAAAGTCAAGCGATTGTTGCTGCTCGGTATACGCCATGTTCAAAAGCTGGTGCGTCATCGCGTTACACCCGCCTCAGCCAATGAGATATTCTTCGTAAAAGTAATGACTCGTCCTCTAAAACGGCTCGTATAAACACCCCATTTTTCTATGTCACAGAGTGGGTTTATTTTCAAATAAAATGGCCAAATGTTTACAAAGAAAGAAGATGGAAGTATTACTGTAGTATATCTGGTATATATATATGGTATATCTGTAGTGTCGCTGAGGCGCCATGGTCAGGAGATGCTGTGCTTTGTTGTGAAAGTGACACTACTTTGTTTGTGCTTCCAAAAGAGGACGCAACTAGAACTTAGTGGTTAAGTTGTATTTACAACACTGTTCCAGAACAGTTTGACACAAATATTAAGAGTGTGTTTAGCACATTTACGAGTTGAATGACAGTGTTTATATAACTGTCATTTAAATTATATATCTATACATCTTTATGGACTTATCCGTGGGGAAGAAACATCATGCATGTACTGTATCTTCGCATTTCTTTGGATCTGCCCATAGGGAACCATTCATAAGCGGTACAAGCTCATCTATGAGTTAAACCCCCATGGCATAAATTATGTGATGAAATTGTGTTTTAGATGTTGATGTAACAAGACATTTCCTCCCGTCCAAAAAACTAAACTTAAAAAGCTTTGTCTGTACTAGTCAGAAAAACTTCAAAGGCTAATATGAGTGAAAAGAAGAAAGGAGGAGGTCATACCCTCAGGGTCCAACAGTTGGTCGATGCCTAAACTCTTCTCCGCAATGTTAAAGGCATGATCCAGTCTCTCAGTGGCATTATCCTGTTGCTCCACCACACTCCAGTTGAACAGCTCCGGCCTGGCAAAAAAAAAGACAAAGCAGATGATGTAATTAATATAGGATAGTTAATAACTTAAATTATTTTTCTGTGCACATGCGTGAAATAGCTAAAAGCAGATCGAAACAGCTGGTTCATTACCCAAATGAACTACACAGAAAAATAGAAAAACAATAAGCCATAATCAGCTTCAAAAATTGCTTTAGGCCAAGCCAGTATTCAACCATGCAGTTTATGACCAATGAATATAAGACATTCATTTTCAATTTCATTAGTTGTGAAATCAACGATTTCTGGTGATTTTCAAAAAAGCACACAGAAATAACAGCTCCACACACCTGTGGCTGTGAATGAGAGCATTGAAGGCAAAACCATCCGCCCAGCTGCTGGAGAAGTTGACCACATTGATGTCTTTGTAGTTTTTAATGGACTGCCTGACCCAACTTAACAGAATCTTTTCACTGTTTGTCTGCTGTAGGTCTGCCATGACATCTTTCATCACATCCTTTACCTGCACAGCAAAGGACAGGATATATACACATTCATCAGAACAGTGACAAATATAGCAACATGGCCTCATAAAGCTAATACTTACAGACAGATTCTAATTAAAATTTAATTAACAGGACAAGCCCAGCAAAAATAAGTGATAACACCCAGTACATATATATGCATGTGTAAAATCTTGGTTGGATGTGTACCACGTTAATATCATGGGATTCTTTGAAATGGCTAGGAGTAAATAACAGGTACAAGAGGTCCTCGACAGCCCACTTTAGCAACAAACAAAAACGACATTATTTACTCTTCTCCCGTGACTTATGTCTTATGCAAGCTTTAACGTATTTGACATAATCAGCCTTGTTTACATCTGGGTGTGCAAAATCTGCGGCTGTTTGCATCTAGAAGAAAGTGTACCACTGATGTCACAGACTTTTGGTTTACTGGTGTTTTACCACGTTTTTGAAGCTGGGATTATTTCAGTTGTATTGCTGTCCATGGAGGGAAAGACGAATAATATATTTTTGTGGTCCAAAGATGAAGCAAGGTCGTATGGGTTTGGAACGACATGAGACATGAGACATGACATTTTTCATTTTTGGGTGAACTAACTCTTTAAGTCATTTTAAACCCCAGTAATTTGGCTCTGAATATCAGGTGAAAATTGGCTTCTTGACCCCCTCTACAAAACAGTGGCTTCCTTAATAAATATTCATCAACAAAATTTAATATTTTGGTTTTCATAACTATACATGTTTATATGTCTTCAGAATAAAATATCAGCAAAATCAAAAATGTGAGCCGGGGACCTCTGAAATGACACTGTAATATAATATAGTGAGTTGTTTTTTTTTTTAATAAATAGTATGCTCAAAAGTTTATGTAAAATAGAAATATATCTATTATCATTACATCTTTACCATCACTTTTACTCAATGTAATGCATCCTAGCTGAATAAAAATATTCATTTATTTTAAATTAATTTTAATGACCCCATCATTTTAAAAGTTGAGAAAGGTTTCCATTATCTAACAATATAACACCATGGCAAACCTGAAAATGTATAGGAGTATGATGTACATTCCATTCTAAATGAATATGATAAATACTAATCAGTCTCACTTTTTGGATGAATCTTAACTCAGAAGCGTTACTCGGTCTTAAATGCCCTTATTTCTTTTAACCACTGCCGACATAAGCTAAAAGATGACGATATCAGTAGCTCTGAACATAAACCACACTGGGGCCACCTTATCAGATGAGCAAAAAAAAAAAAAAGAAAAGAAAACACAGAGGAAACGAGTTCCTGTACAGATAAGCACATGAAAGTCCACTGCAAATGTGCTACATATAAAATCTTTGATAGAGCAACATAATGGATGATAAAGGTCCTTTAGTGCGCTACTGTCCTTGAAGGCAAACCAGAAAGATTGCGGCTCTGATTTCACTGTATTGAACTCTCATACCTGCCAGTGGAGAATGATGCTCCAGATGAGCCCCAGGGTCAGTTTATGATTCCCATCTACAATGTCAGCTCCACCAATGTTCACCAGCTCTACCTAGAAATTGGGAAAGTAAGATCCTTCATTGCACATAACGTGATCAGGAACATATACAAAGTCAGTAAACGGGGTCAGTTTGGATTATATGTTAACTTTAAACAAGATAAAGATTAGATACACCAGCCACATTACGTTTAGATATCAGCAGTTTGATATTTGCAGCAAAATGACTTCAACCAGACTGTATAATTTGCCATCTTACTTGGCTTTAATTTGGTTCCTCAAGCACATATTCAAGCTGTCTGCTTGTTTCACTACATTTTATCAAGCAGCCAAAGCTTTTATGTCTGTGAAACTGTACATTTTGCTTCTGCATAATTTTGTCTTGCATTTATTAAAAAAGGCTCAACCGAAACATTGAAATTCCAAAGGCTGTGAACAGTAAAACAGCCAGTTGAACCAATTAACTCACATTGTTCTTCTGAAGGATCTGCAGGGCCCTGTTAACATTGTTGAGGGAGTGCACTCGAGTGAAACCACGTTCTTTAGCCTGCAAATGGGGAATATACTGTATCAGAACAGAACTCTGAGCATCCATTGCAAATGAATTCAACCGTTTATGCACTCAGGCTTGTCCAAACGCTTTGAAACCAGGAGTATTTTTTCCTTGATAAAAATAGAACAATGAAAAGCGTCTCAGAATATCCCCCCTCAGAGCCAATTAAAGGGATAGTTCACCCAAATAAAAAAATTCCATCACCCTAATGAAAGGGTGGCCGTTATGAGCAAATACAGCATTTATTACGGTAACAGTACAAAATTTGCACATAAATTGACTGTTAATCTAACCCCAGAAATATTATGTTTATATTTATATATGTGCTACATTTAAAGATGACACTTAAAATGACTTACAATAATAATTTTAAACTTAAATAAAATAGCAAAACTTTGGTTTAATAGAGCCAACTTATGAGATTTTGTGAACATGCCTAAGAATATTACAGGAGTGCAAATGTTATATTTTCATTTACTAACAAAATAAAATAAATTTTGATTTCTGAAATAGACCAAAGTGAAATATGTACAACAGTTTGGGGTTAAACTAACAGCAAATATATGTACATGTGCATACACTTTGTCTGATCTGTGTCAAAACTATCATTTGACTTCAGAAAATTTGAAATATATTGCATGAGACGCATTTTTTTCTAATGATTTTTAATCCATTATGTAATCTTTATTCAGCACTCATTGAAAAGAGTACAATCATGACAACCCTCAAACTTAACTTTTTTATTCATGATTTAGGGTGAACTATTCCTTTAAGGGCTCCTTTTGTAATATGCATATTTCATATTTTAAGATACTTACTATTTCATGACCAACCAGACCCTCCAGGAGTTCAAGAAGACGTCTGCCATCACACAGATCAGTGAAGAGGTCATCGACAGGTGGTCTTCTTGTCTGGAGAACAAACAGAACATATCAATGCTCCAAAATCTTTATTCAGTCCTTCATATACAGCATTGTACTTTATATGAAGTCTTCCAAGTATTTAAAAGTAAAGAAACTGAGGGTGTGTATTATTAAAAATAAATACAAATGAGAAGATGAGACCTTTCATTTTGGAAGTTCTTTGAAAGGAAAAAAAAAAAAAACCAATCTATAAGCTTTCTCCCCACAGCTCTGCCTTGAAGCAGCCACTTCTCTCTCAGTTTGAAGGACAAAGAACTGATGTCCTTCCTCTGTTAACATACTGCTAAAGAACGCTAACGGAGTCACAAAGAAAATGCAAAAATCTGTTTTGAAACGTCAAACAACTCTAAAGCAGACATTCAAGCATTCACGCTCACATCCTGACACAGATAAAGGTTAGTGACAAGAATTTGTGCGAGTGTCAATCCTAACATTTAACCTCAAGATCAAGACTATGTGCAAGTGTGAATCTTAACTTTTAACCTTGATATCAAGCCTGTCTACCTTTCATCTCCTCATCCGCCCACCATGTAGTAGGTGGATTTCAGTTTTATTCAGTTTGTATACCTATAGCATGCTATTCCAGAATGCAACAACAGATATCCATGAAGATTTCTCTGAAAATCGCAATTTAAAGATAGTCTTAATTGTTTAAACAAAGCAGATTTCACACGATTCAGCATTTTTATCTGACATAAAAAAAAGTCTAGCCAAAAATGCCATATTTCTATAAAAATATTTTTTTGTTTTGAGTTCAGCATTTTTATCTCGCATTAAAAGGATAAAATAAAATTCTGTCAACATGTTTGTTTACCAAAATTCTTCAAACATATATTGTTTTGTGTTCAGCCACAACCTGTAAGTATGAATAATAGATGCTTATATTTCTACGAGCATTCAAAATACAGAACTATGGCAATGGGTCTATCGTTTCTGATGCTTCTGGGCAGAACACAATAAAGATTTTGAAGAAATTTGGTAACCAAACATGACGACAGAGTTGACATTCCAGTGTAGTCGTTACCTCAACACAGGGAAGGAGGGAAAAAAATATGTTACCTTAGCAAACTGTGAGTTTATCCATTTCGTGAAGGTTTTCTTTTGAACATCTTCTCTTTCATCTGAAAATGAGAGAGAAAACTGTCAATTCTGTCCAGTTAAGGTTCAATTAAAGCTGCATTTCTATCAAAACAAAACCTAATATCAAACAAATCGTAGTCGTTTAATACCTCTGTTGTGGCATTTGATAATAGGGAGGTTAAATACAAAGAGACTATGAACAAAAAGCCCCTGAAAGACCCGAGAATGGTTTGAGGGTATATACAGATCAATGGTCAGCTGGCATTCAAAAGAAGATTACTTCTGAGAGACCGAGGGTGTAGATCAGGCGAGCTTTACAAACACAATGACTGAGTGGGGTGAAAAATTGATCAGAAATGCCAAAGAAACTTAGAAAATTCCTCTATTATTCCTATTCATTTCTAAAATGCAGGATTCAGGTATACAAAATTGCACACAAGCAATTGTAAGATCAAGAACCCAGAAATATTTATTTGTAAAAGTCCTCTTTTTGGTGCCTCACCTGCCAATAAAAACTACTCTTCAGAAAATGCCAGAAAGTCACTCTTGTATTCGTAAAGAGACTGAAAGAAACGCAGAGTGTTCAGAACATTAAAAATCAATCAGTACAAAGAACATTTAGCTTTCATATCACATTAAAAGCTTGCGTTGTTCCCTGCTCTAATATTCTCCAATTGCTTTGATTCGGATCTCTGTGCGCTACCCTCTCGGCTTGCTTGAGCTTGAGATTGATTACAAAAGCGCAATTCTTATCTAGGGGCCCTGATGATATTAAAGCGAGAGTTCACGCCTATAATGAAAACTCTCATCTCTTCTCATCTTTGCATGGAGCACAAAAGGAGTTATCTAGCAAAGGCGGCCCTTGTTCTCCACATTCACTGGAAAAGAGCAGCTTGGACACTCTGCAAACCATCTCCTTTTTGACTCCTTGCAAGAAAACAAACCATGCTGATTTGGCAGCAGTGTCATGTTTGTGCAAACTCTCTCTTTAAAACCTTTCAGAAAAGCCGTGGAATTGTTAAGAAAGTGTAAGTATTGTTTGGATATTTCCTTGTGCACAAAAAGCACTGGGTGGTGAATCACAGGCTTTCCAGAGTCAGCGTGGATGACAGCATTTTCATGCATAATTGATTTTAAGCTTCCAGTTGTTTTTGCCACCATCGCAATAATCATCATGAAATGGGTAGTTTCAGTTCATTGTTCCCATTGGTCAGCCTACACTTCAGCTGACTGCATAATCACAGTAGCATGGCACAGATTTGTTTCAAGCCTGACTGCACCATGTCATGCTTATAATCGCAATAACACACACTCTCACATGCTTTTGCTGTAATAATATGACAGAAGAGTAAACAGCACTGAAAAAAGATTAAATCAGTTCCAAAGAACTAAAAATAGATTAAAAATTAAAAAACTATAAAAATGTAATATAAATCAAACAAATAATGTTGATTAACAATATATTTTCTTTCTACAAATTTGATTATATATCTATGTATATTTCTCATATAAACTAGAAAAAACTTAAATACAATATATAAACCAGATAACTCTGATAAATCAAATCTGTCATTTTTCTGACTTGTTTTCTCAGAATTCTGAGTTTACATCTTGCAATCCTATTTTTTTTATTATTGTTTCCACCACGGAATAACAATAATAACTGTAATTTCATTTTATCTGATAATTCTGATGGCTTATTTTTTTCCCCTCAGAGTTGCCAGATTTTCTCTCACAATTTTGACATTCCTTTTCAGAACAAAAAACCTTTTCAGTTTGCATCCCACTGTTCTCTGAATTACTAGGAAAAGCCCCAAAAAATCTGTAGATAAAAAGGTCAATAGTTTCTGCAGTCCCGTGCAGTTCACATTTTAGGCTCCTGAAAGGTATTCCATTTCCATTTATCATGTCCGAAGCTCATTTAAGTCCTTTACTGTAGAGAAGGGTGACTTGTAAAGGCATCTCAACACCAATTATGAACTATTATTATCGTGGATCAATAATTTCTAGAGCAAATCAGATATGTCTTCATGTTCCATAATGCCAAAAGTCATTCCTTTACTTGATTACCACAATCCGCTTCAATTAGGCCGTCAACCCCCTTGACAAAATGTGCAGAATACAGCAGCTCGGCACAAAGGAAAGGCTGATTACTCCAAGTCTTTTGCTGCAAAGGGAACTCTCGCATTATCTTACAGTATTACTGATATTGATCTACAAAGCTCTAAATTAGCTGCTTTTAAAAGCTCAGGATTTGACAGGGAAATTATATTTCTGCCTTCTTCAGGTTTGGAAACACAACAGGGTAGATGATATCCCGCAGTGTGTCCCTTCACAAGCTGAATATTGAATGCCTAAACTTTAAGACATAATTCATTACCACATTAATATGCTGTAATTTCCAAGAGAACAAAAAAAGAAAGAATTTTAGTTTTTCAGATGGCTCCTTTGCTATTAAACAAAGACTAATCTGCACCATAAAAGTCAGAACACCACAAAAATAAAATTCTGTCATTATGTACTCACCCTTCCAAACATGCATGTCTTTCTTTTTAACACTAAAGCAAAACGTGCTCATCATAAAATAAAAAAAATGATCATGAAGGTAGCCCATATGACATGCCTTTCAAGTTTTCTGAAGCCATACAATAACTTTGTGTTAGTAACAGCTGTGGCCAACATTTACGTTCATTATATGGAAGAGAACAGAAGGATATTCTGCTATAAAGAAATCCTTTTGTGTTGCAGGGAAGAAAGAAACGGGTTTCAGAAGACTTGAGGGCGAGTAAATGATGACAGCATTTTTAAGTTCACTTACACAGAACCAAATTAAACACATTGTAGGTTACCTGACATAACATCTTTCGCAGAGTGCTCTCAATGCATTACAGATTCATGCAAAAGAGTGTGAACAAAGAGCTGTCAACAGAGCTGAAGGTCGATGTTTTGCAAAAGCAGAGGTGTTAAACTCCTTGCGTGACGTCCTCCTGTCACAATATACAATTGTAATCAACAGCCCATAACAGCTGATTTTGCCCAGTTGTGACAATTATCATTTCTGAATCCACCCTGATAATAATTTTCTGCGATGAAAAGGAATTTAGCCTTGGCTCTGTAGGTGATAATGGCAAGTGTGTTTTAATAAATAGAAAGCAAATGGGTTCATTATTCAAAACAAAACTCACACATTTGAAAATGTAATTGGACAAATTTATAAAACTGCTGGAAATTAATGGCGCAAATTTGCTTTTAAAAAACACTAGACACACACACATACATATACAAAAAAATATTTTATATACAAATATATATATATGAAATGTGTGTGTGTGTGTATATAGAGACAGAGAAAGTGGGATAAAATAAACGCACATATTTTGCAGCAGTAACCAGAACCAGAACCAGAATAATTAACCCCAAGTTGTCTTTATTCTAAACACAGCTGTTAACCCAAGGTTGAGGAATGTTACACACTTTTTAATTCAGAGGTGGGGTTACTAATTATGTTTTGTTTTTTTAGGACTTTTACATCATCAGCCCCCATCATGTGGTGCCAAATGCGAAAAACCAGTGCTAGAATGTTCCCAGCTAACAAACATGCTCCAAGGATGTTTTGATAATGTTCCAATTAAATTTTGAAACTTTCATAATTTGAAACTTCATTTCACAAAAGAAGTTATTATAGAATAGTCTCTATACCATCTAATCCTAAGACTTAACTTTTTAAAAAAAATAGTCAAACATCCAACTAAATTGATACAGAAAAACACTCCATAAATGATCATAAAGAATATTTTTGTGCTACTGTTTTGAGAACATTATTAGGACCAGGGGCCAGTTGCATAAACTCTATGTTAAGGTCTATCAGTCTTGTCTTTGGATTGAACAAATCTAAATTTTTATGTAATTGAATTTTAAATTCTAAAAATTAGCTGACTAAACTGAACCTTGACAGAACATTAGACAAAGTTCTGAGAATGTTTCCTGTTAGCTGACTTGATTTTAGCAAGTGACACCCTATCACATGCCTCATATTCACATGCTTAATGAAAATGTCAAATGATGAAACTGGTCAATTATGCAATTCTTATAATATGATTTATAAGTCATAAAGGAAAAAGAAATACGCTAATATGAGGATGCACAATGCTAGAGCATTTAAACAGGTCATGTGCTGCATTAGTCCAATCAATGACACTTAAACACAAATATGCAAATAAGAATGTTAAACCAGTAAAAAGTACTGTTTTGGGAAGGTTACTTTGGAAACATAATAGGTTATAGATTTCAAGTTACCCTAGCCTGTTTAAAACGCAGTAAGTACTGTGATTATTTCAATTACTTTATTAATGCACCAGATTACATTAGATTACTTTTGGATTACGTTTCTAAATTACTAATGAATGTTTAAGCAACTGTTTATCATTTCCATACAACAAGAGTTACTCCACCTCAAAACGAAAATTTTGTCATTAAAGCTTTGCTTTGTTCATCTTTGAGAATTTAAGATATTTTTGATGAAAACTGCCAAACAATTATGACTGTTTTGAAGGTTAGACACAATAGAAAGATCCACTGTTTGTGCAAATCAAAGCATAAATACATGTACAAGACGTGTATTTTCATTGTGTCTAACACAAAACTGTGTACGTTAAGTGAGTCCACCAGATACTGTCCAAAATTGTGCTATACAGTGACATTACTTTTCCGAATCTTTGAAAAAAAAGTTGTTATTTTTGTTTTTGTTCTGCACAAAACATATAGTGTCGTAGCTTCATAACGTTAAAGTTGAACCACTGATGGCAGATGGAAGCATTCAGATAACGCCTTTCTTACTTTGCACCTTGACGTAACTGTATGGCAGGCAGTCAATGGGTCAGCCTGTCGGATTTCACCAAAAATATATTAAATTGTGTTCCAAAGACGATTGAAGCTTTTACAGGTTTGGAGGTTAAATACAAATTTAAAATCATAACAAAATTTTTTTTAATTTCTATGATACTGAAATCAAATATTTGTTGAAAACCAAAAAAAAAGTTAATTTTACAACAGTTCATTTTACAAAATAAAACATCTAGATAAACGCAAACTAAATAGTTCTTAAATAATCACGTGTCCTTAACTTGTGAAACACTGCGTCTCATATTTCAGCACAATCAGTGCAATTTGGCCCAAAAAAATAGGCTAATTAAATCCCTGCGTAAAATTTTTTGATGCAACCCCCTAGGTAATTGGCAGCATTTTTATAAGTAAATAATTAAATAACATGTTTTCTCAATAACTGTAACAGATTACAATTACATGTATTTTGTAATTATATTATGTAAATGTTACATGCAACTAGTTACTCCCCAACACTGACAATGTATAAGTCAGCTAATGAAAAGCCATAATTAATTGGAAATCCCGGGTAAAGTATGGGAAGTAAAAACTTAAAACAAGATAACCCAGGATTCCTTTACTCTGTATCTGACCCAAGGTCTCACCAATTATGACACCATAATAATGTAGCCTATAAATGCACACATGCATATTTTTGTTATTTATTTATCAGTTGTATGCAGCTTTTAATTTATCTGTAGATTTTGAGAGATAAAAATAGCATCACATGGCTGTGTAAATGACAATGATTGGAAGACTAGAACTAGAAGGAATAATAAAGTATAAAATAAATAAATAAACCCACAGAACCCGGTCTGGCAGACAGAATAATGTGTGCAGACGGACAGGAGAATGAAAGCATTGCTTGCCATTGATCGGAGGCGTGACTCCAGGCAGGTGGCAGCTGCTGCTGGATTATATCCGCCCTTGTGCAAATAGGATGATGGGGTGACGGGCTTGAGCCGAAGCTAACGGGCAAATACAAAGACGCTGGACGCACACACCTGCTTTTAGCCGCCTAATCTCAGCACACACATCCGAGGCAAGACGGTTTTCACAGATTACAGCCATATGTTTTCCACCCCAGCCACCTCTCAATTTCCAAGCGCAAACCCAAATGTTTCGATGAGCCTGGAAATACTCCGTGTCTATATGACAACGGCGCGTGTGATTGAACTGCGTGTAGTTTAAACAGCAGCGACTACCACCAAACTTTCTCTCGCATTTGTCTACAAAATCACGACTGATTACAAAGTGCGCACATTTAGACATCTTCCAGTAACGCGTGCGGAAAACAACAACGAAAGACACCAGTGCACGCGTAATTAACAACCAAACAACATTTTCCGCGCGTGAGAACAGATCCCGTTATAGATAAGACGCACCCGGCTGGAGGATCTATTGTTAAATCTGGTTAAATCTTACGTGACACGCCGTAATAAAAGCCGCCAACAGCCAAACAGTTACCTCACACTGGAAGAGTATTTCAGCATGATGATTCAATCTTACCTAAATGAGCATTTTACACCATAACAAACGCAACTATTTCCTCCGTAATGGGTTTTGGAGTCGCAGGCAGCCGCGTTTGTGGCGTGTGTCCGTTACCTGTGTATATAAACACAGCGAGCGCAGTTTGATTATCCGGTTTCCTTGCTGTTAAACAGACTCGTCCATGCCTAAAGCCGAAGATGATTTGGTGAAGGAACTGTGGGTGGACACTTTGCCGCTTTATTTTCTCGTACTCCCTCACTTGGGTGCAGTTACAGCTCTGCTGTGATCCGCTGATACCGGCAGGTGTAACGGTGCTCTGGCATGCGGGCAGATTGACTAGCTCTATCTGACGGGCAACGATAGTAGCCACCAGAGAGGGATCGATATCACAGGGACGCAACTTTATTAAACTTGTTTGTGCTGGAATGTAGGCTAATTACTAACGTAAGCAGGGTGCCGATAATAATGAAGGTGTTTTCATTTAACTCCTTACATTTCACTAAACACGGAAGTTGAATTAGGACTTAGCCAGCACCACAAATTCGGTAAATAAACGCTCGCGTACAAAAATCGCGGTAACCATAGCAACAGCACGTCAGTAACGTCAACATAAACATAAAACACTTTCATTATTTATCATAGGATGTTTATTTAGCATTAGTTTAAATATACTTAAGTCTTGTCTGTGAAACTGGGGGTAGGAGTTTGTTTCAAAGTCTTTAAGGAAACGGTTAGCTTGTGTGGTGCCAAAATATAATTTTGTTTGCCGAGGACCAAACTCAGATGATAGCTAGCTCAATTGATCTTTTTTAAAATCCTTAAAAGAGAACCGTGAAAGTCATTGTACCCAATTACCACACCGAATAATGCATAATTAGTATGAAATTATTTTCTGGAGCCTTTAATTACAAGTTGGACATTTAGAAAATAAACTGCACTGTTAAAAGAGACACCGTTTGCTGGTGTCCGTTCTCATTTCTTGTGAAATGCCTGGGGTCTATTAAAAATGGAGGAATTTAATACAGTGGTCTGAAATGGGCCATTTCATGTTTTTTGTGCAGCTGGTGGCACATCTCATAAAATCATGAGACTCAGAACATCACCATGCCATCTGTACATCTGCCAGAGAAATCCTAAATAAATAACAGTCAATGCTTTTAATCCATTCTAGTGAGATTTAAAAAGTAAATATAAAATGAAATGATCCCACTGCTCAACTGAAGGGAGTTATTTGTATGTCTCTTTGAAGGGCATCATGCACATGTGGTAGTGAAGCAAAAAAGAAAAAAAAATCCTGCAGAACATAACCTAATCATATTTGCTCCAGAAAAAACCTATATTATCATCTCATGAGTAGGTTGTTTCTCCTAACGTTTGCACAAAGTTTGCACTGTCTATTGCTCTGCCAAATATCCACTTGCTATTGAGATAAACAGAAGCAAATAGAAGTTGCAGCAGATGAGGACAACAATAACATTGAGAAAAAAAGAAAACAGACTGCTGTCTTTCATCATACCATCATTCAATACTGAAAAGATCTCAGTTAAACATTTATTCAAAAATCAAAACATGTCTGCTATGCTTCTCATTTAGAGACCGTATATGTGCAGTATTTACATTTAATGTAGGCTACTAGTTGTTATTTGAATTTTTAAAATGCCAACCAGGGGTGGAGGTCTCATTTCAATATCATTTTTCTTCACCCCTGATGCCAGCCACTGCTTATTTGATGAATAACTGAAGTAAAGAGTGAGGCGGCAAATGTCACAAAAGCCTCCAGGGCTTTAAAACACACCCTGATAGAGAGCAGTAAACACCTAAAGTTCCAAAAGTACTTTAGTTCAAAACTTTAGCATTTATATCAGTTCACTCCACATAGTAAAATGAGAAGACATTGGAGACACCCTTGGGGATTCTTCAGAATGCCACCCATGGTGGCAGTCAAACATGTTTAACTCAAAAATAAGACTTGTTTGGTGTGTATAATCCTCAAGTATCAATCACAATTAGGAAAAAAAAATTGCAATTGCAAATATATATTACTCAGTAATCCCATCATAAAGTAAAACACTTTTGAGGCATTTAAAATGCAGACATATCTTAAGGAACACAATACTTGAGGCATCTTTTTTCAGCATATGCTTCCCTGGTTATGTAATGAAAAAATGATCAGAGGTCTCCAGTGACTGAGTTTGCTAAGAGAGATGTTCAAGAGATCTGAATGATGTTTTCTGCAGAACTTGCTCAATACTGCCTTACAGTGGCTGCTCATAAAGAATTATATCTTCTACAGTATATATACTCCCATTAAAGCCGAAAATAGAAACATCAGAACTATTGACTGTCCCTAGAAAAGGCCCAAGAAAAAAAGGCCAATAACAAACCCTCCACACAAGATAAAAACAAGCTTATTATTATTATAATTTCTCAGGAATATTTGATTATGTAAAAGGCTGAAATATCAACAATTTGACAGCCGGCATAAAACATTTTATACTCTTTGATAAAATGTGCTCTCTGGAGTATGTAAAGCAGAAAGCGTAGTCATTTCGAGAATTTCTTAAAGTCAGAAGGTTCTAAGGCACATGTCAGTCACTCCTGCAGCCCTCATGCAGCGTATTTATCACAAAAACAGAATGGATACTATGAGCAGAGATAGAGTTGCAACCTCAAATTGTCCCAGGAGTCAAACTGTCTCGGCCAACTGTAATAATGCCCCTGAATACCAGGAGCCTCTGAAGGGTTCAGTAACGCATTTAAAAAAAAGATATTAACATAAACAAGCAAAATAAATGAATACGTGCTCCAATCAGGACCAAATCTGACTTTACAGCCAGGAAGAACTTCAAGCTCCACAAAGAACAGTTTGGGTAAATTAAAAAAATTATAAAAAAATCTGATAACTATTAATAACATTAAAAATAAACAACTGTGTTTTTGGTATAATAAGCATTTTTTCATGAAGGTAATTAATAATAATAAAAAATTACAAACATGAAAAATATTCCAAACATATTTCTTGTATATTAAATAATATTTCTCCCCAAATTTCTCTACATCACAAGCATAAGTAAATAGTCATAAATAGTTCTTTCATCACACAAAATATAGCATTTATGTCTTTTAATTTTGGGGTGAAGTACGATTCACGCTTCTACTGTCTAGAAAACAACGTATATACTGGTGCTTTAGAGAAATCATAACTTTTATCAGTAGAACCAAGAAATGTATCAAAAAAGACTTTCAGTTTCCAAAGAACCATACAGCCAACCCATGAACGAAAGTGAAAATTGCTTTTTGATAACAGTTTTTTTTGCTAAACCCAAAATCCATTAAATTAGCAGTGTATGGTGCGATTTAGGACAGATAACAGATGTCCTCTATTAAAGCTATGTTCTCAGAGGTTTACTGTACTGTTTGTGTTCTCTGGCTGATCATCAGGCCGTTCACTCATTTGCCTACTTTCTCCTAAATTTTGCTGTGCTGATCATAAACACACTCGCACGGAAAACACAAGAGAAAGTGTCTTCTGCCAGCAAGACAACACACAGCCAACAACAACATGGCTAAATCTCCAACAAGGAACTCTGAAACCCAACACCAGGCAGCTGCAACTATTTCAAGCTCTTTAAGACCTGTCCTATTTCCACCGGAGAGCATTTATAGATCACTCATGATCCCTACTGAATACAGCATGACAGTGATGAAAAAAAATAGATGTTGAACTCATTCAGGGTGGAGCATAGGCCAGAAATTAGATTTCAAGTCGGACTGCTCAACACGTAACAGTAAATATCTGATTTGACTAACAAAATGAAACTTAAAAAATATGATGCAGTAAGTATAAATTCACAAGACACATGGTGCTGTAAAATTCAATTAAAGTTTTATATTACTTTGAATATGGCTAAGCGTGCAATAAATGTCATGCTGCTTGAAAATATGATTACGAAACAATTAAATAAGATCTCAATTCAGAAGCTGAATTATGTTTAGGTTAAAATATGCTATTTTAGCACTTATACTGAAATTCAAGTACAACATTAAAGGCTTCAAAACTATTTAAGTAAATCATAATTTGTCCTACCTGATCGAGTTTTGATAATTTCTCCGAATTCATCATCATAACCTTCCTCCCATTGGTCCTGTTGGCTCCCTGCTTCAGCCATTACACAAGATCCAAACTGCCGTTGAATCCTTTAATCCTGTAGTTTTCTAAACAGAAAAAGGAAGGAGACGCCAAGACCCCACCGATGACGGAATCGCTGCCCTGCGATCAAACTGAACCTCAAATGCAGTACTGAATTTTTGTGAATGACACAGGGACGGGACTGTCTGTGGACTGTTATGATAGGGGGAAACGAGCTGTCAAGGCATCCAGAGAAGCAGAGACAGGTGGCAAATTCTACTCGCCTTAAAATAGAGAGCCGTTATGAAGGCCTGCTTCATTTCACTCTCACACACAAAAACTGGGCTTTCTTACTGCAAAGGATCGCTCACCATGCCATTTGACAACAAATGACCAATAAATGCTCTTGGAGAAAAACTCAAGTTGACAATTTTTATCAAGCGTGACTTACAGTACATTTATTATAGCCACAGTCCCTCCGGAGCAATCTGGGGTTAAGTGTCTTGCCCAGAGGCTCAATGGTTATAGCCCATAGATTGCTCCCTGTGGGGTTCGAATCTCTGTATCTTTAGCTAACGGTCCAGACTTTCCACCTTCCAAAACCTTAAACTTATAAGTCTGTTCGGTCCGAAACAACAAAAATAATATAGTAAAAACAGGGGTCTGTACCATGATGGTAGCTGAAGAAATTCTGAATTTAGGATTAGTTTCGAGTTGACAAAACCAGACCACTTCAATCTGGCATCATCTTTCTTTGTCGACTCAGGCTTTGATCCTGAGTTTGTGGAGGGCGTGCACACGAATGTGTGACGTCATGGTAAACAGCCAAACACGAACCTTAGTTAAAGGTTAAGCTAATGGTTAAAAAGAAATTGAAGAATATGATGAATTTAAATGCACTTAGAGGGAAAAACGGACTATTGAAAGAAATTATCTAGCTTTATAATTGCAGTCACAAATGAAACTTGTTAAGTTCGTTTATATAATAGGAAAATACAGCGATAAAGACTCAAACATGTAAGGTCACGGTCATTTTTAAATCTATAGCTTATGTATAATTACACTCAATCTGTACATATTAACATTCAAACACACACACACTACATTTTCAAACATTAGGCCAACAGCAAACCTTAAGTTTACAGAATTTTCCTGCTCGTGTGGCCTATGGATTTCTTTTTTTTTCTGCTGAACAATTTATTACATTTTCACAAAACATTAAGACAAACTATCTCCTTTGAAAGAACATACACAGATACAACTATGCATAAGACCAGGAGCCTGCCTCAAGCTTTAATGCGGCATGGAAATACTTCGGGAGGCATTTTTCAATATACAAGGTGTAGAAGACTCATCAATATGTGCATCCATATGGGATCCGTCTCAGCTAAAAAAACATCCTGGCTTCCATCTAGTGAGATGGCAAGAGCATTTGAGAAATGTAAATAAAATTCAATTCTGCTTGATTACTGTAATGGCATGGGGAGTGTAAACAAGTAAATAGAATTCACTGTCATGATATCAGTAAAATGTTTGATCAAGAAGGAAAAAGGCTTTATAGCAGTGTAGCCCACTTTGTGATTCAGCTAATGGAAATTCAAAAAAAGAGCCTGTCCGGCTCTTATGTCTTTGGATTTGTTTATCTTTTGAAGGTCTTTTTCAGAGAACGAATAAATGTAATAAGCAAAAACAATCGGTTGCCTGTTCACGAAAGCAGCAAACACAGATTCATTAACATAAGAGCAATATAAGTCTGCAAACATGTTTTGACATCCACAGGATTTTTTAAGTAGCTGATGAGAAGAGGAAAATAAAAATATCTCAAAATTGGATTAATAAGCCGTATACCTGCAACAGCACATCTTTCAATAAACCCATTGCATCAAAATCACAATATCAATATTTAGGTTTAAAAACTGCCAAACAAGTAGAGTGCATGCATATTAAAGCCTAAAACTATGTCCAAAACCCCCCGCCCAAAGAAATTTATATTACATGCATTTCAGCAGTCTTTCCAAAAGTCCCAAAGCACCATAAAAGTAGTCCATTTAGTCAGAAATATGTAACAGTACAATACCAAAACTGTTTGCTAATAGCTTTTTTTTATCTAAATACAGGCCTTTAAATACAGTCTACTGTGCCCTATTAGGTCAAGTGCTTTTATTAACATCTCTGTAATTGCAGGGGACATTCTTTTATGATGTAAATCACAGAATGATGTCAGCTGTGACGTGGTAATAAGCACTGTCCCTGTCAACCATAGCCAAGTAGATCCCTCTTCATCCTCCATTTCCTGGACTGTGTCCAGATAGCATCATGATCAGTGAGCTGATAGTTTCTGCTATAAAATCACACTAATGCTGTGGGACAAATGACATGAACTGAGTAATTAAAGACCACTGGAGCACGGCTTGCATTTTCAGTTACAAATACCCACTGCTTTAGAGCCTCAACCTGATATGTGAATGGACTATTATATAGCTTTATAGATTTGTTTTGTATTATATGATTTTAATGCACTATAACCTTGGTTGAATCAAAGAGTGAAGACAAAAATTGTCAGTATTATATCAGTCTATTGTCAGCGATCCATCATTCTCACCTGTACCCAAGCAAATGATGTGGAACAACTGCCAGTCAATGTCTGTGTGTCGGTTTTCAATGCTGAAAGGTCTTGCTTCAGAAAGAGGATTCTGCAAACATGGTCAAATAATAATGGTAATAACATTGCACATGTATAATATACTCTCACAAGTGTTTGGAGAAATTTAGCCTTATGTCACTTGGTCACTTTGGGCTTAAACACTCTGATCTTTAATTTAAATGGGGGGACTGCAAATTATGTAATTGTTCAAAATCCACTTATGTTGTTCTGCATGTTAAACATGTTTTATTTCCCTTTCGACAGGACATCTTAAGGGTTTTTCCATTGTTTTAATTTTAGTTTAGTATAACCAATTATAATAACCATTATAATACAAATTATATAACATATTATTATATAATATAATTGTGCAATTATAATAACCATTATAATACCTTTTTTATTATTTAAAGAATAAACCAATGCGATGTATAGAGTTTTACATCATTTAACATACAAGTTTTATTTTCAGTGTTTTCATCTTATTCACGTTCATATAAAAATAAGGCACGCAGTTACATCAATTTTTTATTTATAAACAGTGTAAATTGTGGTAATTGTAATAATCACAATTACAATTTCATGGTAATAATCAACTCGATCATTATGTTATATTGATTTTTGAGTTGTGCAGCTCTAATAAAAATTATTACTGATTAAGACAATTAACATCAAACATTGATTCCATATATATATATATATATATATATATATAAACAGTGGTTAATTTAGGAGAGAAATATGCTTATGGACTCACATTTAAGTTAGAACCGTTTAAAAAAAGCGGAGGTCAGCCGTGGTAAAGGCCTGGAGAAGCATCACAAAGAGGGAAAACCCAGTCTTTGTTGAAGTCCATGAGTTCCAGACCTAAGGTGGTCATTGTCTGCAAAGGCCCCTCAACACACATACATATTTATGTGTGTATATATTTTAGCCACAGTCAATACACACATATACATA
>JAUMHP010000040.1:12464753-12477294 GCA_032361065.1 Enteromius trimaculatus | reverse complement strand
CCCCGGAGTTTTCAAACTACAAGCAAACTAAAACTACACACTAAACTACACACAAAGCACGTTCAACTCCGACACGCTAACGGTCGTGGTAATAAACACCGTAACCATTCGCGTGTCCGTGCTTAATGTGCATCTCGAGAAAAGTTGTCCCTTCTAAAATGCATGTCAGTGTGGCGTCACACCAACAGAGGCCGCTTCCACAAGTTGATTGACAGCAGCGTGTCACACAGACTGAACTGGTGTCTTACCTCAGACCCGCCCTGAGTCACCCGTCAGAGATGCAGAGACAAGCAAGACTCTTAAGCGATTGAAGTGTTTTGTTGTTGAAAGGATTAATGAGCATAGCAGTATTCATTTACCCCCAAGATCTGAGTGATTGAAGACACTGAGGATTAACGCTACATTTGGTTCTGAAGGGAAACGCCCCCTTGATCAACCGAAATGCGTTTATGTTCACGTAAATCATTCATGATCCAGCCTCACCTACAGAAGCAGTGAGTATAATGTCTTTTAATGAACCTTTGCAAATCGTCTTTCCTAATAATGTGCTTATTAGCAAGTTTCACTATGAATATGGCTAAAAAAGGATCCTCCGAGAGTGCCTCGGAAAAGAGGGGCGAAGTCAGCGGAGCTTATGAAGACTTAAAGGGGAAATACACAGAACAGAGTGATTTCTAAAGAGCCGTTTAAGACAGGGTAAAATGGGTGTTTTTTTTTTTACACTACCTATATTACAAACTTTCCATTAAGATCCTAAAGAATCATATTAGCTTGTGGAAAATTGGCTTTGTATGACCCCTCTAAGAAAGTAAGTCTTCAAGTTGACACCTGCTTCTGCTGTTTTTGGTCTTTTAGAGATTTAGAGGTTAACACATTGTAAAAACTTCCACGTAAGCAACACAGCTCAACGTGCCAGAGAGAAGTGCATGAACAAAAGCCAGTAAAAGCCGAAACATACTGTGCATCTGAACAGGTGATCTTCAAGATGCGGAGCTTCAATCCTCCCCACTTCTTCAGCCGGTGAATTTCCTCACCCAAGAGCCTGAGACGACCCACCACCAAACTAATGTCATGAAGCAGCTGTTGAGAAATTATCCAACTGTATTTAGACTTCTTCTTGCCATATATCATTCAGATTAGATCTTGCACACCTTTTTAGCAAAACAATGTCTCAAAAAATTAAAGACTAAATGCTTGTACTTAGTAGTGTTAGAGTTTACCTCTGGTATATGTCGGGTTGTTGGGTACCTCTGAGTCCACTCAGTTTGAGAATGATAGTTTAGTGCAAGTAACTTGTGCACCATGCTCGCATGGCACTCCGATTTTTCCACTTGAAAAAATAAATAAATAAAAAAGTCAGGGGAAACCCATACAAAATGGAATTTAAATATTTAAATGCAAAATAAATAAATAATTACACACACACACATATATATAATTATTATATATTGTATTACAAATTAGTTATTTGTTGTAAGTGAATTGTTGTTCACTTACCATCCAGGTGCAACTGGAAGCTTACATCTATATTTTGCACAACATCCTCAGTCATCCAGTCCTTTCCTAATAGACAAGAGAATATTGTATGCCACTATGCTGACAATAAAGATGAAAAATCATTAGGAGTAATTATAAAGCGATAATCAACTCACCAGCTGCTGTTTGCAGGTTCACCTGCAGATGCACAGTTTTGTGAAGGAAGGTAAACAAAGCCCCCTTTTCATCTACTGTATCAAGACGCCACTCGTTCAAACTGAAAGACAAATCATCACAACTTCAGCAAAATACATACATAAATGTGCTAGGCGGCAGTAAAATATCAGCAACAATATTACACATACTGAATGCAACATCTAGTATTTGGCAAATATAAAAATTAGCAAACCACATGGGTTGAGCATGGAATTGTCATTTCTGCTAGCTTGTCTGCTGGTGTGATGGATTATAATCAACAAAGCTCACAGCGAGTGAGCAATGTTGCATTGTTTGCTGCTCTTTACCAACTGAATTGATTATAATAGGGGAGTTCAACTGTTATTGTCACTTGTGTGCTGCATTTGCAGTGTAGACAATATGCCAAAGTGCTGCTGCAATCGGTTTTTAATAGAAGGAAAAACAAATACCTGTTCAAGGTCGCAAGATGATTCTTAAGGCTACTGGATTCCCCTTGCAACTTCTCCTGTTGGCTCTCCAAAGACCTCAGCTGAATATCCAACTCACCGATTTCCCTAATAAGTTTAGAATTTTAGTAGTCAGCAAAAAAAACCAAAAAACAATATCATAATCATTTTCTATGGTGCTGATAGACGAATACACAGCACAGTACCTCTCCTTTTCAGTGACAGCTGAAAGAAGCCTATGCAAATCTAAAAGCAGAAAGAGGAAAAACACAGACACATCATTACATCGTCCCACTAGATCCATAAAATTCGATAATATAGAAGCACACTTACCCTCTTCCTTGGCTTTCAAGGCTGGTCTGGTTTGAGAAGCATCAAGATGATCTCCCATAACCATGGCCTCTACAGATGCAAGTTCTAGTATAGAAGAAGCAGGGAGTTATTTACCTGCAGGTATCAGTATTATTACTTTATGCTCTACACATTCAAAACAGAGCCAAGAAGGAAATCCATACCAGTTTCTAAATCATTAATGCATCCATCCAAGTCTTCAATCATTTCATCCGTCTCTTGGATTTTAGATATCAGACTCTGTTTTGCGTCCTACATGTATTGGGGAAAATATGTGGGTAAGACATTCAGTCAGTGTCGGTTAGCACTAGTGTATTACGTTAACAAAATTCAAAGTTATCTGCAAAACCTACATTTAACAGATAAACACTACCCAAAATTACAACCTTTTCTTCTGGGGAAACAGACTAAAAATACGTATGATCTTGCTTATTACACCCAATTAAATTCTAGCAGCAGTAAATCAAGTTCACGGCTGTGATGTAACTGAAGAATAAGGGCTATTATTTTACATTTATTTTTTTATCATTTAAAAAGGTTGCGTCCTTCATTTCCCTGCTTAATGCACACAAAGGAAATTAAATCCAATCAATTTGCTAGATCTATTTATCAGAATATTTCAAATCAAGACATTTAGATCTGATTAAAGAATAATTTGGCGTTTTGAGGAATTATTTAACAAAATCAGCATAATAAAACAACAAATAAAATGCTCTTACCTGTGTTGTTTTGATAAGCTCTGAGTACATGTCTCTTTTCATTTCATGAGAAAGTGTTTTGCTTCTCTTTCCAAAGTAAACTCTACGCTCTTTCAGCTTGGAGCCGAAGCTTTTTAACTGAGGAAAACAAACATACATAAAGACTTCATCTAATAGACAAACAATACAAGCTGTGATTTTAATAGTTGAACATAAGATGACCAAAGCTATAAAAACCACATACTTGCTCTTCAGAGAGAGTACATAGCTCTTGCTGAAGGGCTCCATTAATGCATCCCAGGGATTTATCTTGTTCAGGCATCTGTTCTTTAAGTCTATGAAGAAATATAATGCAATTTTCTTTATATAGAAATGTCTAATTTATGTCAGTTAACTGTGCCCACACCCACACACACCTACAAATATGCAGCGGCAGTGTTTTTAGTGCCAGCATTATTAAACTCAGACTGGTCCATACCTCTCTACTACCTCTGTGAGATTCTTACAGTCTTGCTCATATACTCTCTGCTTGGGGTGATATATGTATTTCTCTTTGAGCAAATCCTCCATGGTGCGTGTCTCTCCAGCTCTACACTGAAAAAAAGAAAGGTGTGTTTCAACCATCACTTGTACACAAAGAAAACAAGAGAAAACCAAACCACTTACGCTGTCAGGAAGAGCACTTGGTCTAGATCTGTGGATAACAAAGTTGATACCAAAGTGGCTTAGGAATTCATTGACTGTGATGCTTCCGTCCTCAAGTTTCTGGAAATAAAACAATGAGATAAACAACTATACTCATATTGTAATAAATAGTGCTTTCCCATATTAGGGAGTCAAAGCATACTTTCTACTAAACAATTCATTTATTTTTCATATAGGGTGATTTTTTAAATATGGGGAATAGTGAAAGTGCGTGTAAATAATGCTACCTTGCTGAAATCAAAGACTGAATCCAGCGTCCCATCCATATGGCAGTCAAACTGTGAGCATTTGAGACCTTTAAAGCAGATTACAATCTCTTTTATAAATATACCTTATCGAAACCTTTTTAATGGTGTTGCATAGCGCATTTTACTGAGTCTGAGAACTGACACAAGTAACTCACTGGATTCAGACACTCCTGTATCTTCAATTGTCTTTGCCCTGGGATTGTGAGCAGCATGACTTGTAAAATTACCTTCCCACTGTACGGCAGCTTCATGACAGTCAGGCCCCTGAGGAGACAGAATCTTAGGCATTAGCATAATAATGCACAACAATGGAGCCCACGCTTAACACTTTATTACAGAACATCCTCTGAGCGTGTAGCAGGAAATACCAAGCAAACAAAGTATTAAAGAGAAAATTATTAACATTTGGTGCCTACCGTGTCAGAAATGCAGACTTTCTTGGTTCGTTCTGCTGTAATAGGGTCTTCCTCTGGATGTGGCCTTTTAAAACAAGGACTAGCACTCGTGTCTGACTCAAAGACCTCATTCTCCAAAGGCTCTTCATATTTAGGTACAACCAAAGAACCATCCAGTTCTTCTTCCTTGTTATTTGACCAATTTTCAAGACTTCCTGACAAGTCTTCTTCGCTGCTGATTTCAGGCAACTCTTCATCATTAATATTGACTGTTTGGCCTTTGTTATTTTTTTCAGCAACGTCAAAATGTTTCTCTGGTTGAAAACAATGTAAATCCTTAGTACTTATAGTCACAGTTTTGTTAGGAGTTGCAGTTGTTGCTCGTTTCGGCAGTTTTGGAACGATACCACACAGTGACAGCCTTGATGAGAACACCGTCTTTTTAAGACTAAAAGGAGTGGTCTTCTCATTTTGAACTGAATTATTTAGTTGCGCGACTTTAGGTGTAGCATTTGAAGTTGGCTCATTGGAAATTTCCATTTCACACTGCTTTTTAAAGACATTATCAGGGAGGGAATAAGAAGGCAGAGGTGCAGTTGTGCTTCCTTTTATCACTTTTTGCTCTTCCTGGATACGCCTTGACATTTGGAGAAGCTCCGTTTGAAAGTCAGCTAGACTTCTCCGTCTTGCTTTTGCATGTTGCAGCTCTTCTATAATGAAGGAATCAACTACAGACTCATTTGAGGAGGAACCTTCAAGTTGGACTGAGCTTGTACTTTGCTCCTTGTTAGGCCAAGTTGCATGACCCTCATCTTCATTTCTAGAGCCACAAGTCGTCTTTATCGGTGGTTCTTCTTTCTCATTAAAAGAAAAACTCTGCTCCGTTTCTATGGGCATTGTAAGGACCTTTGTAACCTTTATATCACTGTCTTTATCAGTTGTCATCAAATTTCTTGGAAGTGCCATTTCACAATTTTTGTCCACTTGCATATCAGCTGGGCGACAGGATATTGTCTCTGTGTTGTTGCCATCAAGATCAAAAACATGTTTTGAGGGGACGACATGGTTAATAGCACACGTGGCAAGTTCACTTACTTCATTTTGTTCTTCACTTGACACGGTGCATCTAGAAACAGATGTTAATGCATGCACTTTAATCTCTGTAGCACTTGCTGCCAATGTGTTTTTTGAATCAATTGCAATCGTGTTGCATCCTATTAGTTCCATTTCATCATCAAAACAGGGAATAGCTAGATTTGATGCAGTAGCTTGACATGTCATTTCCATGCAGTCAGACATATCCTGTGTTTGACAACTTTGCGCTACAGGCAGCAGATTTCTCTCATGCTTACTTTCCTCTCTGGACACAAAGCTCTTTAACACGTTATTGCCAGTGAGTGCCTGGGTTATCTCCATACTGTCAACATCAGGACTGGAGGATGTAGATACAAGGTTCAAACTCTTCCTGGATTTACTGAATAGTTTGGCCCTCTTGCAGTTTTCAGCCTCAAGCACAACAGTCTGACATTGTGTCATGTCCCTGTCATCATGATTGGAGAAATCAGTCTGACGCTTATCAGCTTCAGTATTTTCAGGATCACACATCAAGGGCATCATTCTTACTCCTGACTTTCTTTGAGTCATAGAAGCTTTATATTTTTGCTCACTGACTGGTGCCATGTGTACCTCAGTCATCTCCATTGGTTCAACCACAGTGATTGTTTGATTAGCAGAGAATGTTGCTCTTCTTGTACCAGTGATATCCACAGCACTCCCTAGCCAGGCATGGTTTGAGTCAATGTTAATAGTTGTGCATCTGGTCAATTCAATTTCATCACGACTTGGGGTAGAAATCCCATCAAAAGTACTTGGTTGGCATGTCAAGTCTATACAGTCACTATCATTATGTTGAGCTAATGTAGTTGTGGCAGGCATCAGAATGCTTTCCACTCTTTTTGTCTTGGAGGCTGGAAAAGCAATTAGCATTGTACGCCCTGTGAGTGCTTGAGTCATGTCCATCCCATCACTGCCATCAGGTCCAGATTCTGATGAATGAGGCCAATTCTTACTTAAGTTGTTTAAAGCTTTGTCTCCATTGACCTGCTCGGCCTCAAGAAAAATAGTGTGACACCGTGTCATCTCAATCTCATCAGAATTTGCAGTTTGGGCTATTGGGAGGTGGCCTGATTTGTTGTGATTCATGATCGATCCATCTCCAGCTAAATCAAAGCAGGACATCTTGCTTACTCTGGGAACTGGACGCAGAGCTTCCTCCTTCATCTTGCCTGTATGGTCATCTTCTCGAGGTGATCTGGATAAAGGTACAAGATGCAAACTCTTCCTCGTGTTTCCACTTGATTGTTTGTCCTTGAGAACAATAGTATGGCACTCTGACATCTCCATATCGTCAGTATTAGCAGTTGGAGCTATAAAGTTGTTGCTAGATTTGTTTCGATCCACAACTTCTCCACTTCCAAAAGAATCAAAAATGGCCATCTTGTTTACTTTGGTAACTGGAAGGTGAGCTGACTCCGTCATATTTGTGTGGTCTTTTTCTCTAACAGATACATTAAATGTTCCCATCGTTTCCATATCATCAGAATTAGTAGTCTGGGCTATTGAGAGATTGCTCTGTAAATATCCAGCTTTATTATCTTTTGTCTCTCCATTTCCAATCATGTTAAAGGAGGACATCCTTCTTACTGTGGCAACTGAAGACTGAGCTCGCTCCTTCATACTCATTGTGTAGTCTTTTTCGCAAACAGTTACATCAAATGCCCTTGTCATCTCCATTGCATCGTCATCCTCAGAGAAATGATGGGATCTATTGTGCTCCAGAGCAGCCTCTTTAACACTGACTGCAGGAGTCTGACTCAAAGTGAGCTCCATGTCATCTGGGACGTTCAAAAAAGAAGATGTCAAGAATGCAACACCTCTTTGATTTACAGAAACAGAGGATTTAAACGGCTGAGCATTATTTTTGTTTTCAGCTACAACAGTCTGACTCTTGGTTGTCTCTTTTCCATTGTCTTCAACAATTCCAACATGAGAACGCCTTCGTTGAAGTCCCCGAGGTTGTTGTGGGTTACCCTTGGCACCTGGATGTTGCTTCACTAAAAAAGATGGCAAGTGATTCTCCTTATCAACATCTGATGTGCTTGCATTGGCTGAACTCAAGGTATTACCAAGCTGATTTTCTGAATAGTGGGGTTTAATGGTATTTACAGTGGGTAAGATTATACTGGCGAGAAAAGCACTGAAGTCTGAGTCAGCATTTCCCCTCTCTGCTTTTCCTTCATGTGGCAAACCCTTCTGACTTGTTTCATTTAGATCACCAAGGATTGACTGAGCCATGTTGACGCTAAAATCTGGGTTTGTCTCTTGTTCAATTTCATAATCCTTAGCAATTGTGATTGTGTCACTCTGTGTAATATCCATGTATCCAGTATTGTCTCCGAGCAGCATTGTTCTATCCACACAGTCATCTTGCAAGACTGGATCAGAGAAAAAATTCTCCTACAAATTGAGAAAGGTCAAATTTATCAGTGTGTGTCAAAACAAGGTTTGTATCACTGACGAATAAATACAAAAAAGGCAGAAGTAGTTATTGACAAGCAGGCTCTGTACATTCACACACTGTCTGTGGCAGCATACATATACGTTAATCAAGTATATCAAATTGCAGAAGCCTGAAATGTATAATATTTTTGGTTTTCCAGACTTAGATTAGCACTTACCTTATGCTGGGACAGATAAAGAGGAGTGTTCAACAAAGTATCCAGGCCTGAAAGAAATGAAAAGGTTAAGTGGTTCACTGTCTGACTATGAAAATAAACAGCAGGAAGCATGTAAATACATGCATAAAATCAGTAGATTTTGGTACAGTGAACATTGCTTATTTGAATTATCTCAACACACTCTTATTTTGAAACCACCTACACTGTGAACAAGATAGGAGAACAACGTTTTAATTGGTCAGCAAAATTGTATATCTTTTCTATAATAAAACAACAACCTTTGATTACCTTTGATTTGGTGACTTCCCTCATCCTCAAAACACAGAATCCTGTCATTAAAGGGAAAAAAGAAAGTTACAGCTTTAAATATATAGTGTACATCACATGGATGGATACAAAAAAAATTAATTAAAAAAAAAACATAAAATGCTGCTTTTAAACAGCTAGGCCATATCTGTGCTGGCTGGGAAAGATTAAGCAGGGAATGTATTTTGGCCTAACAGTAGAAAAGCAGCTACACAGGTCTAACTTGAACAATTTAGAAAACAAAACAAAAAAACAACAACAATAAAAAAAACTTACTTTTCACTTGGCTTATCTCCTCCTGAATTTAACAAAACACAAGTAAATTAACAGTGTGCAAATGTTTTATATATGCAACAGAAATATTTTATGCTCTTTATTTGAGAGAACTGGTACACATAATGAACTATGAACTACAAATTAACTAAGGTAACATGTTAAAAACAAATAAACTGCTTACCTGCTTGTGTGTTCTGAATTGGTGCTAGAACAGGAGATTCACTCTTTGCATCACTGTGAAATTTTAAATATCATAAATTAATTATGTACACATACTATTTATATTTGTATCTTCCAATCAGTGGGTCAGAATAATTGCACTTACTTGGTAAAGACTCTGACATTATCTGTAGTGGCAAAACTCACTCTTCGTGAAATTCTCTTCTTCTCAACAGGCTTAACAATTTCCTCCTGCATAAAAATATACAGAAAAAAACCCCCATCATTTTTTAAAAAAGAAACAACAACAAATTATATTCAAAACACTCAGTAGCTTAATCACCTTTTGCTCTTCTCGCTCAGCTCCATGTATTTTCAAAGATGTTCGAGTAGCTTTTAAAATCTGTCAGAGGACAATCAAAGGGTCACTATATTAGGTTTAAAATGTAAGAAAATAAAGAGGAAAAGGCTAAATATTTCCTGCAGGTTTTAACAGAATTAATATAGGTAAAGTATGACACACACATATATATATATACACACATACACACAAAAAGAACAATTAGGTCAATCTTAAACAAAAACAGAAAAAAGTTTTTAACCTCTTTAGTGACATAATGAAAACATACCGAAGACAGTCTCCTTTTTGAGGATTTCACTCCCTCATTGCTGAAAGAAAGAAAAAAAAAAAAAAAAAAAGATTAGACAAGTTGTTTCATAATAAAATATTGTGGAATTAGCCTGGAAAGAAAACAAATTATAAAACAGACATTTATTACATGTATTTATTTTTTGAACATTTAAATAATTTTTTATAATCATTTTTTTGCATTATGTCCATGCATGACAGTAATTAAATGATCAAAATATTTTCTTGTTTACACAGATGCATTTATTTATTCAGTCATTATTAAAAGTAACGTTAAGCGATCTAATAATCTGTCACTATAAAACTTCGACAAGCGATCGTAGCTAACTTTCAGGCTATTACGTTAAAGTCTAAACGATTAGTAATAGATGTCAAAATATTAGATTAGAAGTGAGGTCATAATTACAAATGCAATAGTTCTGACACTTGCATTACAACAAAGCAAAGCAAATGAAAAACGTTATCAAAACGTTAACGGAAAATCTACAGTTTAACTTAACGTTAAAGTAAAGTAAAGCACAAACATTTGAACATTTTAAAAATGCGCAGACCGAATCAATAATTTATACACAATACATAATCCAGACTCGGTCTAAACGTCTCCTATCGTTAGCAGCAACTATAAGAGATCAACTTACCCTAAATTCAGCTGCTCCATCTTCAGTTCATTTGAGTGACACACCTTCCAAAATCTAAAAAAATAAAAAGTGTGAAACACTATATCTGATATAAAAAAATAACCAAAACGTTTAACGTGGTTTGTTAAAATTATTCTTAACGTTATCTTCGTTATAGTAACACGTCTGTTTCCTCAGGCGTGTTTTGTTTTAACGTTAGTCAGTGTGCAGTGACTGTCAGTCTAACATTAGACATAGCAACAACAACAGCATTATACTAAAGAAAACAAACAGCTCTCAGCAGTTCAATATCATGAAATATGTCTTACTTTCATAAAAGGCCACATTTTCAGTTGAATACAAAATTGAATAAAGCGCAATACCTAAACTTAATTTCCCTCCATTCGCTGCTGGTCTTTTTTCTGCGTTAAATTTGAACTCAACCGCCGCATTTCTTCCTCGCGACACGCTCCGTGACTCTACACATGACATGTTCCCCTCGTGCCCTCTAGTGGAGCGGAGAATTATTATAACGATTTAAATAAAATATAACAAAATACACTCTGTAGCAAACTTTGTTTGGTTGTTTTATCGATTTAAGAATCTTACATTCATATATGAATGTTTTATGTACAGAAATTTATTTTCAACGTCACATACAAATTTCAGTTTAAACCAGTGATCCGGATTTGCAAAGGAGGCGGAAGTGACGTTATTTATTTTGAAAATTCATGGCGCTGAATTAAATCGGGACTTTTAAAACATTAGTCTTCTGATCCGTTTAGCTTGGTGTGGTAAGTTTATTATACTCATACTGTATTTTAAAATAATTTCAGTTATTCCGATTTTCAAACGATGGCTATACATGTACGGAAAGAAAACTAGTCAGTTGACTTGACGAGACACATAAGCGAAGTAACTTACGTTATGAACATGATGCAATCATATGCTATTATATAAAAATGCAGAGATCAAAGAAACCTAATTTCTTTACATTATTTACGTCCATGGTGGCAATGTAATTCAGTGACATTGTCAGTGTTGTGGTTAATTTTCTCCTATCTGTGCGGTCAGTATTTTGTTTAAATATGATCGCAGTAATTGCAATTGTGATTGTTTCTACAGAAAGCTGCGTTCAGACATGAAAAGAGTTCAGATAAAAGACACAGCCATTCCCGCACACCCCAGCGTGGCATCCAGAGCGCCACATGTCAAGAACGACACAGACAATAAGTGAGTATCTTTGTTAAAAATTCGGCAGTTATTTTCTTAACTGTAATCACCATTTTTTAAAAATATATAATGTTGTTGTTGTTGTTTTTTTAGGAAGAACCAGTACAGATCTTTGAAAGTGTAAGTGCCACTGTATGTGGAAAATTATTAAATAAAATGTGTTGTTTTTGCCATTATGATACTGCTGTTAAGTTTAGGGGTGACCAGACTTGTGTCCAACCCTAATTAAACGCACATGAACCAGCTAACTGAGGTTTTATTAGGTATACTTTAAAGGTTGAAGCAAGATGGAGCTAAACTCTGCAGGACACTGGACCCACTAGGAACACGTTTGTTGACCCCCTAGTCTAGTCTGTTTGAAAATGTAAGTACATGCTGCTTTGATTTTTTTTTTCAGGCCATCTACAAGATATGGGCAACAGAATGACATAAGAGAGCAGAATAGAGTCCTGACTTCAACAAATGAAGACCTGCAGAGACAGCTTGAGGAAATTAAGGTGACCGCATTAATCACTGATCAAGTGATTTCCTGAAATACAGTAATTGGTTTATGGTGAGCATTGATATTTTAGAACAGTTGTTGAAGTCAGTAGGGTCATATTAGATGTATTTCCGTGCTTCTTAAAGGTAACGGTGACTGACTTAGAGCATCGTTGCATGGACCTCCAAGGAGAAAATCAAGAAATTCAAAAACAGCTGCGAGACTGTCATGTCCTCCTTGTTGCAGAAAGCCTTGACCCAGGTTATAATACTTTTCTTTTTTTCCCTTTTTTTTTGTCTGTTGGATTGACACATGAGTTATTTTAGTCTAAACCTTGTCAAATTCAGTTTCAGGGGAAAAGCTGGGCCAGACAGCTCAACAGAAGGAAGAACAAAGGAAAGAAGTTATGGTAACTTTTTTTTTGTATTATTGTTTATTTATTTATTTTGGTGTACTTTCATATGGTGATTTATTTTGTTTGTTTAAATAATTATATATAATTAAAATAAAAAAATTACCATTTTATACACACACATAAATACATTTGTGCTGTCAAATGATGTGTG
>JAUMHP010000040.1:12451603-12464653 GCA_032361065.1 Enteromius trimaculatus | reverse complement strand
TGTATACAATGTATTTGGGATGTGATTAATCGCTTGTCATCACTAAATATATTTATGAACACATAATAAATGTAAAGATTTTCTAAATATGTTATTTCTTGTATATATTTGTAAACTATATCTTACATAAATATGTAATAAATATGCACAGTACACACACATTTTGTAAATAACTTTTATTTTGTGTGTATATATACGTGTGTCTGTGTGTGTGTATATATGTATATATATATATTATATATGTGTGTGTGTATATATATGTGTGTGTGTGTGTGTGTGTGTATGTATATGTATTTTTGGAGACTGAATGTAAAGCCTGTACAATTTTAGTGACTAAACAAGTACATGTACATTACATATAGTAATTTATATTTGCAGATGTTTTTATCCAGAGCAACTTACAACTGGGAAATCGATTCATCAAACACTCAGAGGAAGTGCTTGTAATACTAAGGCATAGTTCAAATAAGTACAGAAAGAATATTTTGAGGGATTTTTGTAATTAGAATGAAGTCGATGTTTTTCAGCTGTTGCTTTGAAAAAATGTAAATGCATATTTTTCATGAAGGATACAATAGTAATAGTAAACTATAGCAATGCTTTTTTCTTCTTTAACTTTTGGAAACATGAGATGTGCATAAATAGACACATAGGGAGTGCTTATATAATCAGTCGTACTGTACAGTTAAAAGTACATTAAATCTGTAGAGCTGTCACATCAACACCTTTTATCAGCGATTACTATTAAGTAAAAGAAGATGTAAGACTGCATTCTGAAACACAAACAAAGCCTAATTCTATCCTATAGCAGAATCCATCCTGAGAATGTTGTTTAGTGCAAGGCTAATGATAAACCCAGGCTATGGGAAATTTACTCTCAATTAATTATTAATTTTCTGTCCATTTTGTTTCTTCTACTGGTAGTCCGTTTCTCAAAATCTCCTGACTGAGCTGAAACTCTTTGGTGAGACGGCACAAGGTCATGCAGCAAACTTACTGGTGAGTTAAAGTGTTTTTTTGTTTGTTTTTTATACAATTATTTATCCTGATTTGAATGTCCTGTGGCAGTGACCAGACATTAATACAAATATTTCTATATTTAAAGACTGATTTATATGAGGATGAAATTATACACATTCTGCTCTGCTGGGCTAGAGGCTGTATAATTAATCATAACGCCAGGTCCACAGCTGATAAAATATTAATTTGAAATGTTCTAATCCTTCTAAATATTATTGAGTGTGCCTCTCCAAAACTACTGGAATATGGCATGACCTAAAACGACTTCAGTGAGGATTTTGTCAGTCTCTGTTTGCTCCTCTGTGAATGCTTGTAGGAAGTGCAGAACACCATGAGGGACCAGACGGAAGCGCATGAAAAGCTCCAGCAGGAGAGGGCATTGTTCACATTGGACATAGAGGAAATGGAGAAAGCTTTAGGGGAGGCAGAGAGACTCTTGATGGATTAAATGAAAGGAACTCTTTCAGTGGCCATAAATACTGCAGTGCCATATGGTGTTGTTCTGAGATCTGTCAGTCTGAGAACAAGAAGCATTTGGACAAAAGTGTAACGTACTGTTGCATTTAAAGGAACACACAGCTCATACCATTTTATGAAACCCGTTTCTAAGAATGCTTTATGCTATATAATTTTTCTGTACCTTTAGAACTGCACTTCTTAATATATATTGTTTTTATTTGAATTTTTGTGCAAACATGACCTTAAACATGATTAAATGTTAAACTGGCTTCAACAAGAGACATGCCTCTTCTTTATGTGTCAAAGATGCATCAAGACCGAAATGGCCACCGAGTTTAATTCATTGCTATTTAAATCGAATCAAATAGTCTTGAACCAGGAACAGTTCTGATATTGTTTTTTTTTTTCTCTTTAAGCAGGTTTCTGTTCACCTTTAAATGAAAATGTCCTCACTTTCAGGTCATCCGAGTTGGAGATGAGTTCTTCATCAGAACAGAATTTTAGAAATGTTGCATGTCATGACTTCATCACCTATGGATCTCTGCAGTGAATGGGTGCCATCAGAATGAGAGGTCAAACAGATGATTAAAAACTACAATAATTCACAAGCATTCCGCACAATTCCAATCCATCAAATATTATCTTGTGAAGTAAAAAGCTGCTTGTTTATAAGATACAAATTCATCAAGACATTACTTCTGGCTAAAATACAACTTCTGCTTCCATCAAATTGCCATAATGCAGGAATTGCATAAAATTCGAACCGATCAAACAGTGTTTACATGCAAAAACATGTATTTTGGCCATTAGCAACATACCTTAATGTGTTAATATGTTTCTTATACAAACATGCAGCTATTTACTTCACTAGACATTAATTGATGAAACGGAGTCATTTGGATTATTATAGATACTCTTTGGATTTTTATGTTGTTTTTATAATCTTTCATTTTGACGGCACCCATTAACTCCAGTGAATCCAACGGTGAGCAAGGGATGTAACGCAAAGTTTCTGCGAATCTGCTTTGTTGAACAAACAAACTCCTGTATTTTGGATGAATTCAATTTTATTTTTATAGGAAAACATTCCTTTGCGTGCATTGTATTTTAATCACATACAGTACATATGTATACTGTATGTATAAAGCAACACCAAATAAACAGCATATACTATACTGCTATTGTCTACACTGCTAGATTCTAAAGTTCATAACAGAGGATAGATTTCCAGTGTGACAGTTCTCTTCTTACTGGCAGCTTGCACCCCCTTGTTATAGAAAAATCACTTCACTTCAAACAATGTCAAATGTGTTGAAACCCGTATTACTATAGCAACCGATGCAAACCTCAAAAAATGACACCCATTGCCTCAACACATACAGGATTTGATCACATGCAAAAAATAGTTCGGACAGTCTCTTCTACAGATCCGATCTGAAAAACAAACTCCTGAACAGGAGCATGATGTAACGGATCGTGCGTTTGAGCCAAAGAAAGAGAACATTTTCTGTGAAATATGTACCTCATCCATTTAATCATAGTAATCAAAACAAGTGCATTACAATGATGAAGCCTCAATATCAGCGAATGATACAGTGTTCTTACATTAAGCAAAAAAAAAAAAAAAAGGTTTGGACATTTACACCACGCTTAAAAATGTATGTCAATGGATTATAAAAACAAAATTCAAACCAAAACATCACAACATAAGTTCTGAGAAAAGCAGTGCCATTTGGTTGCAGATGTCAATTATTTATTTTTTTGATGATGATTTGTTATCTAACACACCCACACACAAAAAAAACATTCATACATTTTTAAGTGTAGCTTAAGTGTCCAAATATGTTTGGGGCCACTGCACATCTCATCCGTGAATGTGTCGTATGAATACAGATGACATATCTGTGGTCTGCATCATTTTCTCACAGTACACACTGTGACTCTTTTTGGCATTTAGTCAACAATATGTTATATATATATATATATAAACTGACAGGTCATTTGCTTTGGGAATAATGGCAGCAAAATATGAACACAATATTACCTCACAATGTAATTTGTTTATAATAAATAAGATTTTTAGTTGTGGATCCTGTGCAAAAGATCCAGAAATGATGATGACATAAATATTATTATTAGTATAATAATATTCTTAAAGGGCATGATATTTTTTTCAGTGTGCACGCTGCTGATTTTGAACAATATTAAAATTTTGAGTAACCCAGCTTAATGCATTATAATGCTCATATATTGTAATACAGCTGTAGGAGTCATAACATTTCAGTAGCAACTTGCTTTGAAGCGCACATTCTTCTCTCTGGCTCATTTCAATCAATAACACTTTGCATAGCACTTTCTGTCTTTGGAAGTAATGCACTGTGTTTTCCATTAGGTTTGTCAACACAGCAAGAATTCTGTCCTTGTCTTTTTCACTGTTTTAAATGACAGTTAATGCATAGAAAATAATGAAACTCTCAAGGTACCAAAACATACTCTACAGAAGCACACAGATGCTCATCGAGTTACGAGTTAAAACCCCTCAATGTTTTTTTTAAAGGTTGGTCATGTTCTAGTTTCATGTCAGAATGATCATGTTTACCAGTTAAGTGAGCATGAATGCCACTTTGAGAAACAATGTCTTTAAGCTCCTTTCCTAAATCATAAATGTGACATAAAATATAATTATGACATTATAAAAAACAGTCTAAATTACAAGATATCACAATAGGTCATAATTATAATTATTATATAAAAAGTTAAAATTATTAATTATGAGGAAAACCGAAATCCTAATCCTTTTTAAGATTTAGGATCGAGTATGTCATGTTTTTGACACGTCATATTTTAAACTTGCTCATTTTTTTCATTCATAATTATGACCTTTTGTGCCAAAATGTAAACTTTTTCCCCCTCTGTTTTGACTAGTGCTGTCAAATGATTAATAGCATCCAAAAAAAAAAAAATTGTTTACATAATATACAGTATGTATGTGTGCTGTGTATATTTATTATACATAAATAAATACACACACATGTAAATATTTTAGAAAAATATGTTTATATATTAAAATTTTTGCAAACAAAAACATTTATTTTGAATGTGATTAATCGCGATTAATCATTTGACAGCACTGATTTTGACTTATTTTATAATCTCAACATATACCATAACTCTTATCTCATAATTTTGGTCTTGTTAAATCTCATAACTATGACTTAGTATCTCATAATTTAGACTTTTGCATGTCATAATAATTTAATTTAGTTAAGACTTTTTTTTTTCTATCTAAAATGACCTGAATGCACATCAAAACGTAATTATAATTTCTGATTCATTCTTAGGAGTACTTGAACATATCACTATAGCATCATAACCTTTTAGTTACCAGCCCAAATGTTCCACCAGCCAGCTTTCCATCTAATGTACTGTGTTTAATTTAGCACTGATGTTCTTTAAAACTGAAATAAATATTTGCTCAACATTGAAGGAGATGGGAAATCTGTGTATATGCTGTATACAGAGACAATGTGGCACAATTCGAATCATCTCTCCGGGTGGCTGGATTGTACATACACTGCAAGCCAGTCAAACAAACAGGATTGTGACTTGCTGAAATGATCCGCTGTGGGCATCACTAAAGAACTACATCGACTTGGCACAAGTCTACTCTACAGTAAAAACGTTTCCTTTTTGTACAAAATTGATCCTAAAAATATACACACATACAGCATATTTTACATACAGTATTGCTAACCTAAGAAAACTCTCGGTCTGTTGTGAGCACACATTTTCTTTTCCCGCTTAAAGCATCACCCTTTTGGTTTAAGAGAGCAATACGTGTGCAAAGGCAGTATTTTCAGTGCTGCTTTTTGTCCAGAATGAAGCCGCCCCGTTCCCAACGTGAAAATAAACCACACACAAAACACATTGTTGTTCCAGTCTACCACACACTGTACAAGTTTCCACTGATGTTTCAACTTCAATTAGAGTTTCGGAGATCAGCGCGAGATTCAGTGAATCACTCAAGCGTGCGTTTGCCCACACATCACGACTAATCCCGGAAGGTTGCTATGGAACGGGAAATCATAACAAAGGAATTTCCTTCATCCGTCTTTGAGGGTCTTTGAGTCTTTAAAATTAATACCACCTCTTACTAAAGAGTCTCACAGTGCAAAGTCTCCGCTTCTTCTGGGTCACGGTTAATCTGCCAAAATCCACCCCAAAATCATTAACACATTAACAATAAGATACTTCAATGCTCTCCTCCCTTCCTTGAAGAGAGGAGGCCTAAAATACACATTTCGGGGGAATTTAGAAACTTTTACGGCATTCTTTACCGTAATAACCAGCACAAGAGTTTGTTGCGTTCCAACTTCCAGTCTCCAGCATCCTCGTCGTTGGTTCATTAGACAAATGAGGAAAAGCCAGTAACTGGAGTGCGTGTTCCTGGTGCGGGCTGACCCGTGGGGGTGTAGACGCCCCCTACGCTGTGCTGGGTCACCACAGTCTGGTAATACCCCCCCTCTGCATCCGTCATGGCACATTCCTCGTACCCTCCTCCGGTCTTCACCCCTTTGGGCTGCCGCTTCCATGAGTTGTAATAGGTGGGGTCGCTCATGTAGTGATTTACGAATGAGTGCTTGGGCTGCTCGTCTTCGTAGTCGCTGTCGCTGACCTTTACACGAGGGGTGACGGGACAGGTTGAGACCAGAGAGAAAAAGAGCAGACAGTAAAGTTACAGTATGGATGTGATTGTGATTAAAGGTGCACAAAGTAAGTTTTTGTTGGCTGATCAATACAATGGTGCTTTTAGGTTCTATAGTGACACCTACTGGCATGGATGAAGCATTACATTACTTGCATTACTTGTTCAGTGGCACAAACATTTTATAATTCTTTTTCATTTGTGGCCACATTTTATTAATTTGTACCCCCACTTTAGCTAAACTGCGGCCATGACATGAATTCATTCTTTCATTTTAGATAAATTGTGGCTACATTACATACAATTTCTCCTTTCTACATGGTCACGTTTAATACATTCTTAACTCAGTGGACAGTGGTAACAACACTTTTTTTAAGTTTAATTATATAACAACAGTGCATATAAGAGTAATTGGAACAGGTGTGATCCGGTGTGTGGAGACGGGTAGGTATATGGACATGTAAAGTGTGAGGAGTTGAATCTGGTGTTGGTTTACCACCTTAATACTCACATGGTAACCCCCCAGTTCACTTAATATAAAATGTAACATCCTGGGCACCAACCACAATTTATATGTTACTGGCCACTGCGGTGTAACATCAGAGTAATTCCATGATAGATCCATATAAATGGTATGCTTAATGTAAAGTGTAAGTTTGTTTTTTTAACCAAAAAGTGCTGTTAGTCCTGTTACACATTTGTACTTACACACACACCATTCTGTGGGTTGTTACATGTGTGTAGCTACAGAAATATTAAAGCTGTGGATATTATTTAGCAATGTGTACTTACACTGTGGTTACAGTTATTAGGGACACTAAATATAAAGTGGGATCAACAGCCTCAGATATTGCATTATCCTTTACAAATGCAACTCACAAGTGAGGACAATGGAGTAAACTTGCTCACTATTAACTAGTTGTTTATTAGCATGCATATTACTAGCAAATTGGCTGTTTATTAGTACGTATAAAGCAAATATTAATGCTTTACTTAATATTATTCCATATTTTGATTCTTTAATCCTTCCCCATGTCTAAACTTAACAACTTCCTTACTAACTAATAAGCAGCAAATTAGGAGTTTACCAAGAGGAAAACTTTGTAGTGAATATGTGTTCCCTATTCTAATGTGTTTTTAGAATAAGCAAATTTAACCTATTAGCAACTCACATTTGAAGTTCAAAAGATGTAATGGTGATTAAGACTTAAGATTTCTTTAAAACTCTGTTGGAAGTGGTTTATGTGTGTGTGGTCACGCGTGATTGGTGTAGTGTGCTCACCTCTGACTCTGACAGCTCAGTGGGTTTCTCTGTAAGCGTGGTGCTCTCTGTTAAAACAGCCCCGTTGTAGTTGTTGCAGATGTCTTCATCAGAATAGTGCAGACCACCTGGACTGGGCCGTGGAGGGGACCTGAAGATAACAACATTTTAACAAGCTGCTCATCCAGTACATATTCACAGAAGAGTTATTTAAAGAAAAAACTGTATGTGGTGATACAGAAAAAATTGAAGATTTCGCTAATTATTTTAAATTCAATAGAAAACAGACTTTTCTGATATATTAACAGCGGTTCAGATGAAACCCCACCTTGTTCCATTCTTCTTTAGGAAAGAGCTCTTCACGTTCAGATGTCTGCTGTTCAGCTCTAGAGCCGTGAAGCCGCCATTGTCCAGAGTGACAGACTCATCTACTGTAGTAATGTGTTTTCCTGTGGGTAATGACAGCAAACACTGATTAACTACATTATATGAGCTATTACATTTTAGAGTATTTCACAGTATTACATTTTTCCCCCACAGTTACAAAAGTGACCCAATTGGAACAACTACAAACACTTTTAATCTTTCAAAGAGTGACTTTTATAAAGCGTACAAATGGGTACATTATACATTGACTGTATCAGGTGACAGTACTTATATATATTTAACATTAATACCATCATAGTAGTGCCTTAATTATCATACAACAAGTTTTAGTATGCCTTTAGATAGTTTCATTTTTAATATCCATTATTTTTGCCAGTTACGGTTTTAACAAGTAGCCCATGGTTTAGAACAACACGAGAGTGACTAAACGAAAACAGAATGCTCAGTGCAGAAAGCTCAAACCGTAATTACCATAAACATGTTTTAGTATGCCTTTAGATGGTTTTAGTTTTAATATTATATATGCCAATTACGTTTTTTAACAATTAGCCCAAATTCAGGTTTAGAACAACACGAGGCTGACTGAATGAAAACAGAATGTTGAGTGCTCCAAGCAGTTTCAGTGCAATACAAGTATATTATCAATATCTATTGCTCTGTTTAGTCTCACCTGTTCCACAGCTCCTGTACTTCTTGTTCTGTCCCAACAGGAGCAAACCAAACACAACCATCAGAATGAAAATGAGACTGATCAAAGCCATGACGATCAGGAACCACCACTCCTCATAGAAAGGCGTTTCAGACAGAGCTACAACAACAGACAACAATTCTGCATTACAATACAACGCATGGCTATTTTACTGTTATTGTGATCCTTTTTTTAATTCACATAACATATATGTGTGTGTATTTATTATGCATATATATATATACATACAAATAGCATGTATTTTGAAAATACATTTACTTCATATATATAAATATAACATTTATCATGCATGTGTGTGTGTTTATATATACATAATAAATATACAGAGTATACACATATATTTTGTAAACAAAAACGTTTAGTTTGTATGTAATTATTTACAATCAATCATTTGGCAGCGCTAATTCTATTCTATTATTTAGCTGTCAAACGATTAATTATGATTAACTGTGATCATTTTATATTTACATAATATATGTGTGGGTATTGTGTCTATTTATTATATATAATATCTATAAATACACATACATATAGCATAAAACATTGCATTTTGAAAATATTTACCTAGATTTAATTTTATATAATTTATTTCATATATAAATATAAATTCATATATAACATAAATTTAATATTTAAACGTAACGTATATCTTATACACATGCATGTGTGTGTGTATATATTCACAATAAATATTCACAATTCACATACACATATGATGTAAGCAAAAACATTTATTAATACTAATCGTAGCTAATCGTTATTGATTATATTATATAACAGCATATAAAACAGAATATCTGTTTTTAGAAATTCATACTAATAAAAAGAAATGTAAAAAGAGCATATTAAAAAGAAGTCTAATATTAAATAACAGTATTTTGCTTCAGTTTGCATAAGAGACTTCTTTCAGAAATACATATATATATATATATATATATATATCATGTAATATAATGTAATGCAAGGTTGTAGTAGCAATTTCAGCAGCACTAAGTCTTTCCATTTACTTATGGATGAGTGAATGTTCAGCTGTGTGACACTAGATGGCAGTAAAGGCCACGAAGTGAGTCGGTAGTGATCTATAGTTCAAACACCCTAACTGAAGTAAAGTGCCTCCCAGATGCTTGCAAATGAAGTGGAATACTATTGTCCATACTCTAAGCAGCTAAATTAAGAAACATGAATTGTAATATAGTACGCAATAGTCATTAGTCAGGGTAAATACTTTATCTACTGTGATGTAGCCTAAACAAAAGCTGTCGGACAGACATTGAGTCTGTTGAGTGGGCTGTCCTTGGCATTATCGACACTGTTGAATATAATACAGTGGTGTGATATAATGAGGAAGATTACCAGACATCGCAGTGGAAGGTGGACTGGGATCTCCGTAACCGAAACGATTGACTGCGATGACCCGGAACTCATAGGCTACACCTGAGCGTAGGCGGTCCAGACTGATGGTGTACAAGAAGCTGCCAGGTGGGAGATGCTTTACAAATGTATCCCACAATCCTTCATCTGGGAATGTAGGATTTCAAAAGCGGGAGGGTTAGTAATTGGTTGCCACAGAGGAGAAGAAAGATGGAAGAGGTGGTAGTGAAAAAAGGAAGGTTAATTGAGAATAAGCCTGGTATTATAACACCACGTAATGCATGAGAACTTATAATGAGGAAGTCAAAGGTAGATGTGAGTGTATGGACTAGGAAGTGCTGTTTACCTGATGGACGAGCCTCGATGACATATCCTGTGACAGGTCCCGCCCCTTCTGCACCCTCTGACCAATGAAGCGTCAAAGCTGCTGCGGACTTTGTGACTGAGGTCTGCAAGGGCGAACCGGGGGAGCCTATGAAATATAAGGTATGTTATTACTTCTGAATAATCAATAACAGCACAAACCGTGCTTTCTAAAATGGTTCTGGCCATTTTAATCAATCATAACACTTCAAACTGCAGCTCATGCTTCAAACTTGAGGCTGAAGGAAAATGTTGAATTTTTTATATCGAGTAACTACTTTTTTACTGCTCGCAACTAAGGATCTTAAGACAGGCTGTGCTGCCGGTCTAAAGTGGTTCAGATTGCATAAAGGTCACACTGAAGCTGTAGTAGGGATATATCTTCTTCAAAACATGTTCTTTATTGACTACCTTGACCTAACAACACTCACATCCAATATACTGTTAACACACTTCATTTCCCACAAGTCCATTCACCTTTTAAAATAAACTAGCTGATAGTAAATGTCATGATTCAATTTACTTGTTCTCTGTAACACAGATACAGAGTGTTTTCTTTCTCAGTTTATTTTTCCTGTGCCAATGACTAAAAGCGAACAAAAATACTCATATCACTAAATTACCATTGTATTACCATAGTATTTGGATGTGGTTATGCGGATATGTACCATGGTAAAATCGTGGTATTTGAGGTAGTAGCCTACATTTTTGAAATAAGAAGTTTACTACAGTCTTTTTTAAATAATAAGCCTTATGAAACATGAAATGTACAGAATCAATCAAAACATTTGAAATTAATTACATATTATTCTGTAAAGAAATACATTTTATTCTGTTTTATTAATTTCACACTTGCCATATATAGTACAAACAGTAATTTATAAGTACAAAACTTTATTTTTCTATTGGAAACTCACTGGCTGCATTTGCAAAACATATTTTTTATTTACTTCTATAGAGACGTCTTTTTCTACAAAGCCACATTCAACCACAAGGTCTTTAAGGTTACCAAAACCATACATTTACTCCAGTGTGTTCACATTTAAAACTGGCACCGTACCCTGGAGTACCATGTTAATACCAAGGTATACGTTTGGAACATTAGGTACCATAAAATATATGTTAGCGACACAGTATTGTTTGCTCAAAATTCTGGTCAATTAGACTAGAGCTCATAATCCTTCGTAATCCATACATAATCCATTCTGACCAACGAGAATCCGCCGCTCCTACATCAACTGCTTTTTATCTGAAGTACATTTTAAACTGAAGGCTGTCTGCGTGAGGCCCAGCGTCCCACCACAATGAAGCTGCTGTGTCTTGAGAATGAACAATTGCTCAAAGGCTATATGAAATCACATTCCTATTACAGTGCACTAATCAAACCATGAAGTTCACACAGCCCTATTTTAATTTCCAGCTTCAGCTAATTCTAAGAATTAAAATAATGAAAAGCCATCTTCCTGGTAGGTCCCGGGTTTTAGAAAAGTGTTTTTTTAGCACTAGTTAAATTCAGTCACTTCATATTCAACAATTAATTTAATCCAAAGAAAGCCTCCGGCGCTGGTGTCTGTAACTGCAGGGGACGTTTCTTTCTTCCCCAATTATTGTGGGATTTACAATGGAAGTATTATGCATTATTATTCATATTTACGCATACCTTCCACTGGTCCTGCGGTGATATTGGCTTCCAGTTCGGGTCCATAACTAATAGTTCTAGCTTGAACCTTAAAGCGATAGACGACACCCCTCATCAGGTCACGAACCTTCAGCCAGCGTTGCCAGTTCCCCTTGATATCCACTGTAACTGTCTTACTGACGCCTGCCAAATTAATGGACTTTATGAATATTGAGTAACACATACCTGTACTCAAAACTAAAAGCATTTCATTCGAGACTTTTTGAATAATGAATTAACTGTTTGTTTTCTCTTACTCTTCCTTGTATCCTGCTCACCATGAACCGGTGCGGTGGGCTCATAGAGCACTCTGTAGCCTTCCACCACTCCATTGGGCTGCAGAGGAGCTCCCCATGACACATTCAGAGAACTTCCCGTCACCTCTGAAAACACCACTTTACTGGGTGCTCCAGGAGCTTCGGAGAGACAGACACGGAGAAGTTAGTGAAACCACATCTCAAAAACATTCTACCATAGACCTCCCCTAAATTAAACATAGAAACAGCAAAAACAATGGGGTCAGTAAGATTAAATAATAATAATAATTAATAAATAAAAAAATGTGAGCTTTACATTTCTGCTTTTAGACTGCCTTAGAGTTTCCTTTTGTCAGTAAACAATTAAAACACTTACTCACTTACTGGTAACACTTTATTTTAAGGGTCCAGAATAATGCATTAGTTAAGCATTAATTAATGGTAAATTTTGTTCACAATAAATTATTGTATTATTAGCAAAAACACACTAGTAAGTAATGATTAACCTAACATTTTAAGGTTTGAATTATGCATTGGTTAGTACTAGTAGTTGTAATGATTAACTTGTCCACAATTATGCATCAGTTAAAGGAGAAGTTCACTTTTGAAAAAACTTTTGCTGATATATTACTCACTCCCATGTCAGCCTTTCTTCAGTCGAAAAGAAATTAATGTTTTTGACGAAAACATCCTAGGATTTTCCCCCATATAATGGACACCATTGGGACCCAAACGTCCACATGACAGTTCAAGGTCCAAATGACTTTAAACGATACCAGACGATGAATAAGGGTCTTATCTAGCGAAACGATCGGTCATTTCCAAAATAAATAAAAAAGT
>JAUMHP010000040.1:12425222-12435845 GCA_032361065.1 Enteromius trimaculatus | reverse complement strand
CCCCCCCCCCCCCCCCCCCAAAAAAAAAAAAAAAACAATATGGTCCACAGAAGAACGAATGTAAAAAGAAGACTTCATATTTCTGGGTGAACTACTCTTTTTTTTGCAGTATAATGATGATGATCTGATCTAATGATCTATTCTTAATCGGTTTATAGGTTTGCTATCTGAAATCCCTCCAAGGTCACTTAATGAATACTGCATCGATGCCTTATTCACACTGTACTGTCGGATGTTCAATAATTGCGAGAGTAACTGACTGTTGAGGAAAATCAACACAGAAGATTGATATACCCCTCGTGAAAGTCACATTATCTGTGTATCCCCATGTATGAAATATATTACAAAGATCTGAGAGGATAAAATGAGCGCTGGAACACTGACAGCTCCTCTCTGATTGAAGATCTTTGGTTTATAACGTTCAATTCTACAGGGAGCGATTGATCCAATCAGCAGAGAGCTCTGTGTGCGAGTGTGTGTGGAAAAGAGACAGAAGGCAAGAGATCATCCGAGGTAAAGAGGCTTCACATTTCTATCACTATTAAGGGATTATATGATCCATCACGGGTGGTTAAGTGTCCATAATCCAGTCATCTATAGCTGCGTGTCAGTGTCTGTGTGGCCCGTAATCTTGATAACGGCAAAACTGAGGTTTAATCTCAATACACGGTTGAAATCCCAATACAGAAAATCTCATAACACACGCACAAACATACTGACTCCAATGCAATACACAGCATGTCCTTGCAGTAATAACATTTCAAATGGCCCAGGGCACAATGGAAACAAACACACCTTTAAAGCCTCAAATTGCATTTTTACTGCAGATGAAGATTACAGTTTTGAGGCCTTCACAAGGATATGAGTTTTACATTTTTTTAAATACATCAACACAAAAGAGTTAATTTTATAGCCTGGCTTCCGCGACTTTAAAGCTTATAGGAGCTTAGTCTGGCCAAGCTACCTTACTACCCACCTTCTACTACCAATCGTTTCTCATTGTTCCCACTTTTTTGGGAACGGAAATGCTCTAAATACCTATATTTTAATAAATAATCATGAAACTCTAGATGGTGCAGGCTATGGAAAACTTTAATTCTGCAAGAAATATATTAAATTAAATAATGTTGCAAAAGATTTTAATTTAAAGAGCATAATTTAAATTAAATAAAAATATCCTTTTTTTCTTATAAAAATCCTTTCCTAAAAAAGAAATAATAATAAGCACGGTTTTCAGCATTGATAACGCAAATGTTTCTTGAGCACCAAATCAACTAAATCAGTGATTTCTGAGGGATCACAGGAATAAATTGATTTTAAATTAATTTCAAATATATGAATTACATTTTTAAAAAAATATATATTTTACAATGTTTACAGTTTACTGTATTTTTTATAAAATATGGTGAATTAAATGAAATAAAAAAATTGTACATTTGTGCAATAGTGTGAATATGGAATTTATAAAAATAAAAAAAGATACAATTATAAAATTACAGATTACAGAATTACAGATTAAAATGATAAATACAATAAAATAAAATATATTAAATCTTGTAAGGTAAAAATCTATTATATCAATTTACATTGTGCATTCAGATTTTTTATTAAATCCATCAGTTATGACATTTAAAGGTTTTCTTTTAGGGTCAGTGGAAAATTATTATAATTAGGTTTAAAAACAACAGAATCCTGTGATATGCCCTTGTTTATATGGCTAGGTAAATGCGTGTGGTTGGTTGTGTAGCATATATGCTCTCTTACCCATAATGATGCCGTTAGGCTCCGAGGGAGGTTGCCAGACAACCCTGACAGACGTGAGACGCACCTCTGGAAACACCAACCTGACAGGTGGACCGGGAACTGAAGAGAAGAGAGGGAGGGAAAGAGGGAGAGAGGATACATGCATTTAAAACAGATTACTAGTATATATTCTGAACATTCTTGTAATGTAGCACATATTTTAAACACTTCAAACATCTGTTTGTGGGGCCAAGCTTTTATCACGGCCATGATAAATATGACATTTTAATCTCTTCTCTCTCAAACACTCACACAAAGTCTCCCTGTAAACTTCTAATTCCTTAAATCCATAAATATAAATATTAGTGTTTCATAATCCCTCATCAAACACATTTAACTCTGCCAGTGGACACTAGGCCAACAGTGCTGGTAATCCACTAGTTCTGATGTGTGCGTGCGTGTGTGTGTAAGTGTGAGTCAGTGTGTGTGGAGAAGAATCACATAGACATTCCAGTATCTAGTATCCCTGGTATCCCTGTACATTTCCGAATGAATGTTGCTCCATTGAGCCGATTAAGAAAAATGACAGAAAGAGGGCATTTGTCATTCCGCTGGCAAGACTCCACAGTCCACATATGAACACACTCGCTCATTTCAAAGGGAAAGATGGCAGCTTACTTCCCCTTGCCGTGGAAATATATTGCATACATGCGAGTACATATTTCTGAGAGAAACTTTCCGAAAGAAATTTTATTGCTCAGAGGATGCTCTTTCATAGCTCAGGAGAGTTAATGAGGTTCCCACTTGGTTGAGTCTCATGAAAACTGTCAGATAATTCCTCTGTCATATTTCACTTCAGATTTAAAAGAAGTCTTTTTTTTTTCATTATAACATATAGTTTCATGATAACTAAGCACATTTTCCCTCCAATTTCTTATTTCCATAATCTGAAAAACATCTCATTCTCATTACAATGCGAAAAATAATGACATTTGAATCTAATATATTTTTTAAATATAGAAATACTTAGTGTAGTAAATATACAAAATAATATTTAATCAATAGTGCTGGACCATTTAAGTAAAAATGAAAATAAAATAAATTATAAATAATTACAAAACGTCATTTGTTTACATAATTATAAATGCACTGATTAGAAATACAATAAAATCAAATAATTATTTTATTATTGAATAATTTAATTTATTCTTATGCTTATACACTTTTTAAAAATAAATGTATGATTGATTTATTGTAATACAATGACTTTTATTATAATTTATTTCAGTGCTGATAATACCATTATAAATATAATAATTACAAATAAATGTTACTATATATATATATATATATATATTAGCATAACTATTATAAATAGTAATTCTGTGTTGAATACTATAAGTTATTATTTTTGTTCATTAAAAATGGGTAGTTACCCTATTAAAAAGTATTTTTTATTGATCATTTTAACACTAAGAATATAATTATACAAATAATAAAAAGACAAAATATAAAATAATTTAATTATGAATACAATAATTAAAATCATTGTAATCATTTTAGTAATTGAATATTAAATAATTTAGGTTAAGTTGACAAACAGGAGACAACATGAGATACTGGAGACTTGAAAAGAAATTAAATTGTAAGGTTTTCACAAGTGACTCTTTAATGCCACTTCTGTCTGAGAACAGACTGAGATCTTATTAGTGATTTTTGAGTGAGCTGGGATAAGAAAATGAAGCGAGTGAGAGGTGGTTCAGACAGGTGACTCAAGCGAATGCAGTGATGCAGGATGAGGTTTCATGCGGTGGGGGCACCAGGAGCCAAGGCGAGTATATGTTTGTCTGTGTCTGGAGCCATGTGGGAGGTAATGCCAGTCTGAATGTCGGGCACAGCTGGAAACCAGCAAAGCATGAAGCAAGGCATAACCATGAGCTACCATTATGAATGTGTGTGTGTATGTGTTTACCAGTGTGTGAGTGTGTGAAGGAACATCTGCTAAATGGGTAGCTTTCACTCAGAGTCTAATTTTAACCCAATGTGTTTGTGAGCATTTATTTTTGCTTTTATTATGTGTGTACGATTTTTTTTCATAACCAGCGGGAACGTGTGAAGAACTAGATGATGTGTTCTGTTCAGTGGGTGATGCATTGATTTTATTGGTTGCTTACCATCATCCTTGGTTCTCTCAGCTGTGGGGGGCAGGCTGGGTGGTCCATCTCCGACACGTGTAAACGCGAGCACCTTAACCTCATACAAGATGAACTTGCTAAGGTTTTTTAAAAGCAGCAAGTGAGTCTGGTTCCCGTTCACCAGCTGGACCTGGGGAGCCCGCTCCAAATCCTTTTCTTTGTACAATACCTAGAGATAAAAGGAAACAAGGAAATATAGGTCACATCAAAATTTTGATATTCAGTGTTGGAATGTCCTAAATTCAACAACAACCACTGTACAGTGTGTAGTACTGCTTGCTAATTGCTAATTACCATGCACACTTTTCATACCCCTTGTCGGAAGAAAAAACAGATCAAAATATCATGGCCATGTACACAATGCAGTTAAATTCAATAACCAATTCACATTTTGTGCTTCTTTACAGGAATGACATATTAATATATCACAACCTGCACCTGCCTATTTTATTAACTCCATTAACTGGATCAGTTTATGAGCTGAGCCTAAAGATGATTAATAAGTGTCTCTTATAATAAGTGGACCTTCCAAACCTACATAAAACATAGCGGCTCTATCAAAGGTGGTTTAGTTAAAATCATCTAACACAGGGAGTCTTTGGTAATATTTATTTGGTTAATAAAAGTGGATGCCAAATGTCATAACATGTCATCCACAACATGTCAAAAATATCTTACAGTAACCATAGTGTCACAATTTTAAGGGTTAGTTAATGATAATTTAGAGGATTTGCTCCCATGTTTAAATGTGGATGTCACTCCTGAAACTTTAAAGAGTACGTGGCAATAAAGACGTCAAAATGAGCTCTTTTAACTTGGGGAAGTACGCAACCACACAGCAACCGCTCACAACATTTAACTGTCTTTTGCGCGTGCAAACATTCTTGTTTCTTCAGATTAAAAAAAAATATATATATATATCAAGTGCAAGTTTTGCCTCAACTTAGGTCCTGACTTTAGAAGAGATCAATAATTAATTGTGTTATTTCATCCCCCCCCCCCCCCCCCAATTTTTACAGTCTAAGCATTTTATCAATTGGCTTCTTCCGACAGTGTGTGAAAGAAAAACTGTTTCAGCAGTTTCATGATCTTGCATCATGTCACTCTACACAGCCTAAGCAGAAAATGGAGAAAGCCTTATACAAGCAGCAGTGCACATGGGTTTCAATATCTTCACACGGTTTATAGATGTGTTCAAAATGAACCCAATACGAACTACTGTGTGTGTTAGGCTGAATTTATGCGCATTTAAGCATGGTTGAAGAACTATAGATGTGCATCTCAACAGCTCTCTGTAGTATAAAGGGCCTTTGGGGATGATACAAGCATTACATTAGATGTGTAGAAGTGTAGATACACTTTTCTTGCTGTGGTGCTTAGGAATGGTTCTGCTCTGTGGTTGTAAGGCTGTTCCGGATGGTTTCTTACTTTCCCACATTAAAAGAGTCCACCTCAAAATATCTGCATGGGGATATTGCTCACAATCCTCCTTCTTCTACTTATTCTTTCTCGCACTTGTAAAATGTAGGACGGGGACTTGGCATTATCCATCAATTGTTGATTGGATGAGAGCAAATCTGAATGCAAGCTTGTTGATTTTGGATGAGTGGGGTTTAAGATGGCTACATTACTGGAGCAGTCCGGCATACGTCATCCAGAAAGATATCTGACGTTTGCCAGTTGATAAGGTTTTGACATTTTGATGAAACATTACAAGGTCAAATCATTGTGAACAATGAAATCATCCATGAAATATATACGGGTGAATCATTTACAACACCTGGCTTTAAACACACCTGTAAAATCTGTACTGCTGAAAAAAAATCTAATTTTTCAGGACTCTGCAGTTGACATTGTTGTACGTAACTGTGATATAGTTCTACTAGAACTATGTGCTGTTTAGGTAATAACTTTAGAAACAACACCAGTAATGTATTAAACTGTACATTTACCAAACAAACTATGATTTAAACAACTTTACAGTTCAGATAATAAAAGATTTGAGGGAAAAAAAGAGATAAACCTGCAATTCCAGCCCAATAAACAATGTTGCATGTTGTACATAATTGGTCTGAACAAAAGTGGCTGAATGAAGCAAAATAAAAAAAAATGAAGCAAACACAATAAGTAAAATATCTTCAAGCACTGCTACTAAAATATAGTGCTATCAAAAGACTGAACGCAGTTAATTGCATCCAAAATAGGTTTTTTTTTTATATTACAAAATATATGTGTACTGTGTATATTTATTATATGTTTAAGTGGTGGGCATAGATTCTTTTTTTAAATCTAGATTAATTTTTTAATTAATCTAGATTAAAAAGGCTTGTTTGAATTCTGCCAAAGGCATTCATACCTTAATAATGACTAAAAGTAAAGCCCTATTCGGACGGGACAAGTTTTACAGGGGGTCGTTAGAGAATGTTTTGTTTCACAGATCTACTTGGTGATTTTACACCCATCCGAATCTGCCATGTCTGTGTTTTTCTCTCACAACCTCTGTGATAATTTTAGAGTCCGAATGCAATGTCTGTGATATTATTTTTCACAAAGCGTTTCCTTGCGTGTTTTGGCCAATGCGACATGCCGTAAATCCTCTTACCACACACACGTTTAATATATTTTGATATATAAAAGATATAGAATAGATAAACACAAATAAAGAGCCAGATCATGTGAACTGTTGAGACTATTGTAATATCAGTATCAGGTAAGATTACTCGCGTTCATTTCTGCACTCGGTTACATATGTTTTAATTATCAAAATAAAACGTGTTTGCTACAAATAAAAATCATAATAGTTGAACTAAAGTAACCACGCATTAACATGGTTTTGCTGTACTAGCCATTTAGCTTCACCATGGTATTTGTGATCATACTGGTTGTAATCAATCTGAATGATAGCAACGCGCGTGATTTCGGATGCAATTCATACAGATTTATTGTTTGACAGCTCTGATGAAATAATTCCAGTCAGTCAGACTATATACAGTAGAAATTCACCCGTTGCAGCGTTTTGGCAACTAGCACTCTCCAGTCAAAGCTGTTGGGGATTTTAAGGGTCTTAAAGCATTCTCTTTGATATAGTAACCGTACCTTGTAACCAAGGATGTGTCCATTCTTCTGGTGTTCAGGGACCGAACCCCAGGTGACCAGTATACTCGTGGAGCTCATTGCTTCTGCGCTCACATTTTCTGGGGCACCGGAGGGAACTGAAAACACACCCATATAAAAAGCCATTTTATACTAAAGCAAAAACCTACTCAAGGCCATGTGTTAGAGTAATTTAACAACACTTAAAGGCCGTTTTCATCCTATTGGAACAATACTGAAATAAAATAAAAGACTTCAATTATCATTAATAATAATAAGAACAAACAATTCCACTAAGTAATACAGCTCATTAGCCTAAGGCTGTTGTTTTACCAGCCAACTCTGAACAATTTATTTCGGTCAGGGTTTCACATCTCCACAGTATTTTTGCTGAAATCTCACTCCTTTCTGTTGAAGTCTATCACACGTACTGATTAAAAACGGAATAGGGCTGACAGCTCAAACAACAGCCTCTGACATTTCTCTCTGAAGCTCGCTGAAATAAGAACAGGAGAATCGCGTGAGCATAAACACTTGTAATGGGCTGATTTAAGATTACATTTTGAAGTGGTAACTTTACCCAGTGAATGTGTGTGATGTGTATTTGTACCTTCAGGGCTTCTCTGCAAATTTTCTTGCACAGCTTCAGTGAGAAAAAGATTTTCATTTGCTAAACGCAGCAACAAAGGCACTTGCCTATTTTAGTTATATTTTAGCAGAAAAATTGTTTTAGTGTTTGCTAAGAAAAATGATCCACGGATTAATATTCACCCTATGAACCCAAATTAAGAAATAATACACTTTAAATATTTTGCATTTAAAGGGCAATATTATACAAACATAATTATACAGTTCATAAAAAATATGCAGTGTGCACAAGTAATTTGTTTATTTGAAGATTTCTTATGTACAGTAGGATGAGTTATCTGCCAGTAAATTAATAGCTTTGAACTATACTTAGAATAAAATAAGACTTTTTAACTAGGGCAATAGTACATAATATTTAATATTTTCCAAAAGCGCCTCTTATGCTTATCGAGAGTGCTTTATGTGATCAAAAATAAAGCAAAAACAGCATTTTAAAACAATTTCTGTTTTTTTATTTTTTTTAAATGTAGCCTTATTTATTAAGCTGAAGTTTCAGCATCATCACTCCAGTCTTCAGTGTCACATGCTCCTTTAGAAATCATTCTAATATGCTAATTTGTTGCTCTACTAACTTTTTATTTATGCATATATTTTTTTTCATGTAAACGTCTTTACTGTCACTTTTGATCAGTTTAAAAAAGTATACATTTCTTTCTTCCTAAAAATAAAATATGAACAAAAATGACTGACCCTTAGATTCTGAACAGTATGCTCATTTCTAGTTTATGAACGTTATCTCTGCAATTAAACCACAATTAACAGGAACATTCATGGAGGATCGGATGTTTGAAATCTGTAAGTGGTCACTGCCAAGGCCATAAGTGCCCGCCCCACCAGCTGCCAAACTTTCTAGATGTTGTCTAGGGGTCGGCAGGATCATTAACTCAGCAGGGAGTCGCTGGAGCTGCTAACACCCACCCGCTGTTAGATGTGGCCTCGGGCACAAACTCCATCTGAGTCTCCAACGACTATGTAAATGATGCCTTCGACTAAAAATCGGCTAGTAGGGTGCTGGCTAAACTGGAGCTTGTTTAGAGTTGCTGTGGAATGCAGAAACTTGTGCCATTAATCTAACAATTTAATGCAAATATCTGTCCTATACCTTATGTTATCTGTCTTATAACACACAAATAAAATGAAAAATGATCACAATGGAAATGCAACTATAACACATCAACTCAACGATGCTTAGATTAACATAACTCATTTGGTTACATACAAAACAGCAACTAAGTTTGATTTGTTTTCCTCACAAGCATGTTTTATGAAAAATGTTTTCACCTGTCTCTTTAGTTTTGCCGAGCACAGGACTGCTCCAGGGTCCAGGCCCAATGGCGTTGAAGGCCTGAATGCTGAGCTCGTACTCCGTCCACTCCTCAAGTCCCTCTACCGTCGCTTCCCGAGACAGGCGCTCAGAAACTGTCTCCATCCGGGGCTGCCCAAGCCTGTCTGCTCTCTGTGCACGTACACGGTAACCCACACTTTCAGGGTTTCCATTATAAGCCGCCTCTGGAAGCGGCTACAAAACATGAAGAGGAAAAACATTGGAGCAGGACAGACTTTGATAAGCTTACATTACATAAGATGACCACATGATATTTTAAAATACAAAAAAATTGCATAACATTTAAATTAAATTGTGTGTGTGTATATATATATATATATATATATATATATATATAATAAAAATAAAGAGAGAAACATTAGTTGCCCAAACCCCAATTTGGGCAATTATAATGGAATAGTACAGAAATTTAAGGGCTGAAAAAGTTTGACTAATTTTCTGCACACTAATCTTACTCAACAGGAATTAGAAATAAATGTTTCATGACTCATCCCGGTGGCTAAGTTCTACGATGATCTGGATGAATGAAAACCTTCACAAGCATCAAATTGTGTGCAGCAAACAGAAAGGAAGTTCCTTAATCTCCTCATAAACATAAATTAAATGACATTTCAAATTGGCTGTAATGCAGCACGGTCCCTGGCCTGCTTCAGCTGTGCATTGCACATTGGCACACTGCTCGGAGACATTTTCCAGCCTCGGATGCCAAGAGTTCGCACATGGTTGCTCGCCTAGTACTTTAATGCACACTCGAAACCTTACGATGTTTACAGCTTCAGGACGTTGACTGCTTGAAAGCGTTTCTATTAAAATGCCTTTGGTGAGCTGACGGATGCTGATGTAACCTTCTTCACAGGCATGAGCCAAATCAACGTTTTAGTCTTCTACAATAAGCTGCTAATCTATAGTTGCTTGTAACATCATGTTTTGATACATATAATTGATATTAAAAAAAAAAAAACTTTTTTGTTTATATTAATTTGTAACATGTATGGAAGCTTGTTTCTGTCAATAAATAAAAAATAGAAAAAATTATTTATTTTTTTTTCTCAGAATTGCGTGATACAAACTCGAGCTTAAAGTCAGAAATGTGTGACATGAAGTCAGAACTGCGATATGTACAGGCAGAATTGCGAGTTATAAAGTCAGAATTGTGAGAAATAATGTTAGAATTGGGCGACAAAGTCAGAAATGTGAGATCTAAAGTCAGAATTGGGCGACAAAGTCAGAATTGTGAGATATAAAGTCAGAATTGGGCGACAAAGTCAGAATTGTGAGATATAAAGTCAGAATTGGGTGACAAAGTCAGAATTGTGAGATTTAAAGTCAGAATTGGGTAACATAGTCAGAATTGTGAGATATAAAGTCAGAATTGGGCGTCAAAGTCAGAATTGTGAAAAAATAAAGACAGAATTGTGTGACAAAGTCAGAATTGCGAGATTTAAAGTCAGAATTGGGTAACATAGTCAGAATTGTGAGATATAAAGTCAGAATTGGGCGACAAAGTCAGAATTGTGAAAAAATAAAGTCAGAATTGGGCGACAAAGTCAGAATTGTGAGATATAAAGTCAGAATTGGGTGACAAAGTCAGAATTGTGA
>JAUMHP010000040.1:12399808-12425002 GCA_032361065.1 Enteromius trimaculatus | reverse complement strand
GTCAGAATTGTGAGATATAAAGTCAGAATTAGGTGACATAGTTAGAATTGGGTAACAAAGTCAGAATTGCGATATACTGTATAAAGTCAGAATTGCGAGATATAAACTCAGAATTGGGTGACAAAGTCAGAATTGCATGAGATAAAATCAGAATTGCGAGATATAAAGTCAGAATTAGGTGACATAGTTAGAATTGCATGACATAAAGTCAGAATTGTGAGATATAAAGTCAGAATTAGGTGACATAGTTAGAATTGGGTAACAAAGTCAGAATTGCGATATACAGTATAAAGTCAGAATTGCGAGATATAAAGTCAGAATTAGGTGACATAGTTAGAATTGCATGACATAAAGTCAGAATTGCGAGATATAAACTCAGAATTGGGAGACAAAGTCAGAATTGTGAGATATAAAGTCAGAATTAGGTGACATAGTTAGAATTGGGTAACAAAGTCAGAATTGCGATATACTGTATAAAGTCAGAATTGCGAGATATAAACTCAGAATTGGGTGACAAAGTCAGAATTGCATGAGATAAAATCAGAATTGCGAGATATAAAGTCAGAATTAGGTGACATAGTTAGAATTGCATGACATAAAGTCAGAATTGTGAGATATAAAGTCAGAATTAGGTGACAGTTAGAATTGGGTAACAAAGTCAGAATTGCGATATACTGTATAAAGTCAGAATTGCGAGATATAAAGTCAGAATTTCATGAGATAAAGTCAGAATTGCGAGACATAAAGTCAGAATTGGGTGACAAAGTCAGAATTGCATCACAAAGTCAGAATTGCGAGATATAAAGTTAGAATTGTGAGTTATAAGTCAGAATTTTGAGATAAAAAGTCATGTGACACACTTGTGACATACATGTGACGAGCTTGTTTCAATTTGGCTTATTTTCAATTTGGTTATAGTGGCTAGCAAATAAAACAGGATTTTATTGTGTTTAAGAACAAAACTACTTATAATTTAAATAAAAAATAAAAAGCCTCGTCATTTTAAATTACAAAATAGAATTTTTATGCAAGTATGTTTGATTGAATAAAAAAAGACACAAAGTAACTCCATACTACAGTAGAATGGTATAGAAAATGAAAACTAATAAGGGTTGCTTTCTAAATACTTCTATAGCTCAAAGCATTTCCACAGCAACTGCTCATAATACATCTTCCTCATTAAAGACATTTACACTTAAGAAACTTGGGTTGCTTGGTAAATGACAGAAGAGCGGTAAAAGTATAACCTTTTCTTCAATGACAGCTACATAGATGTTTTAGTACGAGTGTAATAAATGACTATCCATAAAAATGGGTTAGAGGTCACTGTTTTCGTTTTCAGTGCTTGTGAAGTACTGCATTAAGCACTATTATGTCCTGAGGGTCATTTTTTTCAGCACCAGCACCCCACAAATGTGTTACTATGACCAGCGGAGGCTTTGTAGAAGCCGTTTTTTAGATTAAATGGAGTCCTGTCTTATGAAATGACAGCCTTCATGTTATGTGCCTCTACAACTCAAATTCTTCGATCGCTCTTCAGGTTTTGAAAAGGTGAGAGGGGAAAAAAGGAGAACTGAAGGAGAAAATAACAGCAATTACATCTGATACTGACAGACACTATGGCTCCTGATAGCAAAAAACAGACAGGAAAAATAAGCTGTCAACCTCTTCCAGTATATCCCTCACCTATAAAAGTGTGTGCACAGAAGCGCAACAGACATTTGTGTCCATCTCTGCGTGTGTTTGAGTGTGTATAAACTGCTGGATTTTTATGAGAGCTACAGTTTTTATGAAATCATTCACATCAACTTCAAAAATGCACTTCTAAAGTCACATTTACATTTAGAAAACCTGGTAACACTTGTTAACTATTAACTACAACTTTTCTCTCAATAAATTCTTAATTTACAGATTATTAATAGTTAGTAAGGTAGTTGTTAAATTTAGGTATTGGGTAGGATTAGCGATGTAGAATAAGGCATTGATATGTGCTTAATTAGCGCTAATATCCTGGTAAAATGCATGCCAAAAAACAACTAATAGGTGTTACCGTAAAATAAAGGGTTACCCAAAAACTTTTATTTGGTTTTGTGTGTCCATTCCTTACCTCCCAGCGAATCCTCAGGCTGGTTTCACTAGCAGAAAACACTATGAGATTTGTCGGAGACACATCTGGACTCGACTGAAGGGTCTGCATCATACGAGAAGGCTGACTGAAGGGACTTGAACCCACAATGTTCACCTGCTTCATCCTGAACCTGAAACACATATATAAGTGGAGAGAGACAAAAACAGCATTTTAAAGTTCTTGCTCTTGAGAAGCGGGAGGATGGGGGATTTTGGACAGGATAACAGATCTCTACAGCCTCTGATCATCTGTAATCCCTTTAGGATAAGATAGTGTGCAATCAGAAGACAATCTTTCCACAGGACCTTCAGAAAATCAATTAAGGAGAGAAATAGAAAAGAGGAATGAGAGAAAGAAAGACAGAGAGAATGAAGAACAAACGAAACAAAGAAAAAAAAAAAAGATAGTTGGAGACGCATAATGCAGGAAGAGCTGGGAGTATAATGAGCATTTAGTCAACACTGAAAGCTCATAAACAGCTGAAATTACCCAGAAACCCTGCTGAACACACCAACAGCAAAACGCTCAACAGGTTAGTGGAGGTACTTTCACATTATTGGGTTTGTTTGTCACCACATTTTAGTTCATTAGGTTGATGGGAAAGTGGTTTTTCGTTCAGGGAATTAGGGAAGAAGCGAAAGGCTCACCTGTACTGAGTAAATGGGATGAGATTGGGAATCTCCAGAGTGTCTGAGGCTGGAGGACTGTCTATTTCGTACAGAGCTGTCCACTCCTTGTCCTCACCCACAGTCCCCACCTGTGGACACACAGGATGATTTTCACTTAAATATGCTAGCTAAAAACAAAAACAACATCCAGTATGACATACATTGTAGTCACTGCAGTCAAAGCACCTCACTGATGTTACATGAGTATATCAGCAAGAGACATAGAGTGTATTGTTTACAGAGAGTACAGAGATGCCAAAGAAACAGCATTATTTTATTCAAAATGCTTTAAACAGTAATACATGTTGCTGCATTAATCCTCATGCAAGTCAAGTAAAAATTTATCTAAAATCAAATAAATAGCTAAAAAAGTTTTTTGTTTTTTTTTTGTAATTAGTTGCAATGGAGTATTGTAATTTTAATGTGCAATTAATGTAGTAGTATTATTATACTTTAATATTTATTACTCGGCTCTCTGGCATGCTTGATTCTGATTGGTCAGTTGAGACATTTGCAGGTTAGTTCTTTTCAAATAATAACTGCTCCAAAGTAATAATGCATAGCCGGTACTAGCAAGCTTGTCATAAAGTAAAGTTATTTTTCACATTTATGATCCAGTTAAAAAAAATCCCAGACTTTAGGTAGTTTGACAGATATCAACATGACAATCTACAAATTAAATCAAGTACCCCCCCCCACACACACACACCATGTACAGTACACATCCTGCATCCCTCATTCCTATTATGGCAGTATGTCATTCCAAATATACAGAGAGTCAGATTCAGCAGTCAGAGCTGATGATAGAAAAGCTTCAGACTGACAGTGGAAAGCAAACCAATCTGCCCGCAGTGCAGACCCATATCATGCCTGCTTTCTTTGTATACTCTGCTTTGTATTTTTTGTTTTTCACTAATCAAAAGCAAGATGCTATAGATTCTCAACAATGACATGTAAGAGCCTGAAAGGGCTCTTTTTTTCCCCCCACCTTGATCTTAATAAGGCCGTAATGAGGTAATGAGCTAATTAAAAAGTGGATCCACAACATGAAAAAATAAAAAATCTACAAAGAGACACTGGGTAATGCAGCCAGTCATTATCTGCAAACAAAAACTGCTTATTTCAAACATGTCACAATCAAGTGACTCACGTTTCCTCTACGACCTCACTAAGAGCTGCCTCCATTTATTCATAGAGCAACCTGTGATTAATTTCATGTGGTGAGCTCTTTCCTATCATTACCATGTACAAACTGTCAAAATACTCAAAAAGGGTCCATATTCTACACTTCTAAAGCATTGCAATTTCCCACTGAAGTTCACTTATAATGTTAGTCAAGGTTTCTTACACAGGAAACAGTCATCATTTTACATTTTCCAACCTCTCTCTGACCCTCTGACTGTTTTTGGCTACTGCACTTTTCAAATTTCCATATGTAAATGACCTTTGGTTTGATTGGCCAACCTCATGGTTCACACTATCGTTCATCAGAATGGGCTAGGGAATTTAAAGGGAAAGTTCACCCAAATTTGTTAATTCTGTCACTCATCCTCATGCTATTCCAGACGTATGAATTTCTGTCTTCTGTGGATTCTGAAAAAGGTTTCTGTCCATATGATGATATATTGATATGATATATTTACATACATGGACAGTATGGAAATGAGAAAGAGAATTTTGTTTTGTTGGCAGAAGTTTTATTTTATTTTTTTTTACTTTAAGACTGAACAGGTGTTTGTATAAAACTGTTGCTGGTCAAATGTCATTGAGCTCCTGTCGGTGACATTGTTTTTGCAGCTTAATATCCATGAATAATCTGGTTGAACTGGGGAGAAAGGAAGAAAAATGCTGTTTTCCATGATATGTCCCTTTCAATATTACAAACCATATGTTGAAATAACACTTCTTGGTTTCCATGTAAACACTGCATCCACACAGCATGTTTTGTGCAGCACTGTCTGAGAAGAGGAAAGGTGGACAGATTACAAAGGGAATCGGAATCGGCAACGGACCTGGTCCAGGATACAGCTGTGAAGAAGTCATCTGTAAAAAAACACCCCAACACAAGCTGATTTCTAACCCATAGACTTAAGACCCCATTAGTGCCACCTCAGTACCTCTAATCTTCTTCTCTCTCTTCTCTCATCCCTCCCTCTGACTCCCTCCTTCCTGCTCTCCCTCGATTAAACAGTATTAAAGACAGGAGCGAAGAAAACGAAGGGGAAAAGAGAGGGATCTCATTAGGAGGAGTTTTTCTCTTCACGCTGCACAACGCTGGACGCTATCCAAGAGGGGCTTAACACATATGTGCGCACACACAAACACACACCATACGTAAAGGGCTGGGAGACACGGTGCATGACATCTCCTTAGCCTGCTCGCACTATGTCAAATACAGAGTGTGAGCTTGCATGTGTGTTTGTGTGTGTGTGCGTTTTCTCCAGGGGAAGATGTTTTAGTGCAAGAGCAAGCCTGTTTTTCCCTGGAGATGAAGTACCTGCCAGACAACAGCATCTTCACTGGAGCACAGCCTGCCAGACAAGGGCATAACACACACCCACAAATACACACATACTTACACACACACACATATACTTACGAGCACATACACTGAAAAATCATATTCCATAGAGCGGTCTTGGCAGAGAGAAAATTGCAGTTTGTGGAGAAGTTAACCATTCGGCAGAAGGAAAATTGCCATTCGTCACAAAGTTACATATTTTGCAGAGAGAAAACAGCAATTTGTGGAAAAGTTGCGATTTTTTCAAAGAGAAAGGTGCCCTTCGAGACAATATTAATAATTTTGCAATAATTTTAGACTGGCACATTATTGAAATTTGTGGCAAAGCCAAACTATATGTTGAATTATAAGTTCACCAACTTTAAGCGGGGAAAGGTAATCTGCAGAAAAGTAAACCATATTGGACTGAAAATAACTGCTATGTGTGGCATCTTAAAAATATATACATTTTCTTGATACACAAGTGTCAAACTTAAAATGACAAAGTGATGCATTGTTAAATGTGAAAACAACCATATACGAAGAAGTTAATTATTTTATCAGAGGGGCAGACAGAATATTTACAAATTGCTGTAAGTTAATCATTTCATGAAATTAACCTTTTTCATAAGAGTAAATGTAACGGTGACAAAATTAATGTACAGAGCAAGTGAACCATTAGGAAGAGAGAATATTTATATCTCGTTATCTTATATTATATTAATATCTTTGGAAAACCTACTATTCTGTTCAAAGCAAGCCAACCATTGGGCAGTCAGAGTATTCATATCTGTGGCAAAGTTAACCACTTTATAAAGAGCAAATTAACAGTTGGGCAGAGAGAATATATCTGTGGGAAAATTAACTGTTTTGTCCCGAGAAAAAAAACCGTTTGCTCAGAGATAATATTAACATCTGCGGCTACTTTAACCGTTTTGTCCAAATTAAGGGAATAGTGTCTGTCATCATTTACTCAATTTTTTTTCCCACTATGATCAATGGTGAACCAAAACAGCCCGGTTACAACCTTTCTTCAAAATATCTTCCTTTGTATTCGGGGTCGAGTAAATGATGGCATTTTTTGGGTGAACTATTCCTAAGCAAACCATTAGGCAGACAGAATATTATTATCGGTGGCAAAATGAACCATTTTGTACAAAGCAAATTGCTACTGACTGCAAAATTACTACTTTGTTAACACTTAGCCGTTGTGGAAAAGCTTGGCACTTAGTCAAATGTAAACTTTACTCAATTTTACACACACAAACACACCTGTCCTTCTACGATCCATTTGGAGATGGCGGTTTTGCCGTCACTCCCGGTGTGGAACTTTATGGTGGCGGAGCGAGGGCTGATGTTGGAGATGACCAGATTGGAGGGTGCACCAGGAAGCTCTGTTCAGCAACACAACAAAACATATTTGTGTAACTCACACGCTGCTCTAATTGAAACATTCCCTGCATTTTGTGTTCTGCTCTCTGTCTATTTTCTCCATCCCGCGTCTTCATTATCCTTCAAAGAAAACTCCTGTAAATGGGCCCATAACTCACTTCAGAGTCAATTAGGTTTTGTGTACAGCAGTGCACATTGTGTTTGGGTATATGATTAATTGGTAATTAAATGGATTGATAATGATATTTGGGTGGTTCACGGTGGCTCATTCAACAGTAGATAAAGCTCGTTCTCTCCTGACTCCACAGCATATCAGTGGGAGATAATGAGTGTAGCTTGGCTTTTGGTCATCATCATTTATTTCATGTTCTCTCTAACACACACACACACACACACAGCAGCCCCAAGAGCTTCATACTGACTCCGTGTGATGTATTACAGTCTTACTGACTGTGTCTCGGATTGCTGGTCTATGTGAAATATGCACCCCACTGCGGCATCCTGTTTCATGCGTTGAATTTCCTTTCGAGTTTGAACACGGTGACTATCACCGATCCCAGAGGGAGAATTTGATGCATTAAAGTGATGCTAGCATTGAAGTGTGTATTTGTTTGAGAGTGTGGAGACCTGGCGGCAGTCCTGTCGAGATGCTCGACGAGGTGGCAGCACCGGTGCCGGCCTGTGTCACAGCAGCCACCTGCAGAGTGTACGTGGTGAGCGAAGTGAGCCCGGTCACTTTGTACGTCAGCGTCGAATTGGAGAGAGTCTGAGATACACGGGTTTCGTTCTGACCGGCCTCCTCCCAACACAAGACGTAACCTATGGAGAGGTGGAAATGAGAAAGAGTAAAATTAAGCTTTGCTTCATGAATTGAAGCGCTTCGCTGCTTTTTGTCTACATAGGCAGTAACCGTCTCTTATAAGTGGCTGAATTGAAACTCCTTGCATGCATTCGAAGAATGAAATTACACGAAAGATGCAGAGGGAATCAACCACCGTAGCTTACAGTTAATCACGACAGAGCGGTAGTGATTAAAATAACCAATAACCAACTCAAAGCATTAAGGCTACTAACTTAACTTGGAACATGACAAGGTAACAGTTTAGGGTAACACTTTAGAATTGGTACAACTTGTTAACTAATAACTACAACTTTTCCCTCAATAAATTCTTAATTTGCTGCTTATTAAAATTTAGTAGAGTAGTTGTGTTTAAATGAATTCTGCCATTTTTGTCATAACGTGTTTAATAACATTCCGTGGAAATTGAAAATAGATTTTACACAATTTCTATTTTAAACTCTTTTCATATATAATTTATCAAAATAACAGTTTCATTGTCAATGACACAATAAAAGCATTACATTCACAAGTGATTTTTACCTTGATTTATATATCTCAAGCATCTATATGGTTAGAATTATTATTATTATTTTATTTTCATATTTTAATACTGAAAACGTAGGTCTAGGAAAGGGTAAACTAATTAAATGCATTCATAAAAGACATTTGGAAACCAAAAGAAATCAAGACAAGCTAAAACAAAACTCCACGTTTTAATGTGATTTTTATAAAACGAGACGATGACAGCTTAATCTGCTAGTTTAAACAGAAGTCAATCTCTGGGACACCTTCACATGCAGCGCTGGAAAGACTAGTGAGAGTTCCTGTGGCTGTGATGGGATAATTGAGCCTGTTCACCTGTGATAATGCCGTTCTTGTCTTCTGGTTCCTGCCAGCTGATCCTCAGAGATGTGTCCAAGATCTCAGTGAAGCTCAGTCGAGTCACCGGGCCTGGTTCTACAACACATACACATAAATATAATAAAATAGAATATAATAGAACTGTGCTTTGACTTAAAGTCTTTATGCTTTAGGCCCTTAAGAGTAACTAAGAAAACAAAGCATGCTTTTTATTGAAAGCAGAAGGTCAACTACCGAGATAGGCATACAGTACAGGGACTGAATTCTTTAAACAACAGCTTCATAATTGTATTATCTGAGGGGATATAGACCCGTAAATACACAGCAGGTTGTTGATGCTCTTACCATGAGCATGTGTGTGTGTATGCATGAGTGGAACAAAGCTTGTTATTTACTGGGCAGCACTTTATGGAAGCTTTCAAACCGGCTCATGGTAAAGGATTACCTCGCGCCCTCAGTCCGCAAGATCGTAATACTCCAAACAAAGAGATTGCTGCCGTGGAACTGTTGTATCACAAATGCAAATAGGCAAAAGCTAATTACATGTTTGTTGGCAATTACCCTTACGAGTTAGCAGTCATTTAGTAGTTAATCAATCATGCATACATACCCCGCAAGACAATACATCTGACAGGCGGACATGACAGTTGCCTGAAAAGCGCAGCGGTTAATGTGTGCGGATAAAGCTTCAATCTCATTAGATCTAACACGCGCGTGGCAGACCCTCATGCCCCGGACTGTCAGGCAGACCTTATCAGTGCGAGTCGTCACGCTAGACTGACAGGTTAATCAATCACGTGCTTATGAGAACGTATGACTGCATGCAACTCACTGCACTGCTATTCAATTAATTTTCAATTCAGTTTTTCACTTGTTCTGAGGTCAAGGTTAGCATGGTCCCTGCAAGTAGATGCCATAAAAACAGCATAAGGATTCTTTTTTGTATGTATGCGTATATATATATATATATATATATATATATAAATAAATGGATTTTAAAAATAGCATTTTATTTTGATATTGCTAAATTAAATATGTTGTATAATTAAATATGTTGTTAAATACTTGTCATTTTAAATAAAGTAAATATAAAAAATTAAATTATTCAATTTTGAATAAAACTGAATAAATATAAGGTTATGTAAACAACATTCTTTATTTAAAAGCAAAATAAAGCTTATTAACAACAAATTAACTTTATTAATTCAAGTAAATAAATTAATTAATGAATTCAAATGACAACTGAAAATATAAAACGCCAATGTCAATATTAATTAAAAAAAAATATACGTTAAGACTGAGAGAGTACAGAGCCCCTTAAGGGACATGGTGGAGGAAAAAAATCAGGGTGGGTGAAAAAAATTCTGGGGGCAAGGAAGAAATATTTTTCAAATAGTTTGCCTTCTCTCGCAAAACCTTGCATTCTCTCGAAAACATGCTTGCGTCCTTTTGCAAAAATATTTGTGCTCTCTCGCAAAACTTCTGCGTTCCAACGCAAAAGAATTGAAGGAAAAAAATCTTTACGAAATAATTTTTCCTCCACCATGTCCCTTAAGGAGCTCTGTTAGAGAGAGAGCATGTATCATAAAGAAAATAGCAAAAATATTTTTGCAAAAAACATACACTACCATTTAAAAGGTTTAGAAAATTTTTAGAAAAAATATATATATATATTATACTATACATATATTTATCACAATATTACTTTTTTGTGTGTATTTTATGTATTTTGGATCAAATAAATGCATCCTTGGTCAGGGAAAGAGACTTCCAGCATTTCAAATGAACTGAAATTTCTTCAAGGTGCGTTTACACAGACAAAATACTGGCTTCATGATCAATACATACAAAAGTCTTTGTTACCCGTGACCTGTTATTTTTGGAGGTGTAAAACAGACTTAAAGGATCTATCAAAAATGGCACATTTGAAGTTTATTTGCTGTACACTAATTCTAACAGATTCAGATATTAACAATGTTTATTCACTCTGCTTGCATTCCATTCTTTGGAAAATTTAATCTTAAAGGTACGAAACAGCCAGGGATCCGCAATCAAAAGATCCAGTTAAACGACCAAACGAAGCGGATTTCCCACACAATGCCTGCACGCGCACAGTCTTTTTGGAACAAATAGAAGGCTGAGAGATGAAAATGCGCGTACGTGTGCAACGTTTTTTCGTGTCTAACCTGTTTGTGTGATTGAGCTATTCATTGGAAACAACCTCCTGTGGCTCAACATTGCAGAGAAGACCCCATGCTGTTATCATCTGATGAAAATTATATTGTCTGTTAACAGCTGCAAGCGAAGTCGCACACATATCCAAGTGGACGCACACATGGGACAATCAATAGCGAGCACATGTGCATTGACTAACAGGAGTGATCCTGCTTCAATAATTGCAGGTTAGTCAAGGCTGATTCTCCGTGCATGTGGCATGACGTGAAAACAGCGCTTGGGTGGCCAATATATATTCAGCGAAAAGACTAATCAATGGCGATGTAAAAAGCACAATTACGCGGCAAATTGCGGCATGCATAGTGAAAGGGCCAAATTTCTCCTCCGTATCGATTCTGGTGGCTAGAATGTCAAACAAACAGGCTTGTTTTTGCAGAGAGATCTCTTTCTCAAAGCCTGCTGGACAGTTTTCAAGTAAAGAGCATACTGTTAGTCGATTGTCTCCAATTAAATACAGACAGACTGTCTGTAAGAGTGTGTGGGTATCTGCAAGAGTGTGAAATATGATTTTACATGTCAGTAGTGCAAGCAAAACATTATATCCCAGAGGACGCATTTATTGCTTAGAGGTTGCTCTTTCATTGCTCAGGAGACTTAATAGATATCCCAGTTGCCTTTTTATTGAAGTATCAACTGTTTTCACACTTAAAATAGATATAAACAAATTAAACTATTTCTGACAAACAGTGAGTAACTTTAAAGGTAAAGTTCATCCAAGAATTAAAGTTTGTAAAATTATTTATTTACCCTCCTGCCACCCAAGATGTGCCATTGTTTCTTCATGGGAAAAGATTTGGCGAAATGTTTCATTGCATCACTTGTTTACCAATGGATGCTCTGCAGTGAATGGGTGCCGTCAGAATGAGAGTCCAAACAGCTGATAAAAACATCACAATAATCCACAAGTAATCTACACAACTTCAGTCTACCAGTTTACATCTTGTGAAACGAAGCTGAACAGTTTTAAGAAACAAATCAATTGTTAAGAAGTTTTGATCCTGGCCAAAGTAAGAGTCTATAATCCATAATAATGCTTCCTCCGGTGACAAACGTTGATCTTCTGTTGTCCTCTCACAACAAAATAATCATTTAGAGTTCGTTTTGGACTGTTTTCTCTTATAAACAGTGACTGATCTGTGCATACTTCTCTCTTGGTTCGTTCAGACGAGACTACTTTTTCCTCTAGAGAAAACAATATTATATTATTAGAGGAGTCATATTTTATCTGGAAGAAATAGTTAAAAATGTCTTTTATTACAAAAAATTAGCTGATGGATTGGAGTGGAATACTTGTGGACTGTTGAGATCTTTTTTTTTATTAGCTATATTTGGATTCTCATCCTGACGGCACCCATTCACTGCAGAGCATCCATTGGTGAGCAAGTGATGTAATGCTAAATTTCTCCAAATCTGTTCTAATGAAGAAACAAACTCATCTGCATCACGTATGGCCTGAGGGTGAGCAAATTTTCCTTGAATGCGGATGTGATTCCTGTAAAGCGGTCATGTGTTTGTACAAGTACTCACTGTCAGCATGCGTCTGGATGAGCTCTGGTGTGCTAGCTGGGCCATCGCCAGGCGTGGTAAAGCACAGCACCGCCGTCTCATACCATGCGAACTTTCTTAAATTGCTAACGTAACCATAGTGACGTGACCCGTGGAACTCGGGGGCAACGGTCACCATGGTAATGCATTCCGGACAGTGTTCGGGCCACACCAGCAGCTGTGACAGAGATACGGAATAACAATAAGACATACACAAAACATTATTAAAATACTCTGCAAGGATTTAATTACGCAAATTCAAATTTATAGTTGCTGTTTTTGTCAGGCATTTAGCCAATCAATCATGCATACACACCCCAGAAGACAATAAACCTGCCAGGCAAATTTAATTGAATTTTTTTTTTCCTCCAACAGAACACGTGTCTCTCTTTCTCTCATATGCACATTCTCACATCTGTCTCTCTACCTTGTATCCCTGGTTGATGCCGTTGATGAACTGCTGGGGCGGCGGTGTCCAGGTGAATTTGATGGTGGTGGAATTGAGAGCAACGGCACCCACATCTTGGGGAGGCGCTGTGGGGACTGCAGAGTGGAAGATAATTTAACCTTGGAATATTTTCCCCTATGTTCAATCCCATTTTTTACAAAGCGTTTTGTTAAATGTAGTCTAAAAGTTCAAAACAATTTGAATTTTTAATATATATTCAGTGTGGTTTCAAATAACACATTCGTTCATTTGTCTGATTGTTTGTAGAACTTTATAATAATTAATCTTTAATTTATCCGAAATTGTTAATTGTTTATGAAATGCATTTTAATAAGAGGGTGTGTATGTGTGCACATAATTATAAAACGGTTAATAATTCTAAAATACTAAGATACTGCTTTAATACTGCTTTAAAAATGGTAAAACTAAAACTATCTGCTTTACTTAAAAAATATATATATATAGTTAAAGCTAAAATAAAATATACATATTACATTAGAAAAGTAAACTTAAAAACCTTAACCTTAAACCTTAAGTTGTTGGAGCACTTAATTTGCTTACAAATAAATTGGATTAGCCAAAGTTTACAGTGTATGTGCTTAGATACTCTATAAGTCACCAAAATACTAGTGACTAAAACTAAATATTTGTGCATTATTTTTTTGTACTAATCTGCTTTTAGGCAGACAAAAAACAAGACAACAGTCAGAAGTTTGGCTCATACAGACTATATCCGTTGTGACTACCTGGATTTTGGAATTAAACGCCTACCCAAACCCCCGTTTCCTCAAATACGTACTCTATTTTTCAAATGATCATCCGCAGCTGCACCGATAATCGCATACAAATACACATGAACTTCAGTTTGTATTCAAAGCCTTTCTTGTAGCCTATCGGTGCTATGCAGCAGGCCTGAGCGGGAAGTGGAAAGAACGAGATCATATTTCCATAAAGACTCAATGCCGCTTACACTTAATGCGCTTAAGATGGCCCCTTTAAGGTCAGGCCTGGCGAGTTGAGTACAGATTAGCTATCGCTCAATTGGATTGGGCACTCCGATTCGTCCTGCTGCCCTTTTCATTTCAAACACAATCACACAACGGCACAAGGTTACATTAGTGTGTCCGGAAATCTGAACTGGGACATAAATACCGCCTCTAACCACGTGTACAAAAGCATTTGTTCCAGTCTCTACGAGAAGAAGGCTGTGAGGACACTGGGTCTCTACTAATCTCTGCAGAAGTATCATTACACTGACGTTAAATAATATGAATAATAACGGCAGAAGGATCTCAGAACACCCCCACACTTCCTTGCGTGCACACACAAATCCACGCACATAAAGCAAATTAGATTAATTAATGGGCTACGGTCACTGTTTGCCCAGAGTCCATAAATTCAGTCTTCTTAGAAATAATCTTTCAGATGGCCGATCTGTGCAGTAAAGCTGGCTAATGGATTTTACGGTTCCCATGGTTACTCTAGATTTTTTATGATATCGGTAGCTTAATGAGAAAGACGGTGTTTTGGACCCAAACCTCAAAGATTTGAAACATCAAGGGTTTGCTTCGACTGATGAGGGATTGTGTTTGTGTTTATTTCTGTGTGTGTGTGTGTGAGGATTGTCTAACCTCCTTGCAGCGTGTACTCAGTGACAGACTGGCTGTACACCCCCAGGCCGGCTCCAGTGTAGGCAGCCACTTGGATCTCATACTGCGTCCAGATGATGAGCTCTCCAATCAGACAGTAATTAATCTCTGCACTGGTGATGTTCTTCAGCTGAAACTCACCAGGCAGACCTGCCAATCTGTACCTGAGTGGGAGGGGGAGAAAAAGAGAATCATGTGTTTTTTTGGAAGTTGATTGTGAACCTTTAACACAAACACACTCACTCGTAATTTCAGCTAGATGCTTTTTTTTTTTCTTTTTTACCCATGCACAACTCGCAGCTACGGTGCTAGTATATGGTGGGTAGTTTCAGCACATTACTATATGGTTGCTAAAAGAGCTGGGTTGTAACTAGCTAAACGTCATCTGGATTACGTAAAAAATAAAGATGCTTCACATGCCATAGAAGAACCTTTTTGTCATAATGGTTCTATAAAGAACCCTTAATATCTCAAGAACCTTTCTGTTTCACAAAAGGTTCTTTGTGGTGAAAAAATGTTCTTCAGATTATAGAAAAGTGACAAAGATGGTTAAGAACCTTTGACTGAATGGAACCAAAAATAGTTCTTCTATGACATTGCTGTGAAGAACCTTTAAGTACCTTTAAATAAGAGTGTAATTAGATAAGGTTACATTTGAAAATTCTCGTCATTAGACTAAAGTTACTTTTTTATTGATTACATGATTCAAAACTATTCACTCAGTAGCAATAAATTATTCATAATTCAAGATTATCTTATTTAAATCAATGTGATAAAGAGTAAGGTCAAAAGTAATCTAAAAATAGTCAAAATGTAATGAATTACGTTACTAACTACAATTACTGTAAGTAACTTACCCAGCTCTGAACAAAAGTAGTATTCTATTGAACAGTAGTTCTATTGAACACCTAATTCAAAAACCTTCTGGAAAAACCAGGTCATGCCATCTTAAAGGGACAGTTCACACAAAAAAGACTCACCGTTGAATTGATCCAAACCTGTATGCATTTTTCTTCTGCGAAACACAAAAGATTTGGATTGATAGAAATTTGGTTCTTGTTTCAGTTTTCAATGAACTGTATTTTTTATCGTTTTTGTCCATACAATAGACACCAATATGAACTGAAACTGTTTGGTTTTCCAGCATTCTTCAAAATAGCTTTTATGTGTTCCACAGAAGAAAGTAAGTTGTACAAGTCTGGAATAAAATGAGGGTGAGAAACATTTGAGAAATTTCATTTTGTGTGGACTTTCCCTTTAAAGTCATAATTTAATGGAAGTAGCAACTACTTTTCTTCCATATTGTGATGTACATACAGTATGAGTGTAAAGGGTTATTGAAAAGAAAAAAAAGTAGGGTAGGACTTGGTTCAATTCATCAGTTGTTGACTATGCATCGATGAGTCATTCAGAGTAAGATCAATAGATTGCATTTAGAAAATAGATGAATTCCTCTGAATGTCAAGTTTTAATTTTTTTCTTTTTATAGCAAATCTATAAGACAGTGGTCTAAGCTGTGCTGTTGGGTTACCACTGTACCAAAATTGAAAGATTTGTATTGCATTAAAATTCAATATTGTGCACAAAAGGGAGTGTGTAGGCATCTATTTTATACAAATTCTATGTTTTTGAAGCTATACCTGAGCACATAACCCCTAAGGACTCCATTGAGCTGTGGTTCTGGGGGAGGCTGCCATTGGACCATGATGCTCTGGTTGGTACGGCCACTAGCCACAATATTTTTGGGGGGCGCGCTGGGTGGTTCCTCACGCAGCATCAGCCTAAGAGATAACATCATGAGAATCACATCATAAAAGAGAAATATTTACACCCTGGAGACTTATCTGGGAGTTTCTCCCAGCAGCATCAATAGTTACTAAAAGTTTCCCTGGGAGCTTATCCAGTAGTCCTGGAGAGATTGAAATTGATCTTTCTGGTTTGTGCGAAAGGTCTTTTATAGTGCAGGAGTAACTGAGAAGTGACCCCGCTGGGGTAAACAGGGTTCACTGAAATAACCTAAACTTGACTTGGCTCTTCCAATCCGAACCGAGGAGAATCGTCACCAAGTACATTTTCACCTTGAGCCTGTTTAATAAACTAAAGTTTTTGACTTTTATTCAACAAGGATGAATTAAATTGACTAGAAGTGATAGCAATGTTAATGTTACAAAATAAATCTATTTAAAATCAATTTTATTATTTTCATTAAAAATAAAGTTTCTTGAGCAGCAAATCGGCATATTAAAATGATTTCTGGAGGATCAAGTGACACTGAAGACTGGAATAATGGGTGCGTAAAAATAGGCTGTGTCATATCAAGAATTAATTACATTTTAAAAACAAAGCAAATAGATACTGTACATATATATAATTATGATTAAAAATATTACCATTTAAATAACTGCAGCCTTGGTGAGCAAAAAAAAAAACAACGTATTTTAATACACATTTCACTTTACTCTTACACCTTACTGACTCCAGACGTTTGAACAGTAGTGCATGTTCACTGTTGAATCAAAATTACTGGTTAAAAAAAGCACATGTACTCCATCTGGACACAGAAATATACTTGATAAAGCCTTGACAGGCTGTTGTTTGCTCCAAACCCTTGTGAATATAGAGAAACCATGACTAGTGCTGACAAACCCCTAATTCAACAGCTCTTGTTTTCTCTGATCTATATAATTGTCTACAAAACCAATCGTGAAACAAATTAAGCATTAAAACGAAAACAAGTAAGCATTTTAGTATTTCAGCACACACCATATCCAAACAATATCAAAAATGATGCAATGGCAATTCGATGCTATACAGAAAACAGGCAAATCTGTTAGTTTGACCCCATTAGTGTAAATCAGTGAACTCTTTAATTTCTCAGTTCGATCAATACCATAGGCTTTAGCTCTCAAAGTCTGTCTGCACCATTCTGGATACTGTAGATCCCCAGAGCAGGCGATAAACAATCCTTCACTCTAATCTGCGGTTTAAAGGTTATTAGCTTGATTAAGTGAGCAAGGCCTAAAGTGCCTCAAGCAAGCAATCTCGTAGGAAAGTTGCTAAGTCTGATTGATGCTTTGTCAAATAAACAATAATCATCCTAAACCAATTTAAAAGGCTTAGAAGCAGTTATTTTAGTCTATCACTGTTTCCTTTGGCATTCGGAAGGGGTGGGATTGGACTGGGTATTGAGGGGATTTCCGTTTTATTGTTTTTGTCATTACTGTGCATGCGTTAACTGTTGTTTATTAATTAAATGCAAACAAAAATGATAAGTGCCGAGTCGCGCATTAAGTTTGCTTTTGTTAAATTCAACACATATCACTAAAAAAAGTTAGTTTGACAGTGACTTTGTTTGTGGTGTGTCAAATATGTCTAGACATGAAAAAGTCCTGATTGGAGCACATATTCTGTGAGTTATTATACTCTTCCTTTGATGGTACTTTGCCAAAAAAAAAAAAAAAAAAAAAAACGAATAAGAAGAATAAAAGAAATAGAGATTTAAATTTTTCATATAACTGATGATGATCCTGACATTAATTGGAAATGAGGCCAAAGCAGATAGGTGCTCAAATTTTAATAAGTGCCCTCTCCATCAATATTTGATTTTTTGTGTTTCTGTTCATCTTCATCTTCTCCGTTTCACACTCCACAGTCTTCTCTTCTTGTTTTAACTGAGTGTTTTAAATTAAACATTCAGTTTGAAAGATATGTGGTTATACGCATAAAAATGGAGTACATTTAAACGCTACTTCTGAATCAGCTAAAATATGTAAAACACATACAGGAAATACTCTTTTTGTGAATTAAAACAGAGTTTTGTCTGCCAGGTTAAAAGTAAAATAACAATGAAATTATTTGCTTTTATTCCAGACATAGACCCAAATGACTTTTTTACACTTCAAAGGGGTAAAAGTGAATAGGTTGAGAAATTAAATGGTCCAACTTTATATTAGAATAACGTAACTACTATGTATTTACACTACAAAAGTAAATACAACATATTTATTGTGTTCATATTGTACTGCACAACACTTCTGCTGCTATTGAGGTGGGATACAGGTTTGGTGGTATGGGTATGTTTAAGTGTGGGTTAAGGTGTAAGGGATGGGTCGACAGTGTAATTATAAATGTAGTCACATTAATTAATTATATAATGTATAATTACATGCAGGTACCTTTAAAAATATAAGCACAAGGAAAAAACATGTATGCACACAATAAGTGCATCTAATGACTAATTTAAATGTAAGAACAGTAGTTAAAGCCTCCTAATATAAAGCTGGTTTTTCATGCGGCCATTTGAGCTGTTAGCAAAGCTCACGTTAGTTATTGTATAACCGCTGTCTTTGATAGAGTATCTATAATTGCAGCAGTAATTTTGCTTAAAGGATTTTGTATGTTGCAAATCTGTTTAAAATGTTGTTAACAAGCCCAGACATGGTTGCCTTACTTGCTGAGATATTGCATATTGAGCTAATGTCAATAGTATACTGTAGCTACAGATAAATCAATTCACATTGCATCCATCCAAAAGAGCAAAATAAAATGTGTGAACCAGAATGAACAATAACGAATACAGTCATCACTGCATGACAACTGACAGAAATGTTATAATATATGTATATGTAATAATAATGTTATAAAAAGGTTCCAATTCAGCACCAATTAAACCTGAGCATCTGAGCATTTCACAAAGTCATTATGAGAGAAAAGTCTGGCTCAAGTGGTACTGTTGAATATAAACTGGCAATGTTGGTTTAATAGAGACTTGCTTTGAATGAAAGCTAAGCTGAGAACTGGGAAACAGCATGATAAGCTTTTTAAAAATGTCCTTGATGATTGAGCAGGCCCTTCTTTTCCGAGTGCTTGGCATGTGCATTAGCTTTATGCCTGTGGCTTGAAAAATAGCCATTTGAACTTTTCAGGACTTTTAAGTTCTTTAAGTGATTTGATTCGATTTGGAATGCAGTCACTGTGATGTGTGCCAATTTATGCTTGAATAAAAATTCACAAAACAAAACAGAGAGCACAAAATGCAGTAGCCCCTGCTTGTGCTAAAGTGTCCTTCCCTCCAGCCAAGTTTCTATTTGACATTCTTTCACCGTGTGGAATTGGCTTTGAGAAATGCTATTTCTCACACCTTCATAGTGTTCCTGGATATGGGAGTTGTTTTTTCGGCCCATGTGTCATAATGGCTCACAATCAGAGCCAGCGATGAAAGCTCTCGTGTAATTCAATTACAATCAGCCTTTCTTTTGATAGGGTTCAAATCTTCTAAATCAGTCTCTCTTACTGACTGAAGTCGTGTGTGTATGTGTGTTGGACTCACAAAAATGGCAAGATCTGGCGAAAATTACCAGTTCCAATCCGCTTGCCTGGCTATGTAACTTACTACAGTTAGGATTCAAAGGGCTTTGAGTTTGTTGGAAACAAAGTTTAGCTTGTTAGCATGGCCCAGTTACTGTAACATTTGCAGTTTCATGACATTGTCAGACAAGATTTGTTTCCCTTTCTCAATGCCTGATCAAATTGTATAAATCAATTTATTGTGGTACCTTGTCTTGGCTTATCAATATAGCTTTTCTTACACTTTTTCCAATATGCTAAGCTAATAGGCTATGATTCTTGTGGCTGTTTACCTGTTGGTTTCAGAGCTGTATTGTCCACGTCCCACCTGATTGACAGCACACACTCGGAACTGGTACGTTCTTGCTGGCGTTAAACCAATTACTAACAAACTAGTTAGTGCTGGACTAACATCATCCATGTAGACCTTCCATGGAGAATCTGTCAAGAACAACAGTTGAGAGTTTCTTAGCAAATCATTTAATAGGCCACACATAATGTACAGTACAATGTTACAATGTTCATATGGAAAATAAAATAATTTGTGATGATATGCAGCGCTGGGTAACTTTTTTTAAAGTAATGCATTACAATATTGCATAACTCCATAAAAAGTAACTACTTTACTTTATAATGGTCATGGTATTGGCATTTTCCCAGGATGCCTACTTACAATTTTGTCTAGGCCCTGTGAATTTAACCCATTTATATGTAATGTGTAAAGTGGTAAACATTAAAAATATGATCAATAAACAATAAAAACAATCAGGCGCAAACTATTTGTTACATTTAACCAAATATTTTTTTTATACCGCGAATACCGCCTACAGCCCAAGGGGTAACTCAAACTGCAATTATAAGGGTCTGTGGACCCTTTCCCCGAAGGGCAGCTAACACCTCAGGAAGGCAAAACAGGCCTCTGATTCCATGGCAACTGACTGATAACTCTGGTTTATTACTTAAAGGAATGTGAATTAAGCAAACGCTAACTAGTTCTCCCTGTTGAAAAGACAATGGACTTTTCCCTAAATTAATTCACAGGAAAAATTTCTTTGAGTGAACACATATCTTTCAGGTCATTGTGTATATTGTTATTGTGCTTGTATACACATATCTTGTGTATAGTACTGTTTTATGCATGTTTATGATAGATCACCAGCTAATATCACCTCATAATATCAACACATTTCATCTTCTAATTTGTACATCAACCTCCAATCCAGTACATTCTATTGGCTCTTTAACCCACAAGTGGTGTGACCTCAGCATGTTTTAAAAGGCCCGATAGTGGTGACCTGCCTTGCTTTTTGTTTTTTTCTGGATGCTGGACCCCCATCATCTCTCTCTCTCGTCTCCTGGCCAAGCCCCCGGGACCGATACAAATGCATTGGGTGGGCCTACATGCAGCGCAGTCTGCAGTCTTTTGAGACACTAAGTTTTATGCCAGGCCGATGCCTTGACTTTCCATGTAACTCAAGATCCACAGATCGCGACAGATCTCTCTCTCAGCTCTCCTTTCATCTACCAATCCTCAGAGTCAGGACATCTTTGGAATTAATCACTCTTCAAACCAGGAAGAACATGATTGCCAATCCAAAACCTTGGAACCATCAGGACTTTGAGACTGCATTAGACCCTCGCCAACGAGGCAATGCAAGTATCGTACATATAACTAAACGAAACAGATTAGTATTAGCTCTAGAACCTGTAATGAACGGCACTGATGGTTTTACAGGTGGTCAACTGACTCTCTTTTCATAACGTCAATTTTAGTTTTTCCTAATGGTTTACCCTTTAGCCTTCTTTGCACTTTCCCCATGTGTGAATGTATTTACACGTGTGTTCAGTTATGCGAGTTAATAAAACTTTTGCACAAATTACCCAAGTTTCTGATGCTGCCATGCAAATAAAAGTCCCTTTACGATTTTGACGCTTGCTACATGCTTTAATGCCACGAAAATATCCCTTCTTAGAGTTTATATGAATTTACACTATATGTTCGCTGAAATAACAGATTCGTTTATGGTAATTCTGCTACAGTTACTACTGGCAGCTAATATAAATAATGGCAATTAATCATAATTAATAGTAATTATTTATATTCATTTCCCTTAATGAGCTAAAATGCTACAACACACAGTACACCCAAATATATTAATGTAAACAAAAACTTTTATTTGGATGCCAATAATCACGTTAAATGCTTGATAGCACTAGTAATATTTTTTTCTGGAAAATATATATGTCTGCCTCTACCGCAAATTACTTACAGACTCGCTATAATGTTAAACATTACTTATACATGCAATGAGAAAGAATAAAGTCAACATGCCTGTATTTGCCATATTTATTTATTCTGACTAAATTATTTCACAATACTAAATACAGGCAAAATAGAATGTCAAAGGGGAGTATTGTTTTTATTTTTCTTATTTTACTTGATTTATTAGAGTTGTTTGAATCATCTCTTTCTTTACAGCAGTTGGGTAAATGATGAATCTACCCGTGCTGTTGTTTATTCTGGAGGCGTTACTACCCACATCACCCAATATATGAGAGTGTGTGCGTTCGTGTGTGCATTTACAGTACATTAAAAATGATGGGAAGCAGATCAATGAACAATTTAGATGGTGAAACCACTCAAGCAGACCCAAGAGAAGAGAAGACAGAAAATATAAGCAAATGCAAAAAATAAATCACAAATTCAACAGGAACAGTAAATATTAAGCCGCAGAGACGCACATGAATACCAATACAGACACACACTGGCGCACAAAACCATCAAAAAAGGAGTGCGTGATCATTTGGATTTACTGTAAATCAACCGAGTGTGTTTGTGCGTTTGTGTATTTGAGGAGAGAGAGATATTGATGTTTATTAGGCATCCAGCAACCTCCGCCCCACCCACATTTTTCATTGTCTTTCCTTTGCCGATACACAAATCAATCTCTCTCTTTGCGTTTCCTGTCACTATCTCTTCCAGCATTCATCTTCCACCAATAGCAGAGTCTTGGCTTAATACAGTGAAAACAAACCTCCTCCCACTACCCTCCATTACAATCAACTTCCATTTCTCTTTTCTTCTCACTCACTTCAGCCTTGTCTGTCTGAGCTTAAGGAAGAAGACAGCACAGGTAAATGAGAAAGACCTTCTGAGGAATCCACTGGCAGCTTAATTGAAAGCTGCGGCAAAGGTGCATTAAGTTTAATAAACCATATGCCATAGCTCATATATGTAGCACACACACTTACTGTTTTCAGAGAGCTCAATGATGTAACGCAGGAGAGGACTGTTCCCATCAAAGGGCCGAACCCATGATAGAAGAACTGTTCTGCTGTCTGTTTCATTCAGAACCACCTGCAGGTTACGTGGAGAATGGGGAAGTTCTCTGAAAAAGACACAGAAAAAGCCAAATTAGGAAGTGTGCATTTAAAGGGACATTCAATCACAATTCAAATCATCGGGTCATCCAAGTTTTGAAGTTTGTTTTTTCACAGGACTGGAATTTATGGAAATAAATAGATCCTCTGAAGTGAATGGGTGCTGTCATGTTCAGAGTTCAAAAAGCTTTTAAAAACATCAAAATCTCTGGTTCTGGTTCATCAGATAACATTTTGTGACGTAAAAAGCTTTAACAAACCTGTTAAAACTGTTTTCAGCTAAAATACAAGTCCTCTTTTCTTAATAACATCACCCATTCACTGCAAAGTCATTTTTGTAATATAATGCTAATTGCTGCTTAGATGAAAAAACAAACACATCTACATCTTCGATTGCACCTAAACATTTTTGCTCCTCCTTAAGTAAAATATTGCAAGCATCATTGTTTTCTTTTTTTGTCTTTTTGTTTTTCTATTTGGGATGTCAGTTTTAAGGTTTCATTCAAGTCTGTTGCACGTACGGTGGAGAAATGAGCCATGTTTATTAGGGTTATGAGTTCAAATCCCTTACCTAAACTACAAGCAATAATAATAGAGACGCTCAACTCAAATAGCACCCTTAGACTTGTGTGTTCAAATACATCTTTGTAGATTTGTGTCTTTGTTGCAGTGTATACTTTCACATCTGTGCTTCTGGGGTTCTGTGGAGGACAAATGGTGGGTAGATAGAAATATCACTCATAAAAAAATAAATAAAAAAAACTACAAGCAAAAAGCGTTCTTCATGTCTGCAAGGGGTTTGTGGTGTCTCAATAAGATCATGAGCAGCTTAGGTACAAGAAAGACTCTAAAAAAGAAGTGCTATATTTTTGTGTTACTAGGCAGAATTGTAGACAGTTAACCTTGTGTGTCACAAAATCATGCTGGTTTAAAAAAAGACGTAAAATGTAAGATTTGCTTGAGAATAATAAAGCATTAAATTAATAGTTCAAACAAAATCCATATTTGTGCTTTCATATACTCTCTTTAATATTGTTGATTTAATATCATGTGTTGAAAACAAAAGATGGATTGAAAGACTCGTGACAAAGTGCAAAACTGTTTACTTTATTGCACATTTACGCTTTTTCTATTTTATTTTCTGAGCTTCAGAAAGCAGCACATACTGTTAAAGTGCAGCATGAACATAGTCGAAATTCATCAGGATTTTGAAAAATATGAGGTTAAGTAAAATGACAGATGTTTCATTTCTTTGTGTACCATTTCTTTAACTTTACTTCCGCCTGTTGCAAAGCCAAAAAGTTCCATTGTTTCTTCAACAACATTACATTCATGAAAACTACATTACAATATCACGCAATAAAATTATGTCCTTTGCAGATGCTTGTAATATGTGTGTGAGAATTTATGCCCATCTGTCACAACAGCCTAAATATGCAATAACAGCTAATATTGTTTTAAACAAGGAACTGCTCTGCCGTTGTCTAACATGTGGTAATAAGAGGACTTGTCCACTGCATTAGATTAACTTGAAAGTCTGTGAAATCACATTAGCATGTGAAGCATTGCCTCTCCCTCAACCGTCTGATGAGTTTTCTTTCGAAAGAGTTTGCAGGCTGTAATATTAAAGGTAGGAGTATATTGTGGTGCTCTGTTATCTTAATGTGACTGTCAAAGGTATTATTGTTATTATTCAAATCGCATGTGTTTTCAATTTGTATCTCATAATTTAAATGTCAGCTGTTAGGAGTCTTTTTCTAAAGCCAGCCAAAACCTGTTTTTTCTCACAGAATAACGTGTCTTAAATTAAATATTGCTTTATTATGCATTCTGTTAAGTAGCGCTAAAAGAATTGTGCCACAATGCAGTCCTGTAAGCACATTTTGTTACAGTTATGCTTTCTATAATTTATGATTATTTTTCAGTTTAGTTTCCTCACAGTTGAGCTGTGATGTGATTCCACAAGCTACACACTAAAAGAACAATATTCAAGCTTGCACTGTAGGTTGATTTCCAATCAAACTAGCAACACAGGAAGCACTTCCAAACAGTTTAATTCATCCTTCCTGAATAAAAGCATAGCGTACATGCAATGTACATGAAATCATTGGTTAAGAAAGACACAGTTACCCTTTCAGTCGAATCACTTCGACGTTACATATGGGATCTCGCACGAGAGACCGTTCGTCTTCGAGTCTTT
>JAUMHP010000040.1:12379543-12393247 GCA_032361065.1 Enteromius trimaculatus | reverse complement strand
TTTTAGTATGTTATAATGTTTGTATTGTGTTAGTTTGCTGTATATTTTATCATAATCAAAATAACCTAACTGAAGTTTAATTGAGATAAACTGGAATGCACAATAAAAAAATAATGGTTTTTGAAAACTGTTAAAAACAGAGCTATCTATTTTTGCAAAGCATATACTGTTTGTAACGGTTACGCTAATGTGGAGGTGTGGAGAAGGAGATCGCGGAGTCCAAAATACAAAACAAAAACACCTTAATAATAGAAACCAAAATGTGGAGCAGTATCCATAAACGTACATATACATAGAAAGAGCAAGACATGGGAAACATTAGGGTAGCATTAGGGTTGACGAACGATTAGGAACTAAAACGACACGACTTAAATACAGACACTGATTAACGACACACACCTGAACGAAATACACAAATTAACTAAACAGAGCACATGGAAAGCAAAAACAAACATCACATGACATGAAACATAGAAGCAAAACAAACCAAGGATGTTACACTGTTGTTCAGCAATTTGTGATTAGTAAGATTTCATGCTGCATTTATTTGACCAAAAATACAGAACAGTAAAACTGAGAAATATTATTACAGACTGAAATATGTTTTTTGTTGTAATATCCTTTAAAATAAAATTTATTTTAATTATTTAAAGCTGATTTTTCAGCATTATTTCTTCAGTCTCCAATGTCACATGGTCCTTCATTGAATCATTCTTATGTGCTGATTTATTATCAGTGTTGGAAACATTTGCTTAATATTAAATTCTAATGATAAAAATCATCAACTGACCCTCTGACCCTCTAGGTCTAGCATTTTCTAGTCTTTTTCTATTACAGTATATTATGTCTGCAATTAAATAAAAAAATTAAATTCCATAAAGTATTCAAGCAGCAAATTCTGATTTCAACATTAAAATTATTAATAATTGTGCAGCAAAAACAACATATAATAACCAAAATCAGCATTTTACAAGTATTATGTGAATATAAAGACTGGAGCAATTTTGTTATTGTAGAAAATAAATTCTATTTTAAAATATATTAAAACATAAATAACTGATACAGCTGTTATAATATTTCACTATACTAACACCCTTTTTAAATGTGTTTTGGTTTCAGTGATGGTGAGCATGAAATACTTCTTTCAAAAACATTAAAATCTCAATTACTCCAAACTTTTACCTGAGTGTGTGCACCCCAAATTTTTAAGGGCTAGATTAACACAAATTCCACATGACATTTGATAGAAGAGAAAATTATTATCAAAACACTCGCACCCACACACACTACTTGATTTATCACAAGTTAACGTTTTCATCAATAGACCTTCATCAGGGCACACTTTGGTTTAATTAATGAAAATGTAATCTAATAAATTGGCTTTGATTGATTAAGCTTCCAATCAAATTTTGACATGCTTCACAGACAAAAAAGCAGAAGATTTGGAGAGGATAAGAGGAAGATCATGAGAGAGTGAGCAAGAAATCAAGAAGCGAGCACGAAAACGAATAAAACGGCAATTATATGTATTAGCAATAATTGTAAATTAAGTTCATCCAAAGGAACTCATGATATGCTCATCACGATATGCAAATTAAAGAATACATCATGGATAAATCCTGCAGCTCAACACTTCAAAAGGTCAAATAGCGTGAATCCGCTCCGCCCGCTTCCCATCGTTGATAGTCGTGTCACACCCACAGGGATGCAAGACAAGGATGTTAAAATAAGACTGTCAAAAACAAGCTCGCTGTAATTAAATTTCTGACAGTTTATGACAAAGTGCGCACAAACTCAGCTTCACACCCTTACGAAAGTGCAAAAAGAACGAGACGAGATTCACAGCAAGTGTAAATTGCAGAGGTACAATCTTTGCCACAAAAAAAAGGAAAAGTCTCAGTAGTTTTCAAAAGTTTCATGAAAGTGAAACTGTCCAGATTTCTATTAAATAAAGGAAAAATATATTACGATAGAAAGAAGGAGAGAAGAAAGAACCGTTTGAGGTCTCTCTTTACGAATTTCCTTGTTAGAAGTCATGAAAAGTTTAACTTTTAGACACTTGGCACTTTGTTGCTGAAATGTAGGTCAGATTTACGCAGCTTGTTAAAACGATTTTCTAGTTGGATTCTTTTCCTCCGTTGCTCTGCGAGCCAATGATATACCTAATGTCTTTTAACTAGATCCTAACCTAATATGAACACTGATGCCAATTAGCGGCTAATTCCATTAGCGCCTCGCTCGCCTTTTCTAACGCACTTGACCGCTTATTCTAGATCACTCATTTAGTTGATTAAATAAAAATAAATTCAAATAAGGACGCGTGGAGGAAATGAGTGGGGGGTCTTGGCGGAAAGGTCAAATTTGTGAGGCGACAAACGGCTACGATAAAAGTCTTCCGGTTGACTCAGCACATAAAATAAATGACGTTCTTACAGCAAATAGTCGCGTGAAAGCACACCGGCCACAGTAAAACTGAACATGCTATAACATTGTGCAGAAATGTGAACGTTATGCTTTTAAAAGGCGCAATTTAGTTCAGGATTGACAGGTATTGCACTGGAAGTTAAGTGACTTTTTTGTGCAAGTGCTGGCAGTTTTTATACTCCTGACAATATAAAGATTATAGCTTCCTGCAGGGGAATGGTTATACAACAGCAGACGATGTAGGACATGTATTATATGAGTCTAAAATGGTCAAACTCAGAGGCTCTGCAGTAATTTGATAGGGCTTACCTTTGGCCTGACAGTGAAGCTCCACGATTTTCTCAACTTCTGTTATCACCGACCTCTTTGGTTTTGACGTGAAGTACGGAGGCTCTGTGTTTATCATACAAACACATATACATACTTGTCAGTACAAACAAGATTTTAACATTTTCCACACAACATAATTGATTTAGATTTAGATTTGTGTGGTTGTTTCGGAATTCGTGGAAGATATGTCTCTAAGTATTTAGTACTAATATGAGTGTGTTCTAGAGTTCGCTGACATAACAGGCAATTATTCAAGAAGCGTGTTTTGAAGTCATGATGAAAGAGTAAAAGTATGGATGAGTACTTTCACTAAACTACATGTAAAAAGCAAAAAAGTGAGCCTAGACTTTTCAAGGAGTCTTTGGTGTCGCACTTAGCTCATTATATTAATAAAAAGGTTTTATATAAATGTACACATAAAAAAGCTAATCCCTTTCATCCACTGCACTCTTATTTTCACCTTTATTGTCAGATTTCATGACAGGAAGAGCAAGAAGAGCATACTTTTTCCACACACCTGTTTTTTTTTTTTTGTTTCTCGCTCTCGCCTTGTCTAACTCACTTCAAAGACAAAAGACTTGTTAAGCTTGATGCTGATAACAGCTTTTCACTTACCGAAGAGTATCGAGAAAAAAAAATAGGGGGTTAAACAAATAACAACACCAGCACCAAAAAAAAACAAATGCCGTAAAAATGCCACAGTTTTGTATTTGCGCTTTCTTCTCTCTTTGCTCTCCACCTTTTGGTTCTTCCCTGACAAATAAGCACTTATTCAGTCTCATTGTACGTTTATGCAGATCAGGATATACATATTCAGATTGGTGCCTGGATCGGATTCAACGGCAGAAACAATAAATACCTCCTCCATCTCAACCTCTTTTCCACTGCTGGCTGCTCTGACATGTTCACTTTATCTTTCTATAAAAGTCTCTCTGAGCCTCCAACAGCCCCAATTTATTCATCACTCCATTGGCTGCCTCATGCATATGCATGCCCCCCTTTCGCCCAATCATGTAAGGCGCACACCTGTCAGATAAGCTCATTGAAAGAATATTCGTAGCTGTTTCTAATAAGAGTGCGAGTTGAGGTATAAATATTCATAGCAGATCTTTTGGTGAAAAAGATCTCGGCAGAGAATAATATTTGTGTTTTTGGATCAAAGAGTAGGGATGTTAAAAAGGCTGAAGATGTTTAAGCCCGCTGACCTTCTGCAACATTGAAAACTAAGAGCCGTTGTGCTCAGATAAAACACCACCGATTTGCCAAAGAAAAAAAACAAGCCAGTTTGCTACTGTGTGAATAATTGTGCATAGACACCATTTGAATTGACTTGTACACTAAATTTCTAAATTTTTCTGCTCACTTACTGAGAGATACAAAGAAAAAATGTGACTGAATAAGCAAAAATACAACTTTAGAGCACCTACTGTACAACATTAAAACAATTCATTAAAATAAAGTCTTATGTAGGCGTCTGTTAATAAAAATTCCACGCAGTTCCAAATGTGATTTTGGGTTCATTTCTGATTACAAACTGACTCAAACTTATTTGCAATGCAGAATGAGCCTTTTCAGTGTGTTTCAAGCTCTGGACACAGAACTACAGTCTCCAGTCTTTACTACAGACTGCTTAGTTTATGGCTTCTGAGATCAAATGCTCCATCAGAGTTTTATCTATGATTTATGCCACCTTAAAACTTTAGTAAATCAGAACTCCTGGGAACTATACTATGGTCAGCAGCATACATATGTCTTTAAAGGGATAGTTCACCCAAAAATGAATACGATCCTGTCTTTTACTCACCTTTGAAGCTTCCTAGGTGTATGTGACTTTCACACGAATTCAATTGGAGATATAATAAAAATTGGACTCCAAGTCTTTGAATAGGCTTAAACGGGTGGTAGCCTTTACATGTCAGGAGACGTGAAATAACTTGTGCGTGTTCGTAATAAAACGTCCCTCACATGGCTGAATACAAGCCCCCTGTAGCGAATCCATGGGTTTTTGTATGATAAATATCCATATTTCAAATGTAATAAACACTTTTCTCTCACTTCTGCTGATGTAAGACTTATGCCAGTAATGAATTAGCAGCACAAACCGAGGATTTGTAAAGAAAAATGTAGGAGGATTGCGATATACAGTAAGCCAATAGTAGACTGGTTTTCCTTCGCTAAAGTAAGAAAACATTTCCTACAACATCCACAGGGACTGCTTCTGGCTTCCACAGACAGCGGATGTGAGAGAAAAGTGCTTATTAAGTTTAAAATATGGATATTTAATTTACAAAAATGCATGGTTTCGCTACAGGAGAAATTTATTCAACCTGGAGGAGTGTGAGGGATGTTTTATTACGAAACGCAGACGTCATTTTAACGTCTTTAAAAGTTTAAGGGCTGTCACCCATTTAAGCCCTTTCAAAAGTTTGGAGAAGAAAGTGAATGAGACCCACTGACAGACACTGGACTTTAAAGCATGAGCTGTGAGAACATGACTGCAGCAGTGTTTTTGTCCATTGATGTGAATACAGATACAGTTATTACTGAAAAATATAGCTTTCACTTTTGGTTGTTCAAATTTGATGATGTTTTTACATTTTATTGCTGAATTGGCATATGTACAGTAATTCATAAAAAAGCTGTACATAAACAGACCCAGAGGCAGTGATAAAACGGTCATGGAAGTGGACTGACTTGCTTTAAAAGAGCAATGTATTAAACAAGACAAAAATGAGCTGACTGCAGTTTTTAATTCGATGATATGCCTGATCTACGCCAAATCTGTCAAGCTCTTTCTCTTTAGGGCATTTCAGTAAAATAATACTTAAAAATCTGTCTGAACCTGCATGTATATTAACACCAATCATCTTACCCAGCACGGAGAGGTACGCTTTGGCCTCTGTGCTCTTTTGACTGCTGTTTTTGAGTGCAGCCTCACACACATACAGACCCACGTCCGCTGAGGTGGGGTTACTGATGACCAGCCTGCGACCAAACGCTTCCATTCCTGCTGTTAGTCTCACCCCATTACGCTTCCAGAACACCTGCAGCCTGTCAAGAGATCTGCTCCACACACACACACACAAAACACAGAACATTAACTGCAATACTGAAATTAATACTCAAGCCAAGAATTATGGAGAGCACAGCAACTGTGTGTGATGTGTTAAATATGCAAGAAAATACATACACTACATGGTCAAAGGTATGTAGGCACCCTGACACCCCAACCAATGTTTGTTAGCTTTGATGTCATATATACTACAAAAAAATGTGTGTGTTCGTTTGATAAATTCATTGATTCACTGATGTCTTTAACTTCACGTTGCCACATTTTTTTTTATGATTTTTTTTTGTTGAAATATTGAATATTAAAATTATCATACTGAAATTATTTAAAATAATATAATAAACGAACTATTTTCTGATCTAATAAATTATAAAATGTACTTTATTCCTGTGATTGCAAGGCTGCAATAAAATGACAAAAAGTGACAGTAAAACATTTATTTATTTATTTATAATTTAAAATAAATGACTTTAAATTTTTAAATTATTTATTTATTTATTTTTAATTAGTGCTGTCAAACGATTAATCTCATCCAAAATAATATACGCTGTATCTGTGTGTCTTTATATATGCATAATAAATACACACAGTACACACACACGTATTATGTAAACAAAACCCTTTTTTTAATGTAATTAATCGAGAGTACAGCACTGACAGCACTAGTATTATTTTTTTTCACAATGCTACTGTTTTTTGTATCAAATAAAGAAAGAAAAAACCTTATTAACCCCTTCATCTTTTCAACTCTATAAATGTTAACAAAATACACTATTATCAGACATATTAATATTAATAGTATTAAAATATTAATCACTCGTCTAGCACTACACAGCTGCTGTCCAATCAAATACCCTCTAAAGTAAGATCAAGAAAGATCAGAGGCTAAAGTCTATAGGCTAATTAAAAAAAGTTTTATTAATCCGTTTTATGGGGCCAGTGGTTTTTAATTGATATTCTCAGCCAGCTTTACTACATACCTCTGTCCACATAGTGTATTTGACAAAACTGAAAAGAAGAATCTGGTTTAATTCAGGTGAAACAAGTGCATAAGTGAATTTTACAGCAAGAAAATGTGAAATGACAGTTTTAATCACAATTCAAAATGACTGACATTAAATGACATCACCAATGTGATGGATAATAAAAACAACGTAATGATGACAAACATCTGTGTAATTGTACAGAAGTCTGTTATTAACGGAATCCTGGCAGTGAGTCACTGCCGTCGAGGACAACCCACCTCGCATTAGCAATGCACTCAAGAGTAGCCTCACTCGCCCCGGCAACCACTGATGTGTTCTTGGGTGCAATCACTATCACCGGGGCAACCAATTCAGCCGGGGCAATAACGTCTGAGATGGAGAGAAGGAAAAGAATGGTAAAAAAGAGAGATGGCTGATTATTGGCACAATCAATCAGGTTAATAGACTGAACATCATGGGGGAGATAAGGTTTTGTGATGAGGTGCTAAGTTTTTTTTTTCCCTTCTTTTTATCCTCTCTGAATCATTTTGTTCTCTGAAAAATAATACATGCAGAAGAAAGTCAAATGACTATCCATGGTTGACAGATGATAGAGGAGGAGGGGAAGAAAGAGCGGGAGATGGGGAAAGATAGGTGAGTGGCGAAAATGACATGTGATTGCATCTTTAAAGGAGTAGTTCACCCAAAAATGAAAATTATGTCATTTACTCATCCACATGTCATTCTGTGCAATTACAATAAATGGGAACTGGAGATTTCAGTTGCTAAAAGGAAGCAAAAGCAACAAAACATATACGAGCTGCACATATGACTTCTGCAATGTATTAAAACCATGCATTATATTTCTTATATATTGTGTAGTTCGGCATATTCATTAACTAGAACTCTAGAACTAATGATGTCTGACTCCTAAATGAATCATTCTTTTTAGCGAATCTGTTCTTGAGTTTAACTAAATGAAAGAAATGTACTGCACAAATTTTACAAAAGCTTGTTTGTTTCAAATAAGATGTTATTCATCAAAGATTCCTGAAAAGAGTATGATGATTTCCACAAAACATATTAAGATATAATATAACTGAGATATAATTGTATAACTGTATAGAACCAGTAAAGTTTGATTCATGAACAAATCCTTGTTTTGAATCAGACCTTTCAACGAATCAGTTATTGAGACTCAATTCTAATATTAACTAAATGAAGAAAATATTATCTATGAACAACATGTAAATATATTATAAAATTGTATGCGTTCCTATGATGAAGTGCATGAATCAGTTTGAATGAATCAGTGAATCAGTTTGTCCAGTTCACGAGGCTGAATTCATGCATGAATCAAATCACTGTGATTCTTGCATTAACAACTAAACGCATGTGAAAATTATCTATGCAGTATAAACAATAAAATTTGGACCTTTTTGATCTGTTTGTCACTCACATGGCTTCATAAGACGTGAGTCACAGAGATTAATATGGTATTTGAGCTACTAAAAATGTCATCTCCTATATATTTCTATATACTTTTGCATCCTTTGAATCCTTTAAAACTCCACTCTTTGCATTAACTGTATGCATTATCTTTAAATGCCATGAAATAAAAGGTGGAACAAGCAAATAGTGACAGAATGTTCCTTTCATGAGAATGATTCCTTTAAGAATCAGGAAGAATGGGGAGAACATACACCTCAGACGAAAACCAGCCTACCATGATAGATAAACTGGCACACAGATGCAAACACACACACACGCAAGCTTTGATCTGATCTTTGATCAGTGACTGGAAAGGTGTAATGCATTCTCACTTTCTCCGGACACAGAAGTGATAGATGCTTTAACTTTTGTAATCTCAGTAGGAATGTATGTAATTTATGCATTCATCTGGCTGTATCTCATCATTCACAGAGATGACAAACAAAGCACAAAAAAACCAAGCAGAAAACTGCAAGTGAAAATTAAATACAGAAGAACAGAGAGAGTGAATGGAATTGGACAGGAAAAGTCAATAAGAAGAGGAACAAGATATATAGAAGTTCTATTTCTGAAAGTCTAAAAACCAAGTGCTATTTCGAAAGCAGTTGCGTATGTGCACTGTAAATGTAGCCAGTATGTGTTAAACTGTGTCACCTCAGATTTGGATCTTATTACCCGGTATGAAACCTGATTTGCATAGACTGGCACATTTTAAATTTATGTCTTGTACCAATTACGCTAAGCAAAACTTGGATACATCTGGTCTTAAATAGCTTCCAGATTTCAATGTTTGCAGAATATAAGAGCTTAGCGTGATTTACACATTTTATATTGTTCTTGGAACAACAATTCAGATTTTATTACTTTTAATAATATTTGATAAACTGGTGACATTAAAATAGTTATTAAAAACGAACTTTGAGAAATATCACATGTAATTATTTATTTTCACTGCCCATGCACAAAAACATGCTAGAAATGTACTAATAAAATGTTATTGTTAAAAATGCCAGCAAAATATTATACTGTACCATGCTAGCAACATGCTAAATCACACTAGCATAAAACATGTTAAATTGCTTACTAAAACATTCTAGCAACTTGAAAAAACATGCCACCAATACGTTAAACACGCTAGCAACTTAGTTAAACGTTAACAATGTGTTAGGCTAAATCATGTTAGAAACATGCTACTAATTTTAACGTGTTGTTAAAACATGCTAAATCAAACTGTATAGTAGAGCCAGTGAAGTATGATTCAGGAAGAAATTATTCTTTTAAATCAGAACTTTTCAATGCAGATGTGTTCAGTTCACAAAACAAGGGCTAAATCCATGCAAGAATTAGTTATTGAGATCAAGCAACTGATTCAGTGGTTTGGTCATATCGATTCTTGCATTAATAACTAAATGGAGGACAAAATTATCTATCAATGATCAAAAACATCTGTTAAATCATGCTAGAATGTGATAAAATGTTAAACCCTGTTAAAAAAAACTGCATAATGTATGTTGGTTAGGTTTGTTTTGAAGCTGAGATGCTGGTTGAGCTGGTTTAAGCTGGTCCTTTGCTGGTGCTTTGCTGGGACCAGCACATGACCAGCTAACGACCAGCTTAAACCAGCAAAAGACTAACCTAAACCAGACCCCAACTTTAAAGCATACCTAACCAGCATATGCTGTTTTTTTCAACAGGGAATGCCAACAACATGCTAAATCAAAATTAAAGTGCCCTTATTATGCCTTTTCAATAATGATCTTTCATGCAGTGTGTCATGTAGCTGTATGTGAACATAAACTATCTGCAAAGTTGTGATGCTGACATTCGGCTCACATTCGCCTAAACGAGTCTTTTTCTGTTACGGATCCACATCACTAAGTAACATATTTGCATAATGTCCACCCACGTTCTACGTCGCGAACAACTTGCCCCGCCCACAAACAGTACAATTTCCATGTGGATTACATCATGTCAAGTAGACGCTGTATCCTGTGAGAGTAAATTTGTTTTATGTGAACGTTTGGCAAATAACGCATTTCGAGAGGAACGCGATACGATTAATCCCGCACAGCTGGCGGCTCATCAGCTAATCAGTCCCCTTACCAACTTCCAATCACCTCATTTCCCTTTCACTATATAAACCCCATATTTCATTCCATCCACATCTCGCTTCAAGCATCCCACCTCCTCCCCTTCTCCGCCGTTATTCAGTTCACGTCCCCCGGGGGAGCAGTACGGGACTGAGCCGAACTTCGAACCCTGCCCTCACTAGGGTTCATACCACTAGGGTTCGGGGTTTGTTGTTCTCCCGGGCTCGCTCCCCTGAAAGCACGCCAAACCAGCTATACTTTTTATGAGGAAAGTGTGAACTCTTGAAATGCCCTTCTGAAAGATGAATCTACAAAGAATGAGTGGTCAACATTCATTTTTTCAACAACACCTCAGCAGTACAGTCTTGTGTTGTGTTCGCGTCATTTTACTAATGACTGCTTTTCCAATCTTGGAGTACAACGAGATATTCACCAAGGTCTTAAAAGATGGATCAGTGGCCAGTTTATTTGGACCGGCTTGCTCCTCTTAACTTCTACCTGTAAGTGAGATTAATAATTGCTGATTGTATTTTCTAGCGATCATTCAAAGCACATAACTCACGGAGAGGCGGGGTTTAGACAGACTGATTCTTCGAACTGCTTCACACGTGTCGTTTACGAATCATTTAGAAACAGGGTAAAATTAAATCTATTTTTAGAGAAAACTAAAGTGTTTTTTGACCTTGCATACATGTAAACCTGTTTTAAGAGACTCATAAAGCAATATTAGCCACCTTTAAAATGCCATAATAGGGGCACTTTAACAACATTTAATTCTCTAACGTCTCTGAGCTTACCTTCAAACTTCAAGTTCTTTTGAACTAAGACGTTTTGTCAGATCATCATCAATGTCATCAAACACTATCTATCTTATTAATATACGCTTACATGCATACATACGAGAAAAAGGGGAAAAAAATCAACCAGCCAGCTCTCTCTGGTTTTAGGGGTTGAAATGGCGGTGATCGATCGATAGGAACATTGTTCAAGAACCAACAAACAACAGTACACGTCTAAATCAGACTGTGTGAAATGTAATATCATGCTGAACGGCAAACAATTAACATAAACACATTAAATATGATCCAACAGAAAAAAGGAATCCCACTCACATCCCTCACCTCTGCTGACAAAATAATTGTGCGAGTCTATCTATTCTCATATTGTGCTTCGGGAAATGCTGATTATAGCTGCGTGTTATTTTTCAGAGTGAGCTCAGAAGTACAGTAGCCTGAAGAATGCCGCGAATGAAAAGGAGGATTTGCACTAAGGGGAAAAGACAGTGTGTCTTGCTTCTGAGGTAATGTTGCCGTCAGCCGCTTATACAGCCTCATGCACTCAAGTCAGAATGGTGTTTGACATGGTGTTGACACGGTGTTGTCCTCCTAGGGTTGGTTTTCATCAGGCGCAGAGATTAGCTGCCTTGAGCATATCGAGATGGTCGTAAAACGATGTAGAACACAGCCACGGACTCCACACACGAGGATAGGGGTCATTCGGTGAGATCGGATGTAATAATCTTAATCCAGTGTCTGTCTACATGAGTAGTGAGTGAGATTACGACATGTGGAGATATTAAATTTGTCTCTGAGGAGAATCCATTATCTTAAGCCTCTAACAAATCCATCTAAACACACAGTACAAGAGAGATTACACACACACACACACACAGAGGAAGACGGCATGGGTGAGAGCAGACAAGAAAGAGAAAGCACGGAAATGATTTTTACTCAGGACTCTCAGCTGTGATTGGTCAATGTGTGCATATATTAATCAGTGTGAAACTACATATCATGCTGTGTGTCGGTTTAGCTTTAGGAATTCCCATTTTAAGGCTTGCAGACTCATTTCAAACGATCAGACTAAAACTTGGGTATGCATGCATATGTTATATACAGAATGAAAGATTATTTTAAATGAAATGAAATGTTCTTCTGAATGACTGAAACAAATTCAATGCAAATATTCTTTATACACAGTACAAGGATTTACTGTATGTTATTCATACTGTATGGCTGCAACTACACATTATTTTGCTAATTAATTAATTAATCTGTTGATTTCTTTTCATTAATTGATTAAAACATTATATATTCAAAATTTTTAAATACAAACTTTATCCTTTATTTACAAAAATGTTACTCTGCCCAATGATGTCCAATTTGAAGTTTATGAACATATAATCAATTAATTTACTCATCTGAACATAGCTATATTACTTTTGTACTCAATTACAAAAAGCCGAATTCAAAACCTGCATTTAATGTCTAACTAGAAGCATTTTATTAAAAATGAATATTTTTGTGTTCCTATTCTGTTGTCCTCAGTATATTTGTCTTTCAGTGAGCTGCAGTATTTGTGTTGCCTTACAGTTTCTCGTAAAACTAAGACCTATTATTGCTTCTGTTCTCGTCATTCTTCTCCGTCTAACCCTGTTCAAAATGCTTCCTGCAGCCTATAAATCTGAACATAGCCCGTGTCTCATCTTCTGGGCAATCAGAAAGGGAAATGCCAAGAGGACGAATGTTCACTTCATAATTCAAAATCTCAAAGCAGATGATCATCTGATGTCATCAGAGGAAGGAGACAGAAGAAGAGGGCAAGTGAACGAGAGAGAAAGCGAGAAGCAGAGTGAAGATTACAAGCTTTAAGAGTTCATTAGAGTGTCTTACCAAGGGAACCACGATTCCTCTTGTTTACTGCTCATCAGGTCACAGAGCAGAGAAAGGGAAAAAAAATGAAATCAGAAAAAAATCATTCCTTTTACCAAAAAAAACCTCATATATCTTCAAACTTTTAGCCTCCAAAAACATTAGCTCCACTGTTCTTGGCCCCTCTGTCACACCTGCCATGATTTTATCATCCTGCGACATCTAATTATGGGAATTTGACCTCTTGACCTGCCCTTAATGGAAAGACCACACTTAATGGTTTCACTTAAAAACCTAGAAAATGAGGTGCAGGCTGTACAAATGACAGTAAACACACACAGAGATAAACAAAAGCATGCATTTTGAGTGATCAGTATCACACAGAGAATGAGTTTCAGGATTTATCATCGCAAATGTGTTTCGTTTAAAGCTCCTATCTCAGCTACCTACATATAAATAAATAAATAATAGTGCTGTCACAAAATCATTTGAAAATATTTACATGTATATACATGTGCACATATTTTATTATATTTTATATGTACTGTATAAATATATTTAATACATAACTATAACATATTTTTCTTAAATATATGCATGCATGTGTGTACAGTACATTATGTAAACAAAAACTTTTATTTTAGATGTGATTAATTGCAATTTATCATTTGACAATATATATA
>JAUMHP010000040.1:12362765-12379443 GCA_032361065.1 Enteromius trimaculatus | reverse complement strand
TGTAATATTTCTGTAACTACACACATGTAACAACCCTCAGAATGGTATGTGTAAGTACAAATGTGTAACAGGACATTCTGAGGGTTGTTACATGTGTGTAGTTACAGAAATATTACAGCTGTAGATACTATGTGTAATTACACTGTGGTTACACATTACATACACATCTACTTACTATGGAAGTACCAGTACACAGGTATTAGGGACACTTAATATAAAGTGGGACCAAATATCTTAACAGTAAGCACTGGCCTAGTGGCGGCACACATGCTTAGACAAAATGTGGGGTTTTCAATCCTGTCCTCTGCAGTAACACAAATGTCTCGCTCAAGGACACAACAGTGATTACAAAGAGAATTAAAGGATTCTGGTTTGGATTCTGATTGCAATTAATGATTCAGTTGCCTTAATGATTCTTTTAGTACATCTGAGGCTGGCTTATTATAGTTCAAAAAACTAAAACCATGAAAACTAGTTGCCAAGGCAACATTTCTCAATTTAATTCAGCGTACTAAACTTGATGTACTAAAATAACTGAAATAAAAACTATTAATCAATGCAAAAACACAACAGAAGATATATACTTTATATATATATATATATATAAGATGGTTGGAGAAAAAGTATTAGAGTACTATTGTAAAAACACTCTTTCAGTATTTCTAATTAAACATTTCATGTTTAATACAATACTTCTTTGTACTTCTAAACATTTACCAAAAATGGCAGTCTTTTTTTCAGCGCATACATACTGTATTATAAAATACTATAAATGCTATAAAAAAGAAATAAACATAACTACAAAAATAAAAATGAAAATAATATTTAAAGAAAATCTAATAGTATCTCAAAACAAACATAACAAAAATAAGTCCATAGCAAAACAGATATTATCCAAACACTTACTGTTACTTTTTCCATTAAGTTTACCGACATTTCCTTCAACCCTAAAACAAATCAAACAACCATGAAAATGTCTTCACATTATCACAGTACAACGGGCTTCATTTCTTTAGTTTTTTTTTTTCAGATTTTTCTTTAAATGTAGTCTGAGGAACTCAAATGGGCTTAAAATGTCACAAAGTTGAATAAATAATGACAGATTTTTAAGACAAACAACCTTCTTGACAATAATTCAGATCACATACATCACAAAATATTTTTCTGAAAAATAATTCAGCTGTTTAGACACACAAACCTCTGAATAACTTTTGACACTGAAAATTGGTTCTCTGTATTATGGGAAATATTACTCCCAGCAGTATCCTGTTTTACACTGCACATTTTTGTCGAGTGAATGAAGTCATTCAGGTATTCAGTGCAAAAAATGCGCACATTGTTTTTGTGATTACACACACACAATCAATTTCTGTGCTTCAATTGGTTATTCATTAGAAGGGTGTCGTAGGAGGAATGCGAACCAAAATCTGTGACATTGCCAGCTAAGATTCATCGCAAAGGCAATTTATCAGCCAATTATGCGATCCAAAACAACAGATTTTGCCTTACGACGAAATAAATCTTTTACAACCTGCAAATTTTGTCTCGGGCAATGAAATAGTGTGAAAAAACTGAACTCTGCTTTAAGCAAAAGTTTGCTCTCATTAATGCACAGGAGGTAGAACTAGGATATTAAAGAAATCTCATTTGCGATATTCCTCTCGCTTTTTCTCCAACCCATTTTATCCTGAAAACTTTACAAACATGAACAAGGGCGATGCACAAAGTGAGTGATGGAGTTTCAGGGAGGAAGATTATGTGCAGGGCAAATGAAGAGCAGAGGAGAGCGGGGAGAGAAGAAAGGACACAAGAAAGGGAGGAAGTGAGAATGAGAGACAAGTCATGAAAGATTTACATCATCAGGAACTGACAGAGGAACCCCAGCAGCATCAGATACATGAGAGAGAGAGAGAGGGGGGAACTGATCATTCGAGAGCAAGCCATGTTCATGCATGAGCAGAAGCCACACACATGCATATGACTACATATAATATTTAGATTGGAGGTGCATGTTATTCTGATCATCTGTCACTCTTAATCTCAGGATCTGTAATTGAACAGGAGATGATAAGACATCAGGAAATAAACAGATGAAACCCAGCAGTCTCTCTCTTCCTCTTTCAGCGTCTCTTTCCATTCCTCCCTCTTATTTGCTGAAGTCAAAAAACTCAGACATCACTTCATGAATTTCTAAATAAATATGGAGCAGCAAGGGTAAACATGTTTTTCTCGTCATCTAGAATGGAGAGATTGTTGTTTGTTTCTGATTTAGAACTCACTTAAATCCAATAATGTTCTCACCCTCGTGTAATTTAAAACCTAAATTTCTGTAATAACAAGTTATGTGTTTTATTGAAAGTTTAATGTTGTTTTGACCTTTACACTCTTCAGATATCTTCGTTTGTGTTCAGCATAATGATCATTCATACTGATTTATACTGATTTGAATTTGAACTATAACTAATAAAAAAAACCCATTCAATTATTGCTAACATTCTTAGTTGAACTCCGACCTGGAACCTACACTACCAAAAGCATAGGGTCAGTATTTTTTTTAGAAATACAAAAAACAAAACCACAATTAAGCACAAAATGTTAAAATTCAGGAACATTACAGATATAAATAATAAAAAAAATACCCCAGGGCGTCCAAGATTAGGTGCAAAATGTAGTAGAACACAAACGAAGATTTTTACCTCAAACCGTTGCTGTCTGTTTAATGGAAGTCAGTGGGCACCAAACATCTCCAAAGCTCTGCGAAAACCCCCAAAAAACATAGGCACGCGAAACCAAATGAAACCCTGCTCGTGATGATAAAATGAGGTGTTAAGACATGAAACGATTGGTCTGTGCAAAAAAAAACTGAACAGTATTTATTATCATTTTTTACCTCTGATACAACACAATCTCCGACTGTCCTGAGCTTATTCACAACATCCGGCGCGTGACGAGTCAACATGCTCTGGCACATAGATATATAGATATACATGTAGATCCTTATGTACCGCTGCTCATTAGTCACTAATGAGGAATCTATGTATATATGCAGCTATGTGCCAGAGCAACCGGATGTTGTGAAATTATATTTTTTTTGCAAAGACTGATCTTTTCATATCCTAACACCTCAACGTATCTCCGCGAGCCGCAGGGATTCATTTGTTTTCGTCTGTGTATTTTCTTTTTTGACTCTCTGAACGTTTGGTTGCCATTGACTTCCATTATATGACTGACAGACTGCAACAGTTTAAGTTAAAAATCTTCCTTTGTGTTCTACTGAAGAAACAAAGTCACCTACATTTCGGATGCCTTGGGGGTAACTTCAAATTTTAATTTGGGGGTTGAACTTTCTCAAGTATTTCACTACTTCTTAATGTGTTTTTGATATTTGAGTATAAATGCAGCCTTGGTACACATAAGAGACTGTCAAAAACATTTATAAATCGCCCCAGAATGTATGAACGGTATTGATTTATGTCAAGCCAGATATTTTACCACTAGGCTCCACCAAAAAAGTACACATCTGGTGGGATTACACTGATACACTCCTCACTTTATCTGGAACATTCTTTGAAAACGCACAGCTATAACACAGAATTTTACAGCAGTCATAATGTACTGCTTTCTGTTCGATTGACTTAAGTATTGAGAAAGAGAACGATCCTGCGATTGCGCTGTGAAAGCAGCATGCAAGACAGAGATAAAGAGAGAGAAACCTGGACAAAACAGAGATTGCAAAGAGATCTCTTTCCTTTCTCTTTTGCACACCAGCACCTATTGACCCTCTCCAGTTCCAGTGTCAATCACCTTAATGAACAAGAAAGCGAGGTAAAAAGAGGCCAAGTGAGAAAGAGAGGGATGTCCACTCCCAAGGTGTAATTCCTGGCAATTTTTCCACTTACCCACAACGGACCAAATAGCAGAGCTGCCTTTCGCTTTTGTCAGGTAATTCACACACTTAAAGTCAATCCAGTTTATTCTTCCAGGCCGCAGCAGGCAAGGGTGAGGAAAATAAGTCTAAAAGCCAGAGACTTATTTTTGTAGTCTTCTTGGTGTCTGGATGAATTCATAAGAGCTGGATCTCAACAGTTCCCTTGAGAGTGCTAACAGACTTAGCTATTAATATACTTTCAGGGCTCATTTTAATCGAACGTATCTTCCTGTTCTGCCGGCAGAGATCTTTTGATCATGCCAAGAATGCAGGAGGAACGGCGCTTAATTAAGAAGTACGACCCAAAAGAACTTCACAGATCACCTTTGAACACTGTCAGTGAATGGCAAATTGCTCGATCAGAAAAACTTGAAACATCTTCACCTAGAACTTTCGGGTCCTTTCGGTTTAGTTTCAGCTTGAGTGCCTAGTGTAAAAAAAAGGACGACTTTCTACTTTAGTTTTGAGTTTGCAACCATTTTGTGTAATGAGCCTCATTCAAATAGCTCGAGAAACTATTGCATTTTTTGGAGCAACACAAAATCAAAAGTTTTACAAATGACTCGCACTTGTTGCTGTTTTTTCATGAACGAGGCCGAAATGTCAGTAATTACCTGTGTCCTAACCAGCTGCAAATGTCAACTGAACATTTGCACAAAATGAGACTCTGTCATTGGCTTGCATTTCTTTAATCATGAAAACAGATTTTATGGACTGTCGTTTTCTGTGATTTAAGTACGCCTTTTTATGTTGTTTTTAGTTTTTGGAAAATTCAGAAACGTTTTGCACAGCCTAATTTGCATCATTTGCAAAGCCCTTCATAATTTTATTTTATAAAACCATATAACCATAAGGATAATACAAAATGTTTTGTTTCAGGATGCAATTGACAGTCACAGATCGCTAAGTAGGGAAAAAAAAAACTTTCAGTATAACCAAAAATAAAAATACTAAAAATGAATATGAATATAAATACTTTAAGTACTATAGAACAATACAGCGGAGAAAAAAAATGAAATAAAGTTAAATTAAAAATATCAATTAAAAAACAGCAAATGTACATAACAAAATTAACTCAAATTAAAATGACAACTGGAAATATAAACATAAAAACAAATTCATAATATGAATAATACTATACAAATAATACTAAAATACAGCCTGTTAAAGCAAATGTTTATTTTTTAGTCTCATTGATTCAAAGTCATTGGTCCTGCTCTGATAGGCTGTGATTTTGTCATTTCATGCAGCTTGTTTGCCTTTAAAGAGGACAGAATAATTAATTGGCACATCTGTTTAGGACACAGAGTAAGTTTTTTCAAGGTAAGTACTTTACAATCCATCACTAAAACAAATGTCTACACAACAAGCAGGTCTTGAATTACAATTACTACTGGATTGGCATGGACATGATTTCAAGTCCCATGTGTCTGAGTGCGTGATCTGGTTAGCAGTCTTCAGAGAACAATTTGGTGAAAGAACAGTTAGCAGTATCTATTAGCTAGTTATTTTAGCCACAGCATGTCTGATCATGTTTAATGGTCTTTGTCTTTGTCCCAAAATACGATTTAACCCTACATCTTTTTTTTTTTCAGTTCAGAGTTTCACCACTGATAAGATGTGGTTTTTCCTCAGGTCACTAATGCAAAAAATATATTAATGTATAATAGCTCATTTAACATAAAGGACATTTAGTAGTGTTGAGTGAACCAGCTCTGCTTACGAAATATCTGAAACCTATACACTATGAGCAGTGCTTCCATATCTGACCTCTTAACATGCATGTTAAGCGACGTGTAACGGAATTAATTAATTAAAAGTGTCAAACTCATCCAGCCACAGCGGACCAAATTAAAGAGGCGAGTCTCTGAGGGCTCTCAATATGACTGAGTGATACCACAGATCTACCTTCAGCAACTGCACATGTTCAAACAGTCCTCCGGTCAAACTCATTACAGCTGTATATCCGTGAAGGTTAGAGTGGGATGTGAGATCTGAAGATATCTCAGTATCTCCGAGCAGTTTAAAGTTGTGTGGTTAGACTCGGGTAATTGGGTCATGAGGTCTGTTACTCAGAGTCATGCCAAGCGTGTAAACAACAGTTGAGAGCTTTTAAAGTTATAAACAACAGCAGGCGATTTAAGAGCCATGCTCATTTGTGGATTCATTTAATCGTTCACTCATTTATTTATTCACTTATACATTTTGTTCCCTTATTTACAGTGAATCACTGTAAACAAGGGTTAGTTCACCCGAAAATGAAACTTTGCATTAATTACTCACCCTCATGTCGTTCCAAAGACTTTCGTTGGTCTTCAGGACACACATTGAGATGTTTTTGATGTAATCTGTGAGCTCCCTGACCTTTCAGACAGCAATGGTAATCAGCGTTGTTTACGTTTAGAAAGCGTGCATATGCTAAATGTGAAACGATTATGTTTTGAAATGGAATAAGACAGTAGCCTTGGAAGAAGAATCACTGAATACATTCTTATTATTGTTTTCTTTGTGCACAAAAAGTATTCTCGTAGCTTCGTAATAGGGCTGGGCGATATATATATATTGACCGAAGTATTATATCTTGTCAGTAAAGCCGGTTGTTTGATTGGCGGTAAATCTCCATCACCTGTTTTTTTTAAATGGAACGCCAGTTGATACACAGAGCCGTAGATCACTGACAAGCTACGCATTCAGTTTCAAAGGTGATTCATTGGCGTAGCTTTTCAGTGATCTACGGCTCTGTGTACAAGCTGGCGCTCCATTTGAAAACAGGTGATGGAGATCTACCGCTAATCAAAGAACTGGCTTAACTGAGCCATCAATCGATATATATATCGCCCAGCCCTACTTTGTGAAGTTACAGTTGAACTCTTGATGTCACATGGACTATTTTACCGATGTCCTTGCAACAATCCTGTGTGTTGATCATGTTAGTGTTCTTGCTATTGTATCTAGAGGGTCAGAGAGCACACCGTTTTTATCAAAAATTTGTGTTCTGAAAACCAATGAAGTTCGGTAATTAATGACAGAATTTTCTCTACCTTCAACACTCTCATTCACTCATTTGACTTTAATTGCTTAATAAAATAATAGTTGGCCCAAAAATGATATTCCTGTCATCATCTACTCATTCTTATTGTTACAAACCAGTATTTAGTACAATGTCTCAATATTGTTGGTAACAATGTTGGTAATCAAACGGTAGCCATTGACTTTTTTTCCTCTACCATGAAATCCAGTGGTTACCATCAACTGTGTGGTTTCCGAATGTCTTCAAAATATCTTCCTTTGAGTTCAGCAGAAGAAGAAAAAACACTCAACAGATTTGGAACAATCAATTCAAATTCAAATTCAAACAAATTTCATTTCTGGGTAAACTTTTCCTTTAACTTACTCACTCACTCATTCACCCATTCATCCAGCAGGCGATTAAAGAGCGACCAAATCCGGATCTCAATTCAGAATGATGGTCAAAACACAAGTCAAATCAAGTCAATTCTTCTTTTGTCCCCTGTTTTAGGAGTTTCTGTATATTTCAGATGACGCATAATAGTGCCCCTAACATAAAACAGTAAAAACATGGATTGCTGGACCATTCCTTCAATAGCAGGGATAATGTTGACTCACTCTTTCACTCACTTCACATCAACGGCTTTACTTATTCACTTATTCAAGTTTGCTCCTCATTCCGTTCATTCAGCCCTCAGTTAAATACATTACAGATTTTTTTAAAACAATTAATTAAATTGAAAAGTGAAAGTAACATACTGTAAAAGTGAAAGTAAAATGCATCAGCACAGCGTATTCAAAGTTAATAATAAGAAGATGTCTCTTGTGCACCAAATTAGCATATCAGAAGGATCATGTGACACTGAAGACTGTAGTAATGGCAGATAAACACATTAAAAACTGACCCCAAACTTCTGAACGGTAGTGTATGTGTCCTCATGTAGACCGCTGTATGCGGATTACAGAGGCTCAAGACGCTGCAGCTATGAAGCACACTGACAAACATGAATTAATCCAGTTTACTGTCTAGCTGCAGGAGTGATTCACAGGCAGCTCGACTCAGGGACACGTCAAATTAGACGTATTCAAATAAAAGGGTTCTAGGGTAAATCCACATCGTGAAGGGAGGACAAGTAAATACAAACAAACAACTTGATAGAAATACTCTTCTACTACAAGCACTCTCATGCACACACACGTTTTGAAGACCTTCAAGGCTTAGGCCCAATGGAAATTAATATTGGAGATAAATTGCCTCAGACTTGACACTCAATGCGAGGTAAGAAAAAATCAGTTTAAAGTTAATTTTGTCAGCTTCTAGGTGTAGGCTATGCTAGCATACAGATGGCATCAAAGGTAAATGGCAAGCTACAAAAGTCCAATTTTAAATTCCATGGGGTCTTTAAAAGCCTTCCTAAAGTAAGAAATAAGACTTTCTCTCCCACGTATAACTGCGGCATACCTCATTTTTTTTGTAGTCACTTGTTATTTAACAGACACTTTTTTATAGAAGAGTTCAGATTAACTGCATGAGTTGCCCTGGAGCAATGGATTTAAACGACACACTCAAATGCACAACGTTAACAAAAAAAAGGACTGTGATTTCAGTAGTTTTCTGCAGACTATATGATAGAAGTCCAGATCCTTAAACAACACTATCATGAAGGAGATCCTGAACACAACACATCCATCTATAACTGTGGCAGGGTATTAGTACATTTTTAAAGGAATAATCTAATGGAAAATAAGAGTTCTCATGCACTTTGGAAATAAAAAATTATGTGCATCTGAAATAAAATCCTTAAAAAGATATGACTGTTTTAGGGCAAGCATTATAGTAAACTCTGTTTAGTAAATTTATTGTACAATAACATTGAACAATCTAAATGTAGTCATTTTAAATAAATGCACTACGTTAATATACTAATTATTATTTTATTATTTTATAATTAACAATTAACATTAACAATAAACAAACAAGAAATAATTGTTAATTAAACTGAATAAAATTGAGTAAAATATTTTTTTTATAAATATTCAAGTACATTTTATTTAATAATCATTTAAATTATTATATTAAAAATGTTCCTTTGATAATGAACTAAAAACAAAAATAATTACTAAAATTACTCCAAATAAATATTTAATGTAAACTAAAAAAAACCCCCAGTAAGATCGCATTTACTAAACACATTTAATCAAACTAAAATAGAAACTAAAAGTGTGAAAAAAAAAAAAAAAAAAAAAAATATATATATATATATATATATATATAAAATCCATTGAGAATATACCAAACAGTATGGATTTATGCTTATTAAAACATTATTATAGCATTGCTTAATAATGATTTCTGAAGAAATGAGCTGATAAAGATGCTAAAATCTGTCCTGGAATCAGTTTTGAGTAGAGAGCAATGTGTGAGGCATTCAAAATTTCTCACTTCTCCGGTTCCCTTTCAGTTCCCTTACAAGGCAGCTGCCTATGTAGACAGTACGGAGCAAAGCGGCTCAGTAGGTTTATAGCAGAGCTGTCTACAGAGTGAATCATAACAAACTCTCACACTTACAACCGCCACAATATCATCAGAGAAAAAGACCCAACATCTTCAGTGGACGGTACAGAGGGAGGAAGAGACCTTTCAGTAAACTACTCAGACATTAATATGTCTGTCTTCCTCTCCCTCCCCCCTCTCTCGTTCTTTCTTTATCTCTAATGATTTGGTTAATTCTCTTGAAGGAGACTTTGGCTCATGTTGTGTGAGTCGGCTGCCATTGTGAGATAAAATTTTGGCCTGCGTGTTCTAACTGGCAAAGACAAGACCCCACAGAGGTCACACACAAACAGACGGACAAACACACACACCGAATCAACACAGCCTTGTGCCTGTAATTGAAAATGACAGGGAAAAAACCTTCACGTTGAAACGAGGTGAGTAAATGTCTTCAAGGATGGACTTTATTACATGACAACACGTGTAGACAGGGAGGAGAGGAGAGGGAGGATGACACACACACACACCAGCAATTCTCAAGGTGCTTGTGGGATCGGCCTATTATAGCCTGTCAAATGTTAAAATTCTTAACAGCTCACAAGAATATGTCCGAATGCTAATTGCGTAACCTATGATTGGGCATTGTGAGAGAACAAGAGATGTTCAAAACTTCAAAAAGCAAACAAATGTACAGCCGCTCCAAAAATATACAATGGTTTCAGTATCAAGCAATTTCATGCTGTCAGAATAAGAAGATATTTTACATTAGGTTCAAGTTGGGTATGCAAATTCGGAAGTTGCATTGTTTGAAAGCTGTGATTCATACATCACTATACTAATGACAATAGATCTTTTTTGCCAGCCAAATGTCACTGAAATGTTGAAGTTTCTCCAACATTTTGCTAATGCGACATATATTTTCCAAGCTCGAGGGAACAGTTTGTCCTTCAAATGAAGACATTTTGGGTCCAAAGCACCACTGGATTCCAATGGTTTTGAATATATGGAGAGAAAAAAATGAATGTTTATATGATAATTTATACTTAAAGATGCATACCAGCAAAGCATGTTGTTGTAGTTAGTAGGCTATTTCATCACTACATAAATTCAGGTCAAATTAACAATGATCAGGAATAAAAAAAAGTAGTGTACATTTAGTAAATGTCTTTTAAGAAAAGCTAATGGTTCCCACCAAAAGTAACAGAAATATTGCTGATCATTATTATTATTTTAAATGCAAATTTGCAAACATATTCTAAATATACCTCAGAATCAAACTGACTAATGCCGGTATTTCCATCCTCTTATCCTACAAGGAATTCAAAAGATTTTGAAAGCCGCATATCAATCTGAATTGTAATGAACCTTGTTAAAAGTTGGAAAACAAATAACAATCTTCAACAGACAAATTGGGAGGAAACTTTACAGCGGTGAATTTTTTGAGGAGGGAGGTTGTTTAAAATTGACTGTGATAGATACTGACATACAGTCGATCTCCAGAAGAGAAACGACAGAATGAATGTCTTTTAAACTTCACCTTCTAAAGCAACAGCAAAGTCAACTCCTTTTATTGAGAACATCCTGACAAACAGTAGAAAGGCAGGCAGACATGAAGATGCAATACGCTGAAATAGCTAACAGAATATTTGTAGGTTAACAACTACTGTATATTATATGTTTGGTACCACTATCAATAAGGCCTGTATAAAGGCTATTAACATATTAATAGTGTATATTATAATCCACTATATACCTGGTGGCACATGAAAATTATGCTAATCATGTCTTAAATGCATATTAAATAAAAAAACATGAAAGCACTGTTTCAAAATCCATATTGTGACTTATTATTAGAAAATTTAAAAGAAATTAATGTCTACAGGATGCATTTTTTATATTCTGTAAATATATAATGGAGACCTCTGGAAAATCTGTGACTTATTTTCATTTAAAGCTGGATAAAAACAAGCACTGGGAGTTTGAAAAATGTACAGTTTACATAAATATTTAAGAAATATTTAAGATTTTGCATTATAGGTCACTGATCAAATTTGGGACATTGACCATGTTTTAAATTCTTTACAAAGGTCAGATGCTTTAATGGATCATCAGGTTTTGCAGCAACTTGTGGAGTGCCCTTCTTCACTAAATGTTTTGAATAAAACATACAACAGCATCATTAGCAGCATAATAATTTGCCAATTTGAAAAGAATGCAAAACAGAAGCATTTTTGACTTTCAGATCACACTGTGCTGTACATAACTAATTAGATGATTGATTACATACACTTTATGGTTTTGATTGTGGAATCAGCAAAAAAAAATAACATACTTCCATTTGAGGTATGTTTATGTGCCCAGATTTGATTTGAGCATTCATGCATGATCAGCGACAACATAAAGCTCTGCTGCTTGCTTCGGATGTTAGTATACTTCATCATAACACCTTCTGTTCCAAAACACCATCATCACCCATCACAGCAGGCCCGTGTTTCATCAAATCGTTCCATTTGATTTGATTTGATTGAAACAGAAAAGCAGGGCTGTGTAATACTTACAGATTAATCAAAAATATATATAAAAAGATCCTTTTAAAACACTGTGGCTGAGGAAATATATTAAACACCACATCCAGATATGGTTGTAAATAACCGTTGACCATGAATCTCATCTAAAGATTAATGAGTAAGTCATTTTCCAGATGTGTTAATCCTGATCTGGATTTGTTTTAATCTGAGGATTAGATGTTTAGGACAATAATAAACTCGAATGGGTTACAGTCTTCACAGTTAGTGGTGGCTTTTGAAAGGTTTTCTTGATTAAGGATGAAATCTACTATATTCTTAGAGATATAGCACTAACATAACCCACTGCAGAATAATCAGTCATCCAATGAGGTAAGACAAACTTAATTCAAAATACACTGCAAATACATTCAAAATTGTAATTAAAAAAAATAAATAAAATTTCAGCAATGACACATTAAAGTAATCAAAAGTAAATAAAATATATATGTATTTATATTTCAAATAAATTCTGTTATTCTGAAATTTCCATTTATCAATGAATTCTAAAGAAATAATTACAGTTGTATTACTGTTTTTATAAACGGCACAACTGTTTTCAACATTGATAATAAAAAAAAAAGGTAATTTAAAACACACTGCAAATAAGTTAAACAATAAATAAATAAAAAAATCAGCAATTACACAATAAAAATAGACAGAAATGTTTAAAAAATATATGTATTTATATATTTCAAATAAATGCTGTTCTTCTTAAATTCAATCAATTAATTAAAAAAATAATTTTTATTAATTTTTTTTTATAAATGACAGAATTTTTTTCAACATTGATAATAAAAAGAAATATTTCTTGTGCAAGAAATCAGCATATTAGAATGATTTCTGAAGGATCATGCAAGACTGAAGACTGGAGTAATGATGCTGAAAATTCAGCTTTGCATCAAGGGAATTAATTACACTCGAGCATATATTAAAGTTTATATTTCACTATGCTACTGTTTTAATATTTTTCAACACATTTGTGAGCATAAGAGATCTTTTAAAATAATTAAAACACGTTTGACACTAGAAAATTCCTTTAGTAATGAAAAACTGAAACTGAAAAATATTTTTTTTTTAATTTTAAAGCGTGCACACATAAAAACTCTAACAACAGCCCCAGCTCCAGAGAGTAGACACAGGGTGGACCAAGCGATATTCCAGGTGGGCCGGGAATTAGTCTGCGTAAGACACCAGCTCCCAGGGGGGCACCATCCCAATTTCTCAAAAAAAGATAAAAATAATAAGCAGTATAATCACACGTGACACGCGTTCCCATATCTGCGCCGACGCACGCGCTCGCTTTCACCTATGTTGCGGCTGAATACGAATAATCATAATTGATGGACAACTCGGCTCTATCAGGTAAAAGACATCAGCACAACCCGGCGCAGAGAAAGAAAAAAAATATAAAAAGGAAGAGATGAAGCTGTTGCTTCAATTTCAGGTAAAACGTTTATCATCCTGTGAAACATTTTTGACTGACGTTAGTAGACTATTGTGTTTTATTGTCGGTGATTTCACCACCAACAACAACATATTTGACTTAATATTGCAGTTCCGCACGTAAAATTTATTATATAAAAACAACGAGGCAATATGTGGAATATGGTTTCCTTGAATAACACTGTAAAAAACATAATGTATTACAATGCCTGCGAAGTGCACCAAAGGCCTGATAATTTGAGTATCAATCACACTGTATTAATACAATCATATTGGCTAGTTTCTGTCTGTTGTAATTTATAAATAAAACAAAGTAATTACAATTTATTTATTTACTTTTATATGATATGAAAACCAGCAGTGACCCTGGGTATAGTGGACATACTTTTAATTGAATCCCCCCCCCCCCCTTTTTTTTTTTTTTTTATTTTACCACTTGCGCGACATATTCTCTCATGTACTGTAAAGTGCCAGTAATGCGCTCCGGAGTGTCCAGCACATTTCGTGCGCAGGCGCCCACCGATAAAAAAGCAGGTATATCAATACTGCACTACACCACGGAGACTAACAACACGATGCACCAACATTCATCAACAGATGCTGAGCTCATTGACAAATGTCTTGTAAGATCTTGTAGGATGCTTTCCCTTTGATCGGCAAAGTGAAAGTGAACTGCGCAGGCGCTCATTCAAAAGGATTTAAATTTCGCGCATATTGGTGGTGGCTCCCTGGTGCGCAAAAATTCTATACATTATTAACAGGTTTGTGGGTGTGGGCGGGAGTGCATACATGCGTTGCGGGAAGAAAGCGATAGGAATATATAGGAATAATATAATTTAATATAATATAGGAAGCTCAATTGAATTTCATAACAAATTTGTGATGGGCAGTTTAGTAGTGTTTGGCCAGGGTGGGCTAAGCTTCTGATAGGGTGGGCCAGGCCGCAAAGCCGGGCCTGTCTAGCAATAACAATTGTTACTCTTAAAAAACTGCACTGTGTATTGCTATGTTGTGGTTCTATTCAGAGAGAAAAAGAAGGCCTTGAACAAGGAGAAGGAGAGATAGAAAGGCACCAGTGGTATCTCCAGAGAAACAGAGAGGCAGGAACATTGAGATTCTGTGAGACAATTAAAAATGCATATGACACCAGGGACAAGTGTCTGATGAATTTAGTTTTAAACCGCGCATAATCAACATCTGGCACGCAAGCACTAACAAACAATGTAAACAGAAAGAACAAGAGGAAAGAAAGAAAGAGACTGTCAAAATACTTCTAAATGTTTGTTTAAGTGGGTGCACGCATCATTGACAAGAATCTCATATTAGTGATTTAGCCACCCACAGATCACCCAAACCCAGATTAACCTGCTGCTCAAAACAAAAACTACACTATAGGCACTTTTTTTAATCTGTGGGTGGTTTTTGTTCGCAGTAATGAACCACATTTTATGACCTGTATGGCCTGCTGACTCAGCATTTTCCCTTTTCGGTCCCACTTTATATTAAGTGTCCCTAATACCTGTGTACTTACATAGTAACTATATGTGTATCTAGTATGTAACCACAGTGTAAGTACACATTGCTACATAGTATCTACAGCTGTAATATTTCTGTAACTTCACACACATGTAACAACCCTCAGAATGATGTAAGTACAAATGTGTAACAGGACATTGGTAACAACACTCTTTACACTTCACTAAGTAGTCACGTAACAGGAATTACATACAGTAACTAAATTTTGTGTGAAGTTACAGAAATATTACAGCTGTAGATACTATGTACCGGTGTGTAATAACACTGTGGTTACACACAGTACTAGATACATATCTAGTTACTATGGAAGTACACAGGTATCAGGGACACTTATTATAAAGTGGGAGCCCCTTTCTTTTAAATTCTCTCTTAAATGATCTCACTTATATTTTTTTGGATTTCATCTGTAGTGATCGAAAAGCATGTCTAATTAATAGAATTCATGTAATTTTATTTAATAAAATAATTTTAATTCAATAATTTAATGTAATTAATGTTCTATTTTTATTTTTTACAAATAATTTGCTAGTTTTTTTGTGCTTTACTTTTCAAAGACACCAGTTCTTATTGCATTTGATTAACTGTACAGCCTTACTTTTGATTTATTTTATTTAAAACTTTTCGATTTGCCTAATGTGAATTTGGCACTTTGGGCTCAAAATGATAGTACATCTGGAATTTGTGGAAGAAGGGTCTCATTAAGTTAGTGGAAATACTCAGATAAAACTAGACAGCCCCATTCAGTGTTTCACTTAAACAATGGAGAAACTTTGTCTGAGAAAACATTTAAATGATTAGTTTAGAAATTAAATCCAAATAGGACTAACTTTATATTCATTCATTACAACCAAAGCTAAAGATGTATCAAATATAGCATTACATAGAACAAAAAGAAATCTTATAATACCAAATTAGGCAAACATATTAACTGTTAATAAATCAATGTCTTATAAATATAGTGAAATCCACTCTTAAATTGCATGAATTAAAAATTTCTCAAAGGATTTATGAACTAAATGCATTTAAAATTCTATTTATAATAATTAAATACATGCCTGCTAAAGCCACAATTTCCATGTGAACACCTACAAATAATAATGAGATGCGACTCTCTCTCTCACTGTCTCTCTCCAGATGTCATCGTCTGGTTTCCATCCTCTGGTCCAGATGGATGCCTACTCTCTCTTCCCGCTCAGCCTCACTTCACCACAGACAACATGTCGAGAGATGAGTCACACACTTATACTTACAGAAGACAGCATGAGACGCAAAAAAGTCAAATAAAGTGACATGCTGGCCTTTATTTCCATGGTTACATCGATTCACTTGTGCTTACGCGCAGTGACACTATGAAAGTTGTGCGTGTGAGTTATATGAGAGGCTCAGCTTCAAGGCTCGTTGTTCTAACATCCTGACTTTATGATGCCACCTGTCTCTTATCCAGTCGAGTAGGATTCAACTAAACATTGTGGGGACATGCCTCAAAATATTAATATGAATGTTGATATATGTTTGCAAGTGACTATGAAAATGCTTGTTTAAAAAACAGCATATGCTGGTTTGATTTGTTTTAAAGCATGGCAGCTGGTTTAAGCTGGTCCTTAGTTGGTGAAGCTGGTTATGAGCGTCAAAATGTGACAAGTTAGTCTGTGAGAATGAGTTGGTCCGCTAATATCAAAAGCAGTATCTACATTATGTGCT
>JAUMHP010000040.1:12329455-12348656 GCA_032361065.1 Enteromius trimaculatus | reverse complement strand
TCTTTGGAAAACACAAATTAACATATGTTCGATTCAATCTGAGAGCTCTCAGCTAGACAGCAAGAAATGCAGCAAGGACATCAGTAAAAGAATCCATGTGGCATCAGGGGTTCAGCTTTATCAAGCTACAAGAATACTTTTGTGCGCAAAGAGAACAACAATAATAATTTATTCCACAGGTCTTTTCCCAGAGTTACCATCTTCCTCCGTTTTAATCAACGTAATTAGCATTGCTTACATTCATGCTTTCAACAGAACATAAACAGTGCTGATTATAGATCAGAGAGCTCTTAGATTTAATCAAATATATCCTAATTTGTGTTACGATGAATTAAATGTCTTACAGGTTTGGAGCAACATGTGGGTAATTTAATGGCAAAATGTTCATTTTTAATAGATTTTAATAGATTTTAATAGATTACGCGCACATTAGGCTGCTTTTAGCTGTACCCTGAAGTTGGTTCACGCATTGGCCATACTAAATAACTTACTAAATAATTAAGTAACTAAACAAATATGCGTTGTGATATTGTTCATCGGCAATTTCACAAGCTGACGATACGAAGATAATACTGTGGCGCATATTACCCAACACTACTTGTTTGAGGCATTTACTGTAATACACTTATATGTGTCCCATACACCTGCTGTATTTCAAACAGTAAATGAAGAGTGCTGGAGTGACAGCATATTTAGAAATTATTGGAGTGTTTCCTGAATGTCACTTTTAGTTCATCCCCTATGGGACTCATGTACGACATGCATATGTGTGTGTTCTAGGTGAGTGTGGTGATGTGTGAAATCCATTTGTGCTTCAGCTTCCCGGACTCCCTTTCTAACAACATACACATGTACTTACAAGCCACGCGAACATTGGCCCTCGTCTGGATCAGCGCTCCCATCCTGTTCCTCACCGCGCACTGATATACACCCGCGTCCTCACGCTTTAACGACGTAATCGTGTACCTGGAACAGAGAAAGAGATTTGGGATTTACATGCTGCTGACTTGATGCTTTTGCTGTGTAGCACACACTATACTGCATACTATATCCTTTTGAGTGTGAAGTAGAGCGCATTATGCGATGATAAATGTTTTAAACAGTAGTGTACTACACTGTTGTCTCATTATAACCTCACCACTCTGCATGTTTAATTCAGTGAGTCACTTCAAGTTATCAAACTTCTTTAATCCATTTTTGCATAAAAATGCCTTCACTGCTGGCAGTTTGATCCAATAATGAGCCAAGGAAATATTAAAAATAAAATGGGGTAGTGCGGTTCATTCGTCACACTGTAATTAATAGGTCAAATCAACTGCACTGCATTGTGAAATAAAAAGTGTACTACACTGACACCATATAATTTTGGCATGTTGTTGACCATGTTATAGATTATACCGCAGAAACAAAGTACTGTTATTTTGACATGAAAGTAAAATATGTGCTCTCAACATGATTTCTTCAACCTTTACAATAAACAGACAAGAAGTTTGAAAGTGAACACTAATAAGTGCTTGGATTTATGAACAGATGGATGCGAGTGTGTGCTGTTTAATGAGAAAGATTACAAGCCCACAGGGTCAGAGCTGCTCAAATCTGTGTTGATTCGGTTTTAAAAGATGACTGTGTTTAATGCAGAAATGATGGTTTACATGGATTGAATGTGGAATGAGCTGCACTGATAACAACTCAGTGCTCTGTCGGTTTTACAGATATCGCAAACATAAGGAAAAGATTTAGAGGAACGTTGAAAGACACTATATTTTAAAGAAGTTGAAGAAATAAATATAACACATTTAATATGTATTATTATTTGATATGTATATATATTATTTTACAGTTTTCAAATTAGTATTTTTCAAACAGTATTAATCGGTTTTCAAATGCATTTTTGTTTGAATATTTTTAGTAAATATTTATATAGTTTTTGTATTAACTTGGAATTCAACTTAATCTTTAGTTACTTCAGTATTTCTTTTCTTTTCTTTTAAAATAGTATGTGACCCTGGACAACAAAACCAGTCGTTAAGTGTTCATTTTCCAAAATTAAGATTTATACATGACAAATAAGCTTCCCTTTGATGTATGATTTGTTATGATAGGGCAATATTTGGCCGAGATACAACTATACGAACATTTGGAAAACAGAAAAATCTAAATGTTGAGAAAAACACCTTTAAAGTTGTCCAAATGAAGATCTTATTAATGCATATTACTAATCCAAAATTAAGTTTTAACATATTTTCGGTAACAAATTGACTAAATACCTTCATGGAACATGATCTTTACTTAATATCCTAACGATTTCTGGCAAAAAAATAGCCATACAATGTATTTTTGGCTATTGCTGCAAATATACCCCAGCGACTTAAGACTGGTTTTGTGGTCCAGGGTCACATATTTATATTTTATTTTACTTCAGCTTCTTTTTAATAAAAAAAAAAAGGTTTAATATTAGAGATAGATAACAAAATTAACAAATCTGTTTAGAACAATATGAGGCAATTATTACAGTTCTCATGACAACATTTCAGGCAAACAATTGATAATAGCTCTTGAATTCCATAATATGGTAAAATATACTATAACGGTTAGGGTTACCACCAACTATTTGCTAAAACATAATGTCCAAAATATCGTAATGATGACACAATTTCATTTTTGGGTGAACTACCCCTTTTTACTAAAATTTGATTGCTTTAAAAAAAGATGGAAATAGACCTCATCGCTCATCTTGCTAACACTGTTCTTATTATACACCATTTCTTTATTATACACAACTCTGAGGTCACTGTAATAATAATGTCTCCAAAACACGAGGGGTCAAAGATGGATGACCAGACAAGAGAAAGAGGCCAAAGAAGGGAACGGGACAAATGAGATCCCAAAGGACTCTGCACCGTCTATATTATTTTATACGGTAGCACTATTTTGTGCCGTACAATCCAGAATCCAGTGACCTCGGTACAGGGGTGCCAGTTAAGATAATGGCTACTTATACCAAAATAGTGCAACAGACTACTTTAAAAAATAAAATTTGAGATTTGTTCAAATTGTTGGGGGTTTAATGTTTTGCTTGTTTTTTTTAAGCAGACTTCATGATCTTGAATAGCTCAGATGTTCAAGATCAGATGTTAAAGCCCATTTTAGTGTGATTAATGATCTTGCTTCAGAAGGATTGCCCCGGTGTGTGGTTTTGGATAAGAGATATAAACAGCCAAATCAATATTTTTGAATGTAGAGTATGTGTTGATTATTACCTGTACGCTGGTGTGTATTCAGTGATATCTGTGCTGTTCCTCATCCATTTGAACTCCAGCGGCCAGCTGCCCTCAGCCAGACAGGTGAGCACGAGTCTGTTCCCCTCCAGGTGTGTCTGAGCACCCCCTGCCTCGGTTTTAAAGTACGGAGCGATGTCTGTGAAGAGAACATCAGTAACCAAATGAAAATCCATGCTTAATTTTGATATAATGAACAGTTAAACCTCCCCAAATATTCAAAGATGTCTAATTATGATGCACACTGAGCGTACAAGTAAAGTGCTGACCATGATATTTTAAACAGTCCAGGCCAAATATTACTCTGATTAATGGCCGATATATCACCCGGGGCTGATTCACCAGCTAATATTTGGCCATTTCGAGACTGATAACTGCACCTGAGTACACATTTAAAGTATATTTCATTATATGAAGGAGAATATACATACTGTACTGTATACTGTATATATAAAGAAACTGCTATTTTATAACATTTATTATTACTGTTTAAAACAGCTGTGCTGCCCAAAATGTTTGTGGGAAGTGCTATACTTTTTAAGACTATTTGATGAAAAGGAAGCTCCAATAGCTTTCTTTCTTTCCTTCTTTCTTTTTGTCATTTACTTACTTACTTATTTTGGTGCCAGTGTAAAAGTCTTTCCTGTGACTTGATCAATTCAAGGCATCCTTGCTGAATAAAAGCATTTTTTCACACTGACCCCAAATTTTTAAACCACATACTATATAAAGTCAGGATGCTCAGATAAAGACGAATACGGTTAAATAGTGATTTTGTTCTGTGTTTACACTATTATTATTGTTATTACTTTTGTCTGTACATTATACTTAAATATCACCTTTAAATCATCTACCGAAATGGCTGAGGCTTTCTATATTAGGTTTTCTGGTGCCCTCTCTTAACACAGTCCTTGGGCTGTAGCAAAAACATTTAGGCCATAATAAAAACGAAATATATTTCTGAGCAAATCTGCAAATACACACTTGCCCCTAGACACCCAGGTAATGTGAAAAGAAAGACTGGTATTTGTCAAAAGAATAAGTCACCTTCATATGAGTATTGCAGTCAAATTCAGACCAATCTGCATAATATGCATTCACCCAATAATATCAGAAAAAGATCTCAAAGGGACTTTCACTCAAGTGCTTTGTGGGAAACTTGTTTCAAAGCCTTTGTGTATTGTGAATCTAATCTTGCCATCTATAGTCAGAATGGCTTCAGATGACATCACTAATACTGAAGAGCATCCAGCCAGTAGAAAACAGTAGGGAAGGCATGTGACCTGAGATGAGACTGATAAAATCAACTATCCTCCCTCTGTCTCTAAATGTGTGGAAGCTGGTATGCCATTTACACTTTATGAATACAGTAAGTTACAAAAAAAGATTCCATTCGTCTTTAGTCACACTAAACTGAATGTATATTCACGAGGCATACTGTCAGCTCTGTTGCTTAAACCGCCATCGATTAGGAATGCTTTTCAAGAAGCAGCAAAATACCAGGACAGACGTGAAGCAAACACAAAAGACAACTTACAATTGATTCCAGCTGAATTTGATGATAGCATTTGGAGTTAACAACATGGTACTCTTTAACTTCAGCATAGTCAATAGTTCAATTCCATATGAAATTTTTGCTTATACATTTTAGAAATTCTAGCAAATATCAGTAACACAATATTTTCATGTGACTGTCAATAACCAATACATATATAAATCCATACTGCTTTGTTAAGAAAAATATCTTTTTTCTCCACTATGTTTATTCAGAGCTTGTTTGATTGAGTTATGTAATTTTATTGTATGTTATGAATGTATACACATGATGCTGCCTTAGGATTTGGGCAAAACAGGGTATCTTAGAAGGCAGAACGATGCATACAGTCTTCTCATCTGGTGTGTTGCCCAGGTCAACATTCAAATGAAAGATTCCTACTGTCTCTGCTGAATAAAATGACTTCAGTCTGTTATTGTGAAGCTAAAGGCCAATGCCTCTGTGGCTCCCATCACACTTGTTAGTAAATTACTCACCATTTAGCAAACGCTTTCATCCCCCCAAAAAAGACTAATTGCAGAAACAGCCCTCCTGGAACGACTAAGTGCTTTGCTTAAACGCAGAAAGGTGAGAGAATAGAAATGCAAAGCATTAACCCTCAACAAGATCTTAACATTTTCAGTAAATGGGGCAGGTGAGTTTTTAAATTACATTTTTCAAATTTAAATTGAATACTATAATAGCACAGATAATTCAGATATTAACATGTAATTACTAGGGATGTAACATAATTGTAAATACCGTCATACCGCAATATCAAATTTTTTCGATAATACTGTGGTCGCATGATTCGATAAAACGATAACGTTAGGTCTTCTGAGAAAAGTTTGCTCAGGAGAATAGAGCGAACTGGAGGTAGCGGGAACTACAATTCCCATCAGCCCAAGCGTGCCCATCATTCTTTGCGGTCTGTTGTCGGTACAGATCAGTGTTGCCACCTTAGCGACTTTGTCTCTATATTTAGCAACTATTCAGACCCCCTTGGCAACTTTTTTCCCTAAAATCGACTAGCGACAAATCTAGAGACTTCTTGGACAAACCTCAGCGAGTCTCCGGTACTGCTGCGCGAGCATGAATATTCACTGAAAAATATCAGTGAAAACAGTTATATTGAGAATAAGGGTGCATTGAATAACATTATGTGACCACAGAGAAGCAAGATAATGTGACGCACTAACGTAATTAATATGCAAATTGATATTGAAGATCCTGTTTCAAAGTTTACAGATAGATGGCTAATGTGTGTGTTATTGATATGTTCAGTGTTCATGTAAACTGATTAATAAACACCTCTGGCACCTTTTTTGAGCCTCTTAGTATACCGTAGTATACCATACCATGCCATTCATACCGAGCTTTATGGAACCGTGAAATTTTGAATTTCTGTGTGTATATTTCTGTTAATTTCATCATATATAATATTATATCATATTTAAATATATTAAATATAGAATCATAACATATTTAAAAAAAAATAAAATAATAATAATATATATATATATATATTTTTTTTTAAATATGTTAAGATTCTATATTTAATATATTTAAATTTGATATAATATTATATATGATGAAATTAATAGAAATATACACATGTGTGTGCATTTATATATACATAATAAATATACACAGTATGCACACATATACTATGTAAACAAAAAGTTACATTTTGGATGCAATTAATCATTACTCATTGTTTGACACAGTATTTAATAGTTGAGAGGGTTCAGAGCTCTGTGGACTGTCGAGCCCTAGGGTTTTTAACCCTCTTGTCAGCAAGAAGCACACAGAGCTCTGCTTCTGACCCGATCCCCATATGCTCCGTTTAATATATTTATATATATATATATTAAACGGTTAATCACGATTCACTCAATATATAATTCAATAAAAAATAAATAAATGTAAGAAAAGTAATAATTAAAAAAGTTAATTAATAAAATATTAAATAATTCAGTAGTTTTTGTAAATACTTTTACAATAATTTGAACAAAACATTTTCCTTTCTTTTAAAATCCTCAGTAGACATATTTGAAAAAGATATACTAATAAAATCAAATTAAGCTACAATGTTATATAATTGATACAAAAATAACTGGTGCAAAAAGAAACAGAAAATACAATGTCAATCAGTACCAGATAATTAGACCTGTTTTTGAGAGTTAATTTAGGATGCATTTTTCAAGATTCATTTTTAATAACTTGACAGAAGTTAGATTTGGACACTCTTATTTCTTAAAGACAAATGAGCAAGAATAACATTAATAGCTATAAAGCACCACTAAATGATAACTAATAACTCTCCAGTTACTTTCATCGCTTGGGACTGAAACTTGGCACTAACACCTTTAATCCTTAAGCGATGAATGATTACTGTGTTCATTTCACAGGAAAGGAGCTTGATGTTGAACTTAATGAGGCAAATCTGTATTTCTTCCAGTGCCAGATACACCACGCGAGGATCATAGCACCCTGTGATCTGACCTTTTTTGTCGTTCTGGTATAATGAGACGGCGTGACAGCCGCATACACTCACAGCACAGTCCTACAGTTTTGGGGAGTTAAGTGGCCCCCCACCCATAATGCATCAGTCTTTTCCTTTGGCCTCAGGATACAGTTACCCACAGAGAAGATCTGAGTGCACAGACAGGTAGAAGCAAGCATGGGTAATCAGGTGGAAGAAATGGGGTGATCAGTGACATTTACACATCAAACACACACACAAACATTTCGCTGAACTCCGGCACAAGCTGTCCACACACACTTGTACGCGCATACACACATCACAAAGATGCACGCAGCGGAAGAGACAGGGTGATCAGTGACATTTCCATAAAGTGGAGGCAGAGGATTCTCAAGGGAACGGGAAACAACATTTATGCACACACACACAGACCCTTTTAAAAGTGCCTTGCGACCAGGAAATCTCTCTGTGAAGGACTATAGCTCGCTCAAAGAACTTATAGCAGGTAGAGTACGAGCTGTGAAATGGAAAGGACAAACATTACTGATAGAATCATCAGTCCGTGTTACCTGAACTGTGTAATCTCCACGGCCTATATAAGACATGAGAAACTTTATTTGCCAAATAAAGATGCAATTTCTTACATTCAAACACTTATTTCAGTGATGCACCGAAATGAAAATACTTGACCAAAGACTACAATTCCCGAGTTTGAAAATGCAGTTTATTTTTATTTTTTTTTTTTATTATTTTTTTTTTTTATGAAATGTAATAATATAAAAATAATAATTGAATAAATTACTTTTAATTAGCTGCTAACATAATATATTTATATAATACAATTTGTTTCTTTTTTTAATAAATGTTTTTAAAATATTTGAAGTGAGTATTTTTATTTTGTATTATGATACAACTTGCATATGCTACAAATCATTCTTACTTTTACATTTTTATAATATGCGATCTAGGAAAACCTGTCAGACGTCATGCTGGGATGCTTTCTGGAAATTTGGTTGAAAATAGGGTTATCATTCAATAATTTTTATTTTATAACATGTATATTATTTCTGAAAATATCTATAAATTCAGTTGTTTAATGCAGAAAAATAGTGATTTATTGTGGCAAGCAGAAAAGACTATCTTTTTCTAGAGGCTAACTGGTGCTGCACTTAATGTTCAAATGTTAGCAAACATTCCTTGCAGTCATTTTGTATTTTTTACAACATATACAGTGACATATACCATAGTAAAGTCACTTTTACTTGTGATACTTGACTGTTGTGCTTAAATTTTCATAGCCAAAATTCTGTTCCTGAAAATCATGTTGATCAGCCAACTTCAGATAGGCCATAATCTTTGTTATGACATTTTTAAAATTTTATATGTTATCAAAAAATATAATATGTTAAATTTCACCATGTGAATATTCCCAGATTGCATATACTTACTTGAAACGTTATTAAAATAATATTAACATATAAAAATGATGCAAGTCAGCTCTATTTTTTGTTTGTGGTCAGTTATTATCCATGTGTGGTGTACAGGTTTGCAAATGAATATTAAAGGACAGCTTCTAATATATATGTGTAGAGCGATTTATTTAATTCATCTCACTCTCGCTGAAAAAAACAAAAACAAAAACAAAAACTCTTTCATTATAATTTTAATCCATAAAGATGACGTACGGTGCATCAGAGGAGATGGCGAGTCAGGAAATGTATCTTTGTGACATGGACTCAGAAAACACTAAATAATTTAAATATCTTCATACTATTTTGCTCTGACATATTCCTGGTAATTAGTCTACTTTTGCTGAAGCTGTGACAAGCTTTAGTCTATTGTGTGTATTTGAATGCAGAACTCTCTCGGCACGCTCTCTGTAGTTATTTTGGTGAAAGAAATTCAGAAGTAATACAGGAGTCATGTAACGCATTACAATTTTGAATCAGTAATATTGTAATGTAAGGAATTACTATTAAATAGCACTAACAAGTAATATATAATATATTACAGTTAGAAAATAACTTGCACAACAGGGGTCAGTAAGATATTTAATGGTTTTCAAATATGCTTTTTATGCTCATCAAAAAAAACAGAAAAAACTGTAATATTGTTAAATATTATTTAATTTAAAATAACTGTTTTCTGTGTGAATATATTTTAAAATGTAATTTATTCCTGTGATACAAAGTATAATTTCTCCAATCTTCAGTGTCACATGATCCTTTCAGAAATCATTCTAATATGCTGATTTATGCCTGTTCTGCAGCCAAATATACTTTTGGAACCTGTAATTTATTTATTTTCCCCTTTTTTTTCAGGACTTATTTCTCAGGAATAGGAAAAGGTTAAAAACAACATATGTTTTTACTAAATATAAAACATTTCTAGTATGTAAATATTTGCTATGACTTTTTTGTTCATTTAATAGATCCTTGGTTAATAAAAGTATTCATTTCCTTTAAAGAATAAAGAATAAAAATGTACTGATCCCAAACTTTTGAACAGTAGTGTAACAGTAAACTACTGTAACAGAAATTTGTATCACAGGAATAAATTACATTTTAAAAAATATAGTCACACAGATAACAGTTATTTTAAATTGAAATAATATTTCTAAATATTACAGTTTTTTCTGGATTTTTAATCTAATAAATGCATCTTTAAAAAACCTTTAAAAAACATTAAATATCTTACTGACCCCAAATTTTTCAACGGTAGTCTGACACTGCTGTATACACAGCATATTGGTCCATATTTTAGCATGAGTAATATTTAAATATATCAGATTCAATCACTTTCACATTTAAGCGTCAATGCCAAAAATGGCATATTACAATTGAAACCAAATCGAAAAGACGGATGTGTAAGTTCTCTAATATTGGATGTTATGTTACAGAAAGGAAAAGAACAGACTGAGTTTTTTTTTGCACTTTCATGCTTTTTGCACTTTTAGTTAAAGGCCCACTGTTCATCACAATGTGTGTGTGCTTAAATTCTGAAACAGACAGTCCATTACAGCCGGATCTTTGTGCAGTTCACTGATGCACATTTTTCACTGAATGTGTTGGATTCAAAGTTAATTAAAATGCACCTAAAGTGAACAGAAACCTTGCTCATCCAGTATCATAAATTGACTAGGTACAGACTAAACTGATAACATAGTATAGTACGGTTTAAAAACCAATATAAAATTAAAATCAAAGCACAGTGATTGCATCTCCAATGCATTTAAGCACATATTTCAGTCCATTTCAGATATAGGATATCTTTTTATTCACACGCATAGCTGCAGGCACACAGTGTGACTCTGCAGGATTTCATTTTTGTTTACAAAGTGGCCAATTGTCACCTGCCACCACCAGTTTTCTTCAATCTCAAATGGCATGTAAAGGAACGGAGAGTGTCCCTTATTTGTCTCTGCTAAAGTTCACAGCTCTACCTTTAGAGAAAATGCGAAAACGAAATATTATATTTCACTAGAAACTGTTTACATTGAAGGAGGGACGTGGCACACAGCAAAACCAAAAGACACATGCGTGTAATTGGCTCATTCGTGGAACAAAGACATAAAAAGCAGTATAGAAAGAGATTAAATTGTCTTAAATACCCCATCTCCCTTTTGTGCTCAGGTAGACAAGTACAGCTGAGAGAATTAGTTATTCTTCAGAGGGCAAACAGAACAAATGCACAATAATTACTGTTTGCCGCTAGATAAGGGGGTTAGCGAAGCATTCAGCACGTTTTTGTTTGCTTATAATCAAATTAAAGTTCAAAAGCATGCAAAATCTGACAGCTCTGTAAATGAAGTACTAACCCAACACTGAATGAAGAGAGAGAACAAACAAAAATAAATAGAAAGCTGGAAGAAAAGCACAATCGCTCACGCATATAAACACAGGCAAGCGGCTAAACGGCTAAATTTCTAAATGTCTACACCACAGGCTGTATAATGGGATGATCATCATTCTATTGTCATATTGTCATATTGCCTCACTAATGGCTTCCTACAGTACAGTCTGTACTGTAGATTCCCAGAAAAATATTTTATAGTTAGATTGTGATTTTTATTTAAATGTGGGTATCAAAGGACATGGTTGAGATCTATTCTGAAAAGGAGACACAAAGGATTGTATATTTAACTACTTGTGTGCATGCTCATTTTTATTATCTTTTAATAACACTACCATAATCCATTATTCTTACTTTCTCTTAGCTTTATTGCAATGTTAAATTATCTCTGAAATCTAACATTTTTAAGCAGCATATTTTAAATTAGTCTATTTCAGCTTGCTATTTTAAATTTAATTGTTATATGTTTTGTTTAGTTGTAATAAAAGTTTTAGCCACTTTTTTACGTGTTTTTATACTTTCTATTAACTTTTTATTCCATTTCAGTTTTTTTATTACATCAGGTTAAACTAAATGAAAATGTCTAATATGTCTCTATATACACATCTTTGAGTAAAAAGTCACTGCTCTCCATTTCCTCCAATGTTGTCTTGGAGGAGATATTGAAGACTGCATTCGTGATATTTCTTTCCGGCGATTTTACTTTAACAAAATCCAAAAGCAGGCTTAAACACGGCTCGACGTAAGATTAAGTTATCAGAGAGCCTCGCAAACACAGACACATACTCTCAAAAGCAGAAAAGTTCTCTTGACAGTCCTGCTGTTTCACAAGGACAACATACCCCAGAAACGTCTCAACGCGCTCTAGAAACACTCTTTCAAGTAAAGCGGGTGATGAGCCCCATCTAAAAGAGTTACCATTCTCCAATAGATATCACTTGACATGCTGTATTAAGAGTATAGCCGTTATATATATATATATTCCCTTGACACCGATCTCAAGCTTTCACCGGTAAAGAACGGGTGATTTTATTGAAAGGGTGGGAAATTCTTTCTTTTAACCTTTTCTCAACAGCATGTCAAAGACTTGAATCTCGCCGATTCTTTCAAGATGTTCACCAGGGTAACCTTGGTGTGTATGTCTTGTCTTGACGTGATGGGCAGATGGATCTCTTTTCATTCATTATTCAGATTGGTGTAGATCAAAAAGCATTCACACCAAATTTATCCTGACGATCAAAACCTCACGGAAGAAAATCTACAGACAGGGAGCATATGGTGGGTAATTCTTTGATATGAAACAGTAATTGCAAAAAGGTTTTATAAGATTGTGATTTTCTCAAGAAGTCAATATTAGAAATATTAAATCACAGATTGAAGGCATTTCAGAGGCCTTTGTACTAAATATCCATATATACCAGATTTTGATTGAATAAATACAGTTATTTGCAGCTGCTACAAGAGAACATTAAGAACATTAGGCCCAGAGCAGGTTTGGAAAGTTTGGTGTGTGTGAATATTAAGCAGCTTTAAAATATTAAGCAACTATTTTGATTATAAGAAGAAATGTTAATTGAGCACAAAATCAGCATAATAGAATGATTTCTGCTTGCTAAATTCAGCTTTGCAATTACAGTATTAAGTTACATTTTTATATTGGATAGAGTAATATTTCACAATATTATGTTTTGTAAAGTATTTTTTTGATTATACAAAATCATGATCATAACAGATTTTGTATCAAAACCATATTTTCAGATCCAAAAGCCTTTGAATGGTAGTTTACCTAATTTAAGGTTATCTGGTATAGCAAGCACACTTGTATGAAAACACCATGCAAATAAAAATCTTGAATTAAGATATTTTATCATTGAAAGCAACATTGAAGTAAAAACACAAGATACATCAGATCAACTATGAAAGTCAAACCACTTCAAACCAGAGACCGACCTCTGCTAGTGTAACAAAATGGAAAAAGCTTGTGAAAAAAAACAACCTTGACAGAATTTTGTATCTAAGTTGGACAAAAGACAAGCGTTAAATGTCAATATTTTCACCCTTTTCTGAGAGGTTGGAAGCCACTTTGTAAACCGTTTCAAAAACATCAGTTTTCAGTTAATTATAAAGAAGTGTCTTTTTGTTTTCAGAAATATTGTATTAATGTGAATAGATGCATGCCTGTGTTTAGAGATTTCTAGCATTTATATTTCCCCTCTCTTGTCTCATGCAGTATTTTTCTACAGTTTGTTTGTTTGCAATGAAAGTTTGTTTCGTTTCTTTGAGGTATGACTTCTAAACGAGACGTTATTATCGTAAAACATTCCATTTGCAAATATTTGCAGCTTGCTTGTTGTAATATCTCTTTGCTAGCAACTAAAAATGAAACACCCAAAACTTTAAAATGACTGTGAGAAGATTTATACCTAAAACTAGTTGTCCACAAAGACAAAAAAGTCTGTATTTTTTAAACACTAGTCCGTCAAAAGAGCCTTTTTTCCACAACAATCCCACAACCCTCAGAAATATTAGAACTGAGATGAAAGAGAGTACACATGGGAAGTGCTAATTACTACAGAGACAAAAAAAGTGTTTTTCCCCCTGAATTTTCTGACAGCTTGCCAGCTCTCCAGCCCAAATTCAATTATTATTTCCGACAGTTAAGCCAGTAGATGAAATTCGCAGTTATTTTAAGTCTGTTTTAGGGAACTAAAGAGTATCATTCTGTCTGTTATATAAATAGAGTACAGTATGTGGGCACTTTTGTGAGAAAACAGCATGAAAACGTTTAAGTCGCATCAAATTATTTCTCATCATTCAGCATGTCAACAGGAAATTACATATTTTTCCAACTCATCCTTTTCTTGAGCTATGAAGGTAAGTATTAAAAGGCGGCACAGGTGGATTGTCCCTGTAGTAACCGTCCTGAAACATGATCTTGGATAAGCTCAAAGACTATTCAAAAGATTTCCAATTGGACGGTAGCACTTTATTTGGACAGTCCACTTTAGACATTCTACTGTACTAACAGTAAGTAACTCTGTATATACATGTCAACTTGCAGTCATAAGAAGACTGTCTGCTTAATATCTTCTATAACACTTTATTTTGATAGGTCCACAACTTTCAACCTGGTATCTTAAAAATATGTACCTCTGTGGACTTTTCACCGCAGTATCAAAGAGAAATGTCCACTGAGTGATGATAAAACACAGGTTTAATATGTGAACCCTGGCACATTTTTATTATGTTGATTTAGGTATATATTGTGGCAGTTCGGAATTTAAAAATCCGTGGACTGTCATGGACAAATGCAAAACCGGATCTCCTCGCCTCGTACCCTGTGAGCTACCGAACAAACCTATTATCTACAGTATGAAAACCATAGATATAAAGCTGGATAAGCTGTGATGCTAACATTCAAAGGCATCAAATTTCAAATATCTCACAATATTAATATTGTTTTGAAGTCATTGTGTGGAAATCATGCTTTATTAAACTCTGTGTGCAAAGGAATACAAGGTGTCAGAGTTTTACTGCCTCTAGTATTCATTTCTTTTGGAAACTGCAGTAATATGTACTTGTTGGCACGTATTTTGTGTCTCGCTACAAAAATGCACCCAGATACGTTTATGCCAGAAAGGAAACTTTGCAAGTATAGCCTATGCCAACAGTGTACTCAGAGAGTTAGTAGACATGTAGTTGCAAATCAATGAGAATTAGTTGACACGCAGTTGGCATGTAGTTACATATAGTTAGTAGAATGTCTAAAGTGGATTAACTAAATAAAGTGTAACCTATCTGAAAGCTGTTATTTTTTTTAAGTAGTCTAAGCACCAGGAATTTGCACGTAATAAAAAAATACATTTTGGTTGCACGTTTTAGAACGGTCAACATGAGAAGTAGCTTTGTGAAAATACAATATCCACAATCACAGACATCCCTATCCGGATGGGATTTCATTTCTCAGAGGACCGACAAGTTGCATGAAAAACAGTAGGTAATTTGCTCTAATTTTTACCCAGGTTGTGCAAGAAAAGCACAGATGTGTTTAAGGCAGATGCTACTGAAATCCCAAAGTACGCTTGCGAAAACAAATTTTCTAAACCTCCTCAGGGGAAACAAGTTACATCTTTAAATGACTACTTGCACGGATACACAAATCTGGCCAGCTAAATTCTTCAACAAATGCAACTTTTATTAAAACGTAAAAGTTCCTCCTGCATAATTTCTCGGATTGCATCTTCTAAACAAAAAAACCTTCGAAAAAAGAAAATTCCATCATATCTAATATTATTTGTTTTTAGAAGATAAACTTTATGGGTGGGACATAGCTACTTGGATTAAGTCAAAGAAAGCAGGATTTTATTTGCAATTTTAAGAAAGACTACAACTTAGTGTGTGTGTGTGTGTGTGTGGGTGGGTGCCAACGCAGAGCCTCTCCCACAGGACACAGCACAGTACGTGACCTCATTAAAGGGAGACAATTTAATATTTGACAACATCCCCTAGAGGACTTTGGGCAAAGCATGACTTCCTGTCTCCCCAGATTGGCTCTGCTGTGGATGAGGGTGTATGTGTGTACCTGCATATGCGACAAGTACAATTATATCTGCACTGCAGGAAGCAAAGCACTTTCCCACAAGTACAGACAAAAACATTCCTATCCACCATAGTGCTGCTTTGATCAGACAAAAAACTTGGAAAACATCTTATGATGATCATAATACATGTGTCCATTCGCTGTTGCTCTTTCACAAAAATAAAATCCATCCACATGTTTGTTTAGAACTGTTTTTACTTGTAAATGGTGCTTGATCTGTACATATTTCTCTCTCATTTTCCACTGGTGCAAGCAATATTATGGATAGAGGACTTCATGGATTTGTTTCTTACAAACACACAATTTGACTGAAACTGATGGATGAAGTTGTGTGCATTAGGTGTGGATTATTGAGATGCTTTTATTGGCTGTTTGGACTTTCATTTGAGCTGGGAGTAAATCATCCAATAATCACATAGACACAGGAAATACCAAATATGGGCAAGGGCAGACACATGGGGAGCAAACCACAAGGAAACTAAACACAAACTCTGACATCTACCTTATCAACTGCTTATAAGCAGCAAATAAAGAATTTATTAAGGTCATATTTAATAGTTAGCAAGTGTTACCTATTCTAAAGTGTTACCAGAAACTAATCTACATCTTGGATGAATTGTTAGTTTTTGGGTGAATAATTCTTTTAAAACAGGAAGATGTGCCATTGGGATAAGAAAAATGATTCTAGATGTACTCATAGAAAACAACTCATAATATTTCATGCATTTTTACTAATATGTACTGTATAATAAAAAAAAGTGAGATATCTTATAATATCTTTCTTCATAAACTAAACTATGTTGTTTTAAAATATTCACACTTTTATTGGAAGACAAGACACAACGATGAAGAAAAATGATTTTTCAGTGTAATTATTCATTACAAACTCCAGCGTCTTAAATTATTACAATGAATTGTGCAACAAATTATGATGAACTGTTTACATTAAGCAAAAGATTTAAAATACTAGACCTGAATATATGTAAGTATTGACTACTTAATGCATCTGTAGGTGTCATCCTGGATCTGTGTGATTGTATGTGTGTTTGGTGTACATGTGCAGATGTGTCTGTTACAGGTCATGTCATCCCAGGAGACATTCCCGCTCCTGACTGCTCCTGCTTCAGCATCTCACGCTCCAACACAGACCATTGCTTAGGCAAAAAAAGCTTTTTTTGTTAACTTATTGGTGTGAAGTTCTGATTGATTTAAGTGTGTTTGATCTGAAAAACCATATAAATCTCATAATGCTCTCATATCTACGAAAAAATTGTAAAAAAAAAAAAAAAGTGATGTAATTCGTCTCCAAATTAAGTCATTTTGCCCTGCTCTGCTGCCAGTGGATTGGAGCGTGGCAAACCCAGACCACTTTCAGCAGACACAAAATTGAACTGAACAAATTAAAAAGTTCTCTTTGCACTCACATCGCGCAAACCAGTGGATGTTACATGTATTTTTGAATCCCATTTAAGATGCATATTATTGTATTGAATAAAATACATTTGGAAATATGTATACATTCTTATTAGTAATAGTAACTTTTGTCATTCCTTTGTAATAATAAGAGTTAGAATATATATTCAGAATGTTAGCGCTGTCGATATATTAATGATTTACTGCACCTAAGCAACATAAGGATGTTTTATTTTAAGTATTGATTAGTTTTTATATTATTTATATTATTAGAAGATCTAAATTGTTGAGGCTATAGCTCCGTCCACCCATGACTGGTTTGTGTAGATAAAACTACAAAAGACGTGGGTTGTACAAAAGTCTCTGTGGCTTAGGGCACAAAGAGCACAGTGGTGTCTTTTGACGCGATCGACCCAAGTGCGAATGCGCCCTTTGCCAGACTTATTCTTCTCTCTTTCCCCATCACATTTCAGACTGGAAAGACATTTGTAATCAATAAAAATAAAGGAAATTAAAATAAAGTGCCACAGGTATTTTTTGCAGGGTAGGTTTAGGGGTAGGCTTAATTTTCCCAATTTAAGGCAGCATCTATTTAGTAACTTAAAGATATACAGGCATTTATATTTGATATATTATTACTGCATGCTGTTTTATAATCTACTACAATAATGAGGTGCAACTATCTGCCACCTTTTAAACTTACTGCAAAGAAAATGTTGCTATTTTTACATAGTGCCAATATAATCTAATTTGCAATTAGTTTTTTTAACCCTAACTCTAACCCTAATCAATGTACATTTATCTCACTGATGGCTCCTAAAACATTTCTACTCTGAAGTAGGAGCTAATTCAGTTCCTCCAAATGGAGTTCCTGGTACCAAAATCGTTCCTAGTTCCTATGGTGCGAACTCGGCAAAAAGTAGGTAGTTCCACAAGTAGTTCAGGTACTATGAAAAGGTTCCCACGGTGTGAAAGGTACCATCACACCCCTAATACGCACACAAACCAGTGATGGGCAGTAGCGTCGCTACAAATAGTGACGCTACTAGTTTAACTACATTTTTTTAGTAGCGTGTTGGTAGCGTCGCTGTTTTCCAAAACAAATAGCTTTTCAGTAGCGAAGCTATTTTATTGATCAAGTAGCACGGTTGCGTCCACACAAGCTAAATTTACGTTTTCCCAAGCATTTCTGATGCTTAAGCACAAATCGGAAATACAAATGCAACGTTTCACTGATCCTAGATCAGTATATGAGGCCACCACCATACATGGGGCAATGCAGCCGCATTAATCTCAGTCGCTGCGTCCGAAATCGCTTACTTCCCTACTATATAGTACGCGAAAAACAGCATGCGAGGCGAGTAGTGTGTCCGAATTCATAGCATTCGAAATTCAGTAGGCGAGAAGTACCCGGATGACCTACTACTTCCGGCCGAATTCTGTAGTAAGCATATCATGGACACTTTCCTATCCCATGAGGCTCCGGGAGAGGAGGCGTCATATTAAAAAAATTGCGGAAAGTGGAGACGCAGCTCATTTTAAGTGTAAGCACCTCAGGAAGAAAATGTTGTTTATTGTGATTAAATTACACTTGTATAACACAATCTAAACAAACGGATGACTTGTTGAAAGTTTAAATTGTCGCGCTGTTGTGACGCAGCATTACACGTGACAGCATCAATATGGCGGATGTAGTATGTCCGAGTTCCATTCATACTACCCGGATGCGTGACATGCTTGGGCGAACACATTTTGGAAAGTTGGCAGAGGAAGGAGAGGAATTAATCCCGAGGGGGGAGTCACCGTAGCCGTGTCTCGAGAAGTTCATGACGCTAACTGAGACAACGCTCTGTTTTTTGCCATGTTGGTACTGTTTGGAGTAGTTTATAATTCTATTAATGTTGTTTGTCCTGTGTTTTAAGCTGCACTGAGCTACACATATGCATGCATTCAGATAATAATACATACACTCTCGACACCTTTTGTTATTATGTTTGTTTTTGTTGCCAAATTGGTTTGGAACAATTGTTAAATAAATT
>JAUMHP010000040.1:12312761-12325375 GCA_032361065.1 Enteromius trimaculatus | reverse complement strand
ATATATATATATATATATATATATATATATATATATAATACATTATTGTTCTAATTAAATGTAACTATTATTCATAAATAATTTAACATTATTGTTCAGTATGTCATTTTGTTTAAAAATGAATGCTATATATTTTTTAGATATTTGTATTCATATCCATTTTATTATTGGTATTATTATTTTACATAGTTTTTCAGCTATTTTTTTTATTTTATTTAACATATTAGCGTAATACAATTACTGTTATTATTACTTAAATTAATAAATTATTAGTGTTTATTTTTTTAACCATAAAGGTAATATTTTATATATATTTATATACATATACGATCCATATTTTTAATTATTTTTTTTTTAAAGAAAGAAAGAGATGCAGAATGAAAGAAGGGAGGAGCTAGCTATATGGAGAAAGATGGGAAGGGAGGTAGAGAAAGAGAGAGCAAGAGTGTGTGAGAGAGAGAGATAGAGAGATGGAAAGAGTTTTATTTAAAGGTTTTACTGACAGGCCTAATGAATAGCTGCCGGATTAGAAATAGGAAATAAACACGCCAAGCCAAACGAATCAATCAAAGCTCGGGGCTGAAACACCGCCTATGTTCATTATATTAAACACACATACAAACTCTCTCTCACACACACACACAAATACACTTAGAACACCCACTTTTAACAACAAGAATTTCTGTACCCACCCCAAAGAACAGAAATGTGCAATTGCTGCAATCTTATCAAACAAAAATAAATGTAATAAAAGACACAGATGAGTTTTAGGGTAAAATAACATCTGCATGCTGTAAATTTGAAATCTGAATTTAAAAGCATGCTGAACTCAAGCAATATAGTATATTATCACTGTCATCCTGGATGCTGTGTTAAAAAGAAAATTGATGTGTTTTTTAAATGGCATTGAAATTCAGTGCACTCCACAGCTGTTGCTGTGCAACTGTCTGCCTTCAGATGTTAATTTCAACTGTACTTCTGCTCTGACGATCTTCCTCTGAACCTTCATCAGTGGAATTTGATTGATTGGTGCAAACACAATGATTGTTTGGAATCGAGAGGAACACTGCAGCTGAATGGTTTTATGGAAACCATAAAACAAAAGAAAACAGCTGAGACTGGTTTAGTACGGTACTTCACTTTACTTTTTTTGTGACGTCGACATAAAAGTGAAATCCTATTATTAAAAGAATTTAATTTCAATAAATACATTTTAAACAAACAAAAATTGTTGTTTGCAATTCTTGTTTGAAAACAATTAAACAAAAAAGAATAAATGAGAAAATTAAACCATCTTCTATTTTCTTTTCATTCCAAGTAGTTAAACTCCAGCTTATTGATTTGCCTTATTTATGTTTTAAAAATAAAATCGATAACTTTCTATGTAAAATATGTTTACTAAGTAAGATTTACTATTTAATTTTGACTAAATTTACTATTTGGATGATTGTTCTGTTGTTGTTGTTATTTTAAATGATGATGCACATGATGATTACATTTAGCTACATTAAACTTACTTTGCACATTAAATATTGTTGAAAATGACACAATTAATGGCACTAACACATTTTGTCAAAACCACTTTTAAGTTCATCCTCAAAAGCACGCATTGCATCAGACCAGTACTTTCAAAACACTACTTTAAGATGATGATGACAGAACTTTCATTTTTTGGTGAACATTCCCTTATGCGACACAAATATTCAGAGATCTGTTACGGACAGCTTTTATGGCAACAAACGGATAAATCTTTAATTATTTTTTCCTTAGATGTGTAAAACGTGGACTCAAGTGTGAGCTGGATGCTCGAAAGCTTCAATCCACTTGAACTCGACAACAGCCTTTGTCCGAGCTTCATTCTTTATTATCAAAGAGATATTTCATCATCTTTGAAGCATTTAATCCCAACAGTCCTCCTACGTTCCATAACCTAGTCAAATGCCATCCACATCGGAGACTGACAGTAGAAAGAGCTCAGATCAGAGATGTGACTGAGTCTGGTCTCATGTGAGAGCCAGCACTTTGTTTTTAAGAGTCAGAGACCCTGTCCCAATGCTGGAGGTCTGACATTTTCATACATAGCTTTTTTTTTTCCATACAAATCTGAAGTAATGAAGTTTTTCCTTAAAGGAGTCATACAAACCCAATTTTCCACAAGCTAATATGATTCTTTAGGGTCGTAATGGAAAGTTTGGAATAAAGTCGTTTTAAAATTTCAAAAACAGCTCTTTAGAAATCACTCTGTTTTGTGTACTTCCCCTTTAAATCTGCTCCGCTGACTGCACCGCTCTTTTATAAGGAACTCTCTGAGGATCTTTTTTTAGCCGTGTTCATAGTGAAACTTGCTAATAAGCACATTATTAGGAAAGGTGATTTGCAAAGATTCATTAAAAGACATTATACTCACTGCTTCTGTAGGTGAGGCTGGATCATGAATGATTCACGTGAACATAAACGCATTTCGGTGCATTTCCCTTCAGAACCAAATCTAACGTTAATCATTGGCGTCTTCAGTCACTCAGATGTCGGGGGTAAATGACTACTGCTCTGTTCATTAATACATTCAACAATAAAACACCTCAATCTCTTAGGAGTCTTGCTTGTCTCTGCGTCTCGGTATGGTGACGGCTCACTCAGGGCAGGTCTGAGGTAAGACAACAGTTCAGTCTGTGTGACACGCTGCTGTCAATCAACTATTGTGGGAGCGGCCTCCATCGGCTTGATTTCAGAAGGGGCAACTTATTTTTATTAAATTAAAAGAAAACTACTGGTAGATCTTTATCATTGTAGGGTGGTTGTGTACACACACTCCCAACACACATTTCAGTCCAAACAGCTTGAAAAGTGCATGCGGCACCGGATGACCCCTTTAAAGGATCATTTAAAGGTCATCATTTACTCACCCTCAAGTAGTTCCAAACCTATGAACTTCTTTGTTTTTCTAAACTTAAAAAGAAGAGATTTTGAAAAAAGTTTGTAACCAGGCTGTTTTGGGTAACCATTGACCATTCCATAGTAGGAAACAATATTGCTATGAAAGTCAATGGTGACCCAAAACAGCCTGGTTACAAACTTTTTTCAAGATATCTTCCTTTGTGTTAGGCAGAACAATGAGATTTATACACATTTGGAACTACTTGAGAGTGAGTAAATTAATTAAATTTTTAATGTTGCTTTAACTTCATTGCTTAACAAAGCTGCATTTATTCAATCAAACATACAGTAATTTTGTGAAAAACTATAAAAAGACAAATTAACTATTTTTTTATTTTAATATATAATTTATTCCTGTTATGCAAAGCTGAAACATCCTGCAAAGTTTTAAATCTGAAAGTGCATTGTGTATAAAATTATTGTGTCTCAAAAAAAAAATGAAATGAAAATGTAAATAATTTTTTTGAATTAATTAGTTAAGAAATCAGCATATTATAATGATTTGTGAAGGATCACGTCACTCTGAAAACTGAAGTAATGATGATGAAAATTGAGCTTTATATTGTTGAAATAAATTACATTTTAAAATATATTAAAGTTAAAACAATATTACTAGTTTACTGTATTTTTTATCAAATAAATGCAGCCTTGGGGAGCATAAGCAACTTCTTTTAAAAACATGAATTGCCATTCCAAACTTTTTAATATACAGTAGTATATTACATACAGAAGTCAAGAACCAGTGTACAACTAAAAACAGCAGAATATCAAATGAACTGCAAAAACTTTTTACAGAAACCTTTTCGGCAGCATTAGGCCAGTGGGCACATGCTATTATGTCATAAAGTACATACCTCAGCTGCACATTTTGCACTTCTGCTTCATAGAAGAAAACAAATTGACATTCAGCCTGCTGTTTTACCGTTACATCCAGCTCAAGACAGTAGTAATCAAGCCCCGCAGGAAGAGTGTTTCCTACATGTGTGAGAGACATGCTGACAGACATTAGCAAACGAGCAGAGAGCTCCCAGGCTGCACTGATCCAGCAGAGCCTCCTTAATTAGCTCCAGAGCCTCTTACTGACTACTGACACAGCAGGGACTGAGCACTGTGTGTGTGTGTGTGTGTGTGTGTGGTAAATGCATGATAAATCAGAATAAGACTCACACGAGGGAGAAAATGATTATTTGCTGTGATCACAACATGAGATATTTTTATTAATAAATTATATTGTCTTATGTGAATTCACTTAAATTCTGAATTATTCTAAGAAACTTCTCTGTTACATTTTCTTTTCAATTTACAGCATTATCACAATGGACATGCATGTCTCTACAGGTTTTCTCAGATTAGCTCAGACAAAGTAGAACATTATCTTAATGTGAGCAGACATGTTTTATTCAATCATCATAGTAATTGAAAGAACAAAAAGTGATGGAAATGCAACCAATATCCAGAAAAAAAAAGTTTTTGCCAAAATGTAATTTAAAAAAAAATAATTAAAAAAAAGAAAAGAAAAAAGAAAATGTTCAGAGAACATATAAAAACCTCTTTCTAAATTAATTCATATATATATATATATATATATAATATTAGTTATTATTTATTGCGGTCACGTGTCTCCATGTTCCACATTGTCTCTACCCCTCTAACTGTTCTGTGTGATGTTTTTGTCTAATTTAACTTTTAGACAAAGTTTTGTCTAAATTATTCTTTTTCAGGTATGTCTGGTTCATTAATGTTGATTGTCTTCCCTTCTTAAGTTGATCCCTGTGCATCAGTGTTTGTCCGTTATTGTGAAAGTAAGGCTGTCTGTACCTGCTCTCCCAATTCTTTGATTATATTAAAAATTCTGAACTCTTTCCACAACTCCTCGCTTTTGGATTTACACTCAACATAACAATTGCATTCTTAGCTGCAAAAATAACCTGGAGGAATTTGAGACACAGGCAAAGTTTGCATCATCATAAAAACCAAATACCACTTAATATACACTTTACATAATTTACATATTAATACTTTTACCAATTTTATAATTTAACCTAACTGTTGCTTTCAAAATCTATATTTTTTAAATGTACGATTCCATTTCTACCAAAACTAAGTTAAATATGTGTTTTATTAGATGTGATGTTGCCTTGGAAGCCTGTGTAAAACATTTCCTTTGGAGGTCCCTTCTATCTGTTAAGTCATTGACTGATGGAGCAGCGTGGCACAAAGGCAGCCGCAGATGCCTTCGGTTTCGGACACAGCAAGCATTTGTGTGTGTGTGTGAGAGAGAGAGAGGCAAGCATTTGTGTGTGTGTAAGCAGGTCTTATCTACAAGCCCAACAGCATTTACTTGTAATGCATCACGCACACAAAAGGACAACCAAAAGAATACATGCACAAAGTTTTATCACAACCAGAGCTGCGGATAACATTTATGACAAGGTTCTCAACTAGCAGCCCAGGCGCCAAATCTCTCCTGTCAATCTATTTACAGTAATATGGCTGTCTGATTGGCCCACTTGACACACAAGAGTGCAAAACTCAGTGGCGAGTTCAACAGCACTTAGCAGACATCAATAAACGTGTTGTGGTTCAAATCCCGACATAGTTCAGCTACACAGTTTTTGGTGGAAATATTAGGTGGATAATCTGGCCCTTAAAAGAAAACAGCTCAATTATTATTAATTATATGCAAATGTTACTAATTGTGTGCAGCTATATGTTAATATTTGCATATGGATTTCATTTCCTGACTAATAAAAGAAAACTTTTGAACATTTTATTATAGTTTCATCTAGGCAGCACTGTGGAGCCGGCCGCAGGGCAGCCGCACCATTCGTCCAGGCCCCCACCAAACCAGACGGGCAACCCAGGGATGAAGGGAACTGAAGAATCTCGACACACGAGCAGTTCCCTCTGTCTCTGGGTCACGAGAGGTAAGAGTTACACACACAGAGACCCCGCTTCAGACCGGCTACGAGACAGCCAAGCCTCAACAAGAAGTGGGGCATCATCTTAGGTACTGCCATGTTGCCCCTCGCTGGCAGATATTTGCAGAGGTGTGGGCGGGGCGAACCCTAAGACGTTCGCTAGAATCTATAGCCTTGATGTTGAACTGGTATCCTCCTGTTCCTGTATCCTGTTCTCACCTTAAATGGGTAGAGGAACTGAGAGGCCAAGTATTGGGTTGGCTTGTTAACTACTCCAGAGTGTCCATACAGTAGATCCTGTTGAGTTCCTCCGTCCCCTCGGCAGCCGGATGTAAAGTACTGAAAGGACTCCATGTGTGTATGTCACGATTAAGACCTAGAACCCGCGTTTCCCCGGTAGACCTTCTGCTACCAGTAGAGGGTTCAATCACCTCCAATTTTCCATATGCACGTCTCTGTTCAATAGAACGGGGACCTTCTCAGCGCATGCAAATGTTCATTGGTTTGTTTTAATACACTGGAGGTGGATTGGTATCTCAAAGTGAGATCCAAATTTCATCTGTCATATCTGACGTGACGTCTCCTTTAGGGAACGATGGTTACATACGAAACGGAGACGTTATCTGGCCCCAAAAAGAAAAAAGCTTATATTTTATTAATTGTATATAGAGCAAATTAATTTCTTAACTAATAATATAAAAATGCCAAATATTATATTATACAGTAGCTGTGCAACTTGTTTCAATAGGAAATATGTCAACAACAATGTAAAAAAAACTCTGCCCATCGAGCCATTACATTATAGATGTTAAGTAGTTAGGATACAAAATTAGGCCTAGTACTTAATTAAAATTAGGATAAATTATAAATAAAGATGATGAGGTAAATTTATATAAATGTCACATATCAAGGAGAATATATAGGCAATTTGAATGCTAAAATAAACATGAAGGGATGATGGATTTTAGCTGTCAACTAAGCTGACTAATCGTTCCAGCCGTAATCACAACACGCAATTATCAGAACAAATGCCATAGCCTTAGTCCTTCACATCGATCCTTCCATTGATCAGCCTCATGATGATAAAGAGACATTATTTCAATCAAAAACATCACCTGAAAGCTAGAGGCTATTGCACATGTGTGTGTGTGTGTTTGCCATCTATCCTTCTATCCTTTATTAAACATGACCTTAGCTGACCCCTACAGAAACATCAGGAATGAAAAAAGAGAAGTAAATAAGGCAATACGTAATTTGATTAAACGTAATATTTTACTAATCTAATAAAAATAGAGACAGCTTAAAATTCTTATCCTGCATTCATGCCTGCTAATAATTCTTATGATTCTTTATTGATTCAAGTATTTGATTAAGGGCCACAAGTAGATTATATTTAATATTCCTCTGGAATATTGAAAATATTTTGACAGAGCGAATAATGAAATCTCATTCTTTTCGGACAAAATACACTATCCAACTAGTTAAACATGCTGGAAACAAACTCACTGTCAAGTCAAAGTTTATTACATTCAACTTTTAATTTTCTCATTTTCATGAGGTTTCCAAAAGGAATATTAAATAAATTTATATTTTTTTTATTCAGCAAGGACACCTTAATGAAAAGGTGAAGTAAAGACTATAATCTTTAACAATCTTTCCTTTCATTCAGAAACGATTCACACTGTGTTGCTCTGAGAAATGCAACAATGCTGCTAGGACTTTAAAGGTAATAGGTTATCTGCCAAATTGAGAAAAAACACGTAATATTTTGTTTAAAATATAACAACGACTGTTGTATAAATCATTTAAACTTGTGATATTCAGGACAAAATCGGCCCTTGCAGACTGCTGCGCTCCCTGCTCATGTTATAAAGTATTATATAAATATGAGACACTGACTGCTGTATATAATATATAATCAAGGAATTATATACTAAAGAAAAGAAATTGCCTATGTTTGCTTTTGTTTTATTAAGCAGCATGAAGATGACACTTCATAGCAGCAAAACACATGAGATTTTCATGTACATTATTTTAGAAATAAATTAGATAGATTTGAATAGATTTGACATCACATTATATACATGAAGCAGATGTGAGATCTGCAATGGAAGGCAAGGTATTCAGCTACCAGAGGAAAGACCTCGTTCCTCTAATACCTTGCTCTCACACCGCCTGCCTGCACACACACAAGTCATGTCACTGGCCATCTGTCATGTCTGACGGTCAATCATCAGTGCCATTAATATTTCATGTCTCTTCCAGACGATCAGAATTGCACTCATAATTCCCCTGCCCTGAGACAGCACGGTTACACACTTTGCAAGGCAGCACAACACGCGCCCACACACTCTTCAGCGTGTCACATTGCCAAATCGCTCACTCATAAACACACTCGCCATGCATTGTGACACTTTACAAATTCATTCACACATTAACGCTCCATTATCCAAAGACAACATAAACACATGCACTCAAAACAACATTATGGCATGAGAATAGACAGTTCGATCAAAGCTCATATTCAGTCTTTGTGAAAGAATACATCTGACCTGCACAATCGTCTCTTGGCCACCTTAACACTGCCATCCATAGTTTATGAAAAGAACATCTCAATAATACATCTCAATATAATGTTCATCTTTAATAATACAACACTTTAAGACCACTTACACGGAACTACATCAACCAGAAGAGTTCATCCAAAAATGAAACTTCACTGTCACCATTTACTCATCCGACAGTCTTTCCAATGACTTTCTTTCATTGAAATCAAAAGAAGAAAATCTGAAATCTCATTTTTAAAACTCCTTTCCATTACAATGAATTTGACCTGAAGCCTACAAACTTCAAAATGACAAAGAAACAGCATAAAAGTACCATAAAAAGTAGTACATCTCACAACCACGGCATATTTTTGAAGATGTAGAATACATATAGAATAGAATACAATACATTTTGAGACAGGAGCACTAACGTTCAAAAGTTTAAAAAGTTTTTGGAAGTCTCTTATGTTCACATTTATTGCAGTATTATAAGAGTTTAAAAGAACTGTTATCTGTTATCTTTTTAAAATGTTTTTGTTTTGTTTTCTGTGACGGCACAGCTGAATTTCAGTCTTAAGGGTTCAGAATCCATTCTAATATGCTTTGTTTACTGTACTAAAACATAAAAATATTACAGCATGTTTGCCAATATTTAGCTATATTTAACATGTTAATAAACAAAGTTTACATTTTTGTTTCTCAGAAAAACAATGCTACTAAGGTGGCAGAGAGAGCTCAACTTAAGAAAACGCATGCAAACAGAAAAAAACACATGCAAACAGAACAAACACATGCAAACTGCAAATTCTCACAATGCAACCAAAGGGGAACTTCAAAAAGACCTATCTGGGACCTGATTATTTGTTCAGTGGCTTTTGGTCAGAGCAGAGGTGTTGTCGCTGAACTAAAAGGTGAGTTTTTTTGTTGTTGTTGTTGTTTATTTTAACAACCTGATCATACGTTCTTTGGGATATTATTAGACTAATCTGACAAATTACAAACTTAACTGTGAAACATTATTTTAATGCTATGTTAGCTAGTGTTACTCTCAGATGGGTTTGTCATTTTTTGAGGTCCCCCTTTAACATTTCCGTTGTGGTCCGTGCTATTTGTAGCGCATTTATGTGTTTGCAGCACATTTCTGTGTTTGGTTGCGTTGCGAGAATTTGCAGCGCCTGTGTTGTCAAACTGATGAAGATGTTTTGTTAATGTGTGGTCGTTTTTTTCTGTTTGCATGTGTTTTGTGTCAGAATGTCTTTATTTGTTTAGGGATGCACTTGTTGACCGGTCATAAATCGTATCCGGCTGGTTTTTACTTATAATACACGATTGGCAACCAGCAGAAGTGCACCCGCACACTGGAAATATACTCAATCTTTTGATGGGTTGCCAGTTGGCGAAACATGCATTGCAGTAAAATATCCTGGGTCAGATATAGCAGATTCTCCCCGACCTAAAAAGCCTGGGCATCCATCTAAACATCCAGAAGCATGTTAAAATGCAGATAACTGAACTCAGTTTACAGTGTAAGGCATATCGCCTTCCATTATCAATCTGGCAGCCTATGTTAGCATTGAGTCTAAGAAACTACTAAAACCATTTCAACTGCTAGCTGTCACTTATACATACTGCACATTTAAGAAACATTTCTTATTATCAATCTTGAAAACAGTTGTACTGCTTAATACTTTTACTTTTACATCATGATTGAGTGCATGCACAGAGCACATTTTGCAAATCATCCCTTTTTCTTTTTTTAGGAAATATATCATAGTAATTCAATTACGTATATTTATTACATGACAGATGCAATTCAGGTTGTCTGAAGTAGGCATAAAATATTAAACTATGCTACAGTCGGCCATCGCTGTACTGCCACACTACTTTTTTGTAATGAAGGCAGTATTAGTGATTTGCATAACAGAGCCACTGAAACACAATTAGTTGTGCATCAACATTTTCACTGCTTCTGTCCGTCTATCCTGTCAGTGAAAACACTTCTAGGGGAATAGGCCTGCATAAAATAATACACCACTTACCTTATGCAAAACCAGCTATGGCTCGTAACAGAAGCTAACACTCTGAAATCAAGTGCTGATTATGTGCTGCATTACAATCCAGACATCCAGTGGACATCCTCCAATGACATCAATCTGAATTACCATTCTCTACTATTTACGAAATATCCTCTCCCACTGCTTCATGATACACAGTAGTATCTTATCATACAGTCTCTTTGTCTATTTTGTGACAAATAGACTGTATGATAGACAAACACAACATCATAATAGTTTTATTCAGCAAAGAAACACAATACAGTGTGCAGAAGTCTCTTTTGTGAATGCAAAGTCAATGTGCTGTCAACCTCCTTCAGGAATTCTTCATGGAGCACAGACAGACTGACAACTGGGCAAAACCCATGAAGTTGAAGTAAGACTCTAACCTTCTTTGTTTCTCTCTTTTTCTGTGTATCTGTCTATCTATTGATCTGCCCACTCTGCCACCCTCCTGCACAAAACAAACACACAAATTAGCCAAACACACTGAAATGACCCCCTGGGACAAGTTGTTAAATTTGACCCCTGTCTTTCTCTTCAAAAAGTTTTCCAATACCTTTTTAGCTTATCTATCTAAACCGTAGTAATGAGTTTCTGTAACTGATGCAGTAAGCATTAAATTAGCAATTAGTACCACAGCAACATCCACAAAATAGGTGTGCCCCTAGAGATGAGAGGAGCAAAAGAAAAGAAAAGAAGTTTGAGAAGTTCAAGGTTTCTCAAAAGCTTCCGAATGGAATTTTAATAAGCTCTACTATTCAGTGATGGTTTCCTTTAAATAACTAGTCAAGAGAGTATAGGGTGCAACAGACCTCAATTCATGGTTCAGATCATTACTGATTTTGAGTCACAAGCCATGTTCATTACCCTTTAAATTGTGCAAATAAAAATTACGAATTGAAAATACGCCTAATGGAAATGTGTCAGTTTTGCACATAAACCCTATATATATATATATACATAAAGTTTATACACTTGTATGATGTGATTTTACAAGCAATTCAAAGTAATATTCGCAAAAACTGCAGATCAGGTCTTTTTTTGAAAGATATTTAATATTTAAAAAACGGATATTTAAAGAACAATTTACTGTAAGTACAAAAATGTTTCTCGTCTGTCGTTGCTTGAAATTCTCAGAAACCAATTAAATGTATTAGCTTAAATTTACAGATAATTAAACACATATTCAAACATGGCTCATTTAAAGTGTGCATTTAGTTGCTGATGCTGTGTTTATATATGCCTATACAAACTAAGGGAAACAGGCCAGATGTGAAAACACCCTAAGTGAATTATATTAAGATAATAAAACTTGTTAGCTAGTTGCAAACTTCAGCTAGATGCTTGCTATTTAATTTAACTTAAAAAAAAAACCTCTGGAGTGGTTTGGATTTGGGAAGAAAACAATACAACCCAATAGACCAATAAACCAAGCTGTCTCATGTCTGATTCCATACTCTGAAATGTTGAGGCATGAAGAAAATGCATTACTGAAACAATTTAAGTCCCTGTTTCAAAAAAAAGACAAACAGCTACAGGTCTGAAACTGCCCTTTAAACTCAGTGTAGTGTGTAATATAACTGCTCTATTAGCATGCACAGACATATTATTTCAAATCAGAAAACAATTTGCCAAAGATGCCTGAATGATATGCTATTTAAAAAAAAAAAAGATTCTGGATGCACTAAACTTAATCTTGTACTGTACATTATATAAGCATAACTATACCAACAGAGTCCAAGTTTCACAATGGACTAATGATATAGTGGTTTGCCCTGAGCTAATGCACTACAAATTGCAACTGTATTAAATAAAATGAATAAAAAATGGCATAGGAAATGTCATAAACCCCATTTTTTTCTTTACCACACAGACTTTAAGGTAATATTACTGCACACTAGTGTTGTCACGGTACCAAAATTTCAGTATTCGGTACCAATACCAGGGAAAATCCATGGTTCTCGGTACCAATTTCGGTACCAAAGCAAAACACAAAAACACTTTTATATAAGAGGACTTCTATTTAATCAAACAGCAAAACTATATTTCATAGCCTAGAACTGCTTTTCTGATGGACCCATTCTAAAGATACAAACATTAACCATACATCTGTTCTCTAACACACATATTTTGGCTACACAGGTCATTTAAAAGCC
>JAUMHP010000040.1:12291322-12304603 GCA_032361065.1 Enteromius trimaculatus | reverse complement strand
TTAAATAACACTTGTAAATTATTCAAATGTGCATAATTCAAATTCAAATAGTTTTGTCATAAAATTAGCTCCATACTTTAAAGAAAAACTTATGCTAAGTCAAGATGGATGATGCTAAACTATGGGCAAATTCAGTATCCAAGAATAACTCCAAATTCCAAATTTGAATCCAACTGAAAAACAAAAAAAAGCTTACATAAAGGATTTGACAAATATTGAATAATCTAAATGTGCAAAGCTCATACATGATTTAATTAATATTCTTGTAAACACATTAGAAGTAAATAATTTCTAGATAAACAAATGTACTTGAATGAAAATAATGTATTGAATCCAGAGAAAAAGAATATGGATGAATGTTGTTCTTGAAAGCACCACATATTTTGTTGATGCGGTTACTCATTTCATGCAGTCGGTTGTTTCGCAAGCTCACAAGTCATTTACTTGGAGATTAGATTTGATGTTTTTTAATTACCTTGTTGGCCACTCTTTATATTGAGGGTCAGCTTTTGAAAATGAATCTTTGCACTGGTGAAGATTTTTCAATGAACTATTCTAATAAGAGAGATTAGAGCACATCAGCAGGCTAGCTTGTTAGATCATTTAAATAACACTGAACAAGCCACTTCAGTAAAAAAAGACTGGCACACTACATTTTATGAATACAAGTAACATGATATGATACAACAGGAAATTTAATTTATTATTCACTATAATGGACGTCGTGCTAATTGAACTCTTTAGAAGATGGCCGTAAAAGTAACTGGAAAGAGGACACTTTTTTCGCCTCAGCTATACTTTATTAAACTGATTACATTTTTTCTAAACTAACTAAATTCTTATGATTTCTTTATTGACATGAATCCTCGGATAGTGATACTGTAAATGTCTTTTATAACTTTAAAAAACAAGATTGCAGTCAGAGGGTATGAACACATCAAATGCACAAGTAAAAATTATTCAAAAGCCACAAATATCTCTATTGCACTCAAGAAAATTAAAAATATGCAGAAATGACGCATAAAACCTGGCACTGTTTAATTCATGTAAAATCTGGTGCTATTCAGCAACATAATCCTTTAATTGCTTTGATTTATGTGAAAGCTCCTTTTTGGAGTACCAACAAAAAGGGTCTTTGCTAATCTACCATTTAACACACACACACACACACACACACACACACACACTGTACAGACCTTGCAGACACCATGACGGGTTTTGATGTCAGCATGTTATACAAAATGACCTGAATGCAAGGTAAATACATAAAGACAACTTTTGCTTTAACCACAGAAAAACAGATCACAGAAAAAGAGTTCCAGGTTTGGACTAAATGGAGTAAATTATGCTCCACTAATTTAAAGCCTGAAACTTGATTAATAAAAACTGGATCGCGACCAAAGTGATATTTTAACTGTGCTGCATAACTCTGGAAAAAATGTCTATACATAATACAACAGATTGGCCAAATTGATTTTAAAAAGCAGAATTCATTAGCATACATTTTCATTAGCATACATAAGTGTGGAAATGGAGACGGTGAGCAGTGGATAAAGCAGGCCGCTTCTAAAGCTTAACTTCAGTTTAAGGAATTCTGAGTGTGTGTGTGTGTGTGTGTGTGTGTGTGTGTGTGAGAAAAATCAACCCATGAGAAGTTTAGGAGTAAAGAGGATTAGTTCTGAGTTGGGGACGAATTGGGAATTGGTGGGAGAGGAACTGGGAATTTAATAAAGAAAGGAATCTAAGAAGTGCTGCTTCATGACAATAGAGATTACACACACAGTCGCAGGCGTACACATTCAGTGGTGGTGTGCTGTGGAAAACTCTCATTGGTTGTCTTTAGTTTGATGTAAATCCATGTCCCAGTTTCACTTGATGTTAACATGATTTATGAGTATAGTTATATGCAACACAATTTCACCATTGGTCAGTTGTTTACTCTTTATTATTGCATCAATATGACTCATTCCCATAAATTTTCAAGATGACTGTGAACATGATAGGTAGGCATTGCTCAACTGGCAGGGTTTCTGAACCAGTAGAAGCACATTGGAGCCACTTCCTACTTTTCACATAATGGAAAAATGCAGCCAAAAAGTCATGTGCCTCCATGTGGCGTGCAAAATTTGCCATGAATAAATAAATAAATGAACAAATGAATTAATACATTTTTATATATATAATAACAAATATTCAAAAAAAAACAATTTTCATTATTACAATAACTTATGAATGGTGATTGATGATGAGAAATTAATATCATATTAAATCATATGTTAAATAATAAAAAAATGTTTATATATAATTTAGTTTATAGTACACATGATAAATATACACAGTACATGCACATATATTATGTAAACAAAAACTTTTATTTTGGGTGTGATTAATCGGAATTAATCGTTGCCCAGCACTCATTTAATTATATTAAATATTCTGCCTTATGTTATTAAAATAATAATAATAATAATAATAATAATAATAGATGAACTTAAATGATCTATTTAAAGAAAGTATGAATCCATGACCATATATATTTATACATATATTTCAGACTAAATTTATAAATACAAATTATGATATAATATATATATATATATATATATGTGTGTGTGTGTGTCTGAATATTATTTTCTATAAGCAAATAAACAAATTAAAACATTTTTATTCATTGATTTATTCCATCTTTTCATTTAGAGGTGGCATTTTACCTTCAAATGTATTGCACAATAAACATTTAAATCTTCACATTTGCAGCTGAGAACTGTTCAAATAATTTTTTTCTGCATCAACTTGAAATAAGTCAAATGTTACCATTCTGTATAATACATCAGACAAATGCATAAATATCAGTAAAAAGCTAGTAAATGGACATATCACCCAGGGCTGCTTTTTAATGATTTTCTTCTCCTCTGAGTTCTTCAAGCAGGCCCTGTCTCATTGCCTCCCATGGGAAAACACCCCTGACATATATACACACACATAAAGAGCTGCCACCTGCTCCAGTTGTTACCGCTCATGGTAAAATCAAGTTATAGAAAGTATCCCATTTCTCCCTGAGTAAATCTGAAAACGCTGAATTATCTAAAGGGTGTGTGCGAGGGCATTCACTCAGCGTGTCAATCCGTGAGAGTGTTTGTGTGACTTGCTGACCACAGACAGATACATGATACCTATCCAGACGCTTCCAGTGAGAACTCAAGCAGACAACTGCTGACACTTGACACGTCCACATCCACGCCCACATACATTAGAGGCATATGACACCACAGGACTCATGCCAACCTGATTAACTGAGATCCATTTCCCCCACAGCTGTGGCCACCTGTAAACTAGCAACTGTCGACACTATCATTGAATAGACTTATGAGTTTCTATGTGTGTGAGAGAGAGGGTTGTTATGCAACAGTTTTCCAGTTTCATTTTTCTTGGCAAGTCACCCACAGCTTCTTTTAAACATTAGCAGAAGCCTATTATTAAATTCCCATTTCACAAACCATATAATATCAACAGAGGTACTAAATTTAAAAGTTGCCGGTGCTTTATATAATGTATAATAGTGTATAATACCAAATCTACCAAGAACACATACAGATTATAATAAACTACAAAAGAAAAAGAGTTTTAAGTTGCTACACTAGGCTGATCAAATCGTCAGGGCAGCGCTGACAACACGTTTTTGTGTGAGTGTGTAACCGTAGTGTGCGTTTGCAAGGACGTGTGATTATTGCCTGGAACTACGTTTGCCGTGCGTTTCCCTGAAAATAATTGCACACCTCAGAACGTTCGTCAGCCAATCACATTCAAGCATTCAACGGCCCCATAGTATAAATATATATATATAATGATATATGACAATATAGCACAATGTCAATTTGCAATGCAATTTATTGCCATTTAATTTATGATAGTTTTCCATTTTTGGAGGATTATAGAATTCAAGATGGAAGTGTACGGAATTCCATGTGGTTATGAGAAATTTGCTGTAAAACAAAAACATGCAAAAAAATTGGCCTTCAACAGGTCTTTTTTTTTCATGCAAAATAACACTTGCCAGATAGATTAGATGTAAAATATGCTAACCTGACTACTGCTTCATTAAATTACTGTAGTACATACTCAAAGGAAATAGAATCCAGCTTCACATGCTTTCCAGTAAGAGCAAATTGTGATCGCTTATACCACTTTCTCTACAAGAATACGGAATCAGAGCACTTAAAGGCCCGTGAAACGGAAAACAGGATTTTCTGTGCTCTTTAGACCATTTATGAAAACTAAACTGCGTAAGAAAAATCATCACAACAGAACTGACATCACACAACCATACGCATTTGACCACCCACCTTTATATAAACACTCATTCAACATCCAGCAGCTTGCTGTAATTTACATATTGTTTAAAGGTACAGTAGCTGAAACTGCAGAGGGAGTGAAGAGTAGAGTGATAAAATGTATTGTAAAACTGTAAAAAAATAGTCCTTGTATTATATAGCTAGTCAAATCTATTACAACATTTGCAGGTCAATTTGACCCACAATTTCAAGGTTAATGGCAGATGAACAGAGTCTCAACTAATTTTTGTTCGCAAGGACATGTTAAATGGATAAAAAACTTATAGTAAAGGCTTATATTATTAATACTGTTAGAAAAGATTTCTATTTTGAATAAATGCTTAATCAAAGAAAAAAGAAGCACAGATTCCGAAAAATATTAAGAAGCACTACAGTTTAAACACCGATAATAAATCAGCATATTAGAACAATCATGTGACTGAAGTAATGGCAGAATAAAATTCAGTGCTGTCACAGAAATAAGTGATATTAAAAAAGGAAACCAATATCAGAAATAGCAATAATATTTCACAGTATTACTGTTTTTTCTCTATTTTTGATCACATAAATAAAGCCTAAGAGACACCATTAAAAACATTACATTTTTGAATGGCAGTGTATAAACGTCAACCAAGCTCCAATCTCAGATGACTGAAGACTTGTCTATTCTTTGTAAACACACACTAGATGGACGTTTGCAGTCTCTCGGCATTCAGCAAACACAGCACTCTAGAAGTTTAACTAAAAACATGTTTCCAGAACTTGCATATTTCGCACTGCCCGTGTCTTTGCTTTGAAAACTGGTCCTTAAGCATGTGGTAACTGGATATCAGTTATATCCGCATAATATGTCTTTTTGAGCACTGCTAAAGGACACAAACACACACACAAATCCACTTTTTTATTTGTGAGCGCTAGTGTAAGTCTGATCAGCCGCTGTGTTGTTGTCTCAGTTCACCCTCTGTTTACCCTCGACGTTCACGTCCTTCTCCTTTCTTGCTCTCTTTTGTAGATAACCCTGTGTCCGTCCATTCTCCTTCACTTGTAAACCGCAGCCTAAGTACACTGATAGTGTCTAACAAAAACTCACACACGTACGCTCTATCTCTCTCCCTCTGCCGAACTCATACAGGCGGCTCATTTATCTCAATGAAGACTGATAACAAGTCTCTCTCCTATCACACCAATACTCTCTCTCGCTCTTTTTTTCTTCCTTTGCTCCTTCTTCCATATCTCATTCAGGTTAAGTGGTGGGAGGCTGGATGCTGAGAATACGCCTCTCTTCTGCACTTCTCTCACTTTCTTTCTATCTCTCTCCTTTATTTCTCTGAATCAAGGACTCTCTTCCGTTGGATTGCAAATGTCTTAAAGCAATAGTTCGTTCACAAATGACACTCATGTCCACATGTTGTTCAAAACGCATGCAAAATGATGCAAAACCTTTTGAAAAATGGGTAACATTTTACAATAAGGTGCCATTAATTAACAAATTAACTAACAACTTTTTATTGGTGGTTCATGTTAGCTTAGGTCCATTATAATATTGATGACTGATCAATCATATTGACAGCAATACTGATGGCTTTTCTACGCAATTACAATGAATATGTATTGAATAATGGATGTATTGAATACTTTTAGTCTGTTTATTATGCTAAAGCTATCATAAGGATTCAGAAAGTCATAGCAGCCACATTTATTATATAGTACTTTAACAGCACCAGGCCTCATTCACTTTCATTACACAGTATTTAGAAAATATATTCTTTATAAATTTATCTCATGTGTTTCACGTAATAAAGTTATGATGCAGAGGAGAAAATGAATGTCATACCATGATAACATCTTTATTTGGAGGTTTAATTATTTATTCATGTAAAACACACATTGAACACTGTTCAGCCAAGCCAAGAATAAGTGAGAAAAAAAGTCAGACAGACAGACGTTTATGCAAAAGCACAAGCAGGAATCTAAACAATTAAAAAAAATAAAATAAAAAAAATTAACCATACCACTTTGCCCTTATCCTGAAGGATACAGGGGCGACAAATGCCAAATATACCAATCTATACACTCAATATGTCCAGAAATGGCTTGAAAATATCCGTGGTGAAACAGTGAGGTTATTTAAGCAGGTAAGTTCCAGACATTATGTTATACTGTGAACACAGTCACATCCAAAGAGTTCCTTTAGAAACAATATGCAAAAATAATTACAATATAATACTGATAATTCATGAAGTTCCATTGTTTTGATGTAAAGTGGGCCTGCCAAGTAATCAAAGGTTTTTGCATTACTTTATTTACCATTATTTACCTTTTCTGTTGTTGTTTTTCATATAATCGTATTTCTACTTTGGGCACACAAAAGCTTTGGAGTGCGTAAATAGGCTGCAATCCACCACTTTCCCAAAAGCCTACTTTGGTACACACAACCAGACCCAAACATATAAACCCACACTCAGACACCTGTCTGCAAGTGTACTAATACTCTTAGAAATAAGTCTACCATCACAGCATCTAATTTAGCATTAGCAAAGATTAGCCCTCAACTCCAAGCTAAAAGTGCGTCATGTATCTTGTAAACTCGAGAGAACCCAAAACACATTATAAAATGTGTTCGCCTGAGGATTATTCACTATAGGAGCGCTAAAATTACCCTCTGAGTATATGTTCTTTAAGAAAAACTCACTTATAGCTTGCTTTTACTCACTTGCAAATCACACATCTTGCTTTTAAGCACGATTCTTCTAAACTTATTAAAACCCTATTTTCTGATAATAATAATAATAATAATAAAATAATAATACAATTATATTATATATATTAAAATAGAACTATACAGATGTATTCTATACACATGTGCATAAGTGTTTTATGCCCATCAAGGCAGCTTTTATTTGATAAAAAAATATTGTAAAAAATTACATTTTATTACAATTTAAAATAAGTGTTCTATTTTAATACATTTTAAAATGTTATGTGATGCTTCTTCTTATTATCTATATTGAAAATTGAAAATTTGTAATTACATTACATTATATTATTAGTGCTGTAAAGTTATTATAATCGTTTACAAAATAAATGTTTTTGTTTTCATAATATATGCACATACAGCATTTTTTATATTTGATCATGTATATATATATATATATATATATATATATTTGCTAAAATATATACATTTACATGTGCATTTATATGTAAAGTTTTAATATATATTTTATATTTTTATAGCATTTATTAACCCAGTACACACGTTTTATTCCCGATTCAAAGTTTAATGAGTAAAAAGTTTAAAAGGCCATCATTTAAAATCTTTTGTTACACTATGAATATTTATTATCACTTTTGATCAATTTAAGGCAGTTTAATTTTATTAATTTCTAAAAAAGCAAAAATAAACTTACTGACCCCAAATTTTTTAATGATATGCATGTTTGTGCATACATAGTTAAATATATACAATATTTTCCCTGCTAAAAGCTCATACTTGTTGGTTAGGGATTGGCTTTAAACCTCTGCTCCTAAGTATTAAGTTTCGGTATGTGATTCGTCCTGCACCATTTGCGCTGCAAACATGAATAATACCTCAAAATGAATGGTTGGGCGAGAGAAGGTGTGCTATTACTTTTCTATGGAATCAGACTTGACAATTTTCACCTGGAAAAGCAGGCAAGAAAAATATATTCAGCAAAAAAAGCTTTGATTTCCTACTCGCTATTCAATATTTTTGCCAAATTTTGCTAAACAGAAAGGGACTATCATTTTTCTGAGTGCATCTGCAAAAAGTGCACTTGCATTTAAATGCTCCCAATGCTAACAAAAGCAAAACAACTCATTATTGTTCATTATTAAATAAATATTGATTTAATTGGGAGGTTTTTTTTTTTTGTCACTGAAATAAACAGACTAGTCCTATTTAATGTAGAATGTAGAAAGCATGCATACTTAAAATATTCTTTTTACTATTACTCTCCAAAATGGTGTTATGAAGACATAACTAGGCTGAAATGTTGAATAATGCCATTATTTTTGTTCTATTTCAATACAAAAAGTATTCTTGTCACTTAATAACATTACAGTTAATCCACTGAAGGAAGATGGACTATTCTGATGATGTCTTTCATACCTGTCTGGACCTTGACAGTGTTAATTATTTGGCAGTTAATGGGACAGACACAAGCTTACCAGTTTTCATCTTATATATGTATTCGTATTTTATAATTTATGTCAATTGCTCTCTAAGAAAGAACGGCACTGTTACGGGTATGGAACGCCGTGGCGGTAAGTGATTAATGACAAAATGTTCATTTTGGGGTAAGTAACTCCTTAACAGGCACTTGTGTGAATTCTGTGGGCTACTTTTATATATGTACATTCAGGCATGTCTCCATCTGATAACAGCTCATAAGTACTGTAGATTGGGCCAACCATGAATGTAAACAAGGTCACTATCCCACATTTCCAAAAGAAAAGAGGTGGAAAACATTGCCCTGAACAAGCTGAGTGGGGCATGGGGGGAATCATGGATGAGTGAAATTGGTTCATATCTGCATCTTAAGCAGGTATACGGTCTGCTCGCTCTCTTCTTTTTATTGCCTCAATCTTTTGTTCCGTCCTGTTTGTGTGTGTGCTTTTGTTAGAATATGTGTAAGGTCTGACGAGATAACTAGAGGAGGAGACACCTGGAGCCATGAAGTGATGCATGAAGAGAAGCACGGTTCACACCAACACACAATAACACGACGCAAACCAACCGTACGGTGATAGCGCATGCTCAAAAATGCATTTTCATGTCACCACTTAGATAAGATTAGAATGGAACGGACCTGTGTGAGAGAGGTACAGTACCAATGAGCGCGTCAGACCAAAATGGATTTCAGCCTTGCATAAACTATCAGTCCGATCAATTCTGTGCAAACTTTCTTATTCCTTTCTCTTCTCAAGTCTTGATTTGTCCATGTATTCAGTTTTTTAGTCAAAAAGAAAAAAAAAGGAACGGATACAGAACAGTCATGCTTTTTAATCATTCAAATTTAAATCAATCTCATAGGTGGGTTGTAGTCATAAAATTAAAAACTCCTGGCATCAACCAGTTTAGTTTGCTTTGGGTACTAGGAAAAAAATTTGATCATGGCAGAGGTTTCTTCATGCAACAATTATTTTATTAACTTTGCTCACTTGCCATATTAATAATTAATGTAGTGTTGGGAGTTTTGGATTCCAACTGGGATTTCTGCATCATACTGTGGAAATTAATTCAGAAATGTTTTCACTTATTTTTTATAGTTAAATATATAGTAAGTCAAATATTAAAATGAAATATTAAAACAAACTAAATTCGTAAATGTCCCAAATGAAATATATATACATACATTAAGCATTTGGCAGGGTTTTTTATTTTTTAATATATGAGAGCACTGAACCCACAACTTTTTATGCTGCTTACACAAATATCTACCAGTTCAACTACAATATCATATATATGCTTAAAAATAAATGTAATATTTGCAATATAAGCACATAAATTAAAATCATTGCATATACAAGGGTTAAAATGGGTCATGCCGTCCCCTAGTAACTCATCTCACTATAGGCTGTAATTTAAACGCTTCACTCATTTTTACCTATTCAGGTGTTTTAATTGATATCACTGAAAACAGGAGAACACTAGTAATCGAGTACCTTCAGAAAAGTTTTGACAGCAATTCAACTTTATCTGATCAAGTAGTGTTCATGAGCACAGCCCTGCTTTGTTTACAATTTTAGATATTTTTATGGTTTATCATTTCAGATATATTTAGTTTTTGTATCTCAACTGTAATCAAATCATTTTGCAGGTCTTAAAATGTCTTAAATTTTCATATGTAGCTTTGCACATTGCCAGCATCTAGAATGATTTGGATTGCCATTTTAATGTTCGTAAAAGACTGTCCTCTCAACTTGTTATATTATACAGTTACAGTATGCCAATGGTTATAAGACACAAATGCTTTGAAAGCCTACCGTATAACCACCATATATATATATATATATATATATACTGTGTATATATACAGTACAGGCCAAAAGATTCTCATTCAAGTTTCTTATGTTTTCTTTATTTTCATGACCATTTACATTGGTAGATTCTCACTGAGGGCATCAAAACTATGAATGAACACATGTGGAGTTATGCACTTAACAAGAAAAGGTGAAATAGCTGAAAATATCTTTTATATTCTAGTTTCTTCAAAATAGCCACCCTTTGCTCTGATTACTGCTTTGAACACTCTTGGCATTCCCTCGATGAGCTTCAAGAGGTAGTCACCTGAAATGGTTTTCCAACAGTATTGAAGGAATTCCCAGAGGTGTTTAGCACTTGTTGGTCCCTTTGCTTTCACTCTGCGGTCCAGCTCGCCCCAAACCATCTCGATTGGGTTCTGGTCCGGTGACTGTGGAGGCCAGGTCATCTGCCGCAGCACTCCATCACTCTCCTTCTTGGTCAAATAGCCCTAACACAGTCTGGAGATGTGTTTGAGGTCATTGTCCTGTTGAAAAATAAATGATCGTCCAACTAAACACAAACCGGATGGGAAGGCATGTCGCTGCAGGATGCTGTGGTAGCCATGCTGGTTCAGTTTGCCTTCAATTTTGAATAAATCCTCAACAGTGTCAACAGCAAAACACCCCCACACCATCACACCTCCTCCTCCTCCATTCCTCACAGTGGGAACCAGGCATGTGGAATCCATCCGTTCATTTTTTTCCGCATTTCATAAAGACAGCGGTTGGAACCAAAGATCTCAAATTTGAACTCATCAGAACAAAGCACAGATTTCCACTAGTCTACAGTCCATTCCTTGTGTTTCTTGGCCCAAACAAATCTCTTCTGCTTTTTGCCTCTCCTTAGCAGTGGTTTCCTGGCAGCTATTTGACCATGAAGGGCTGATTCACGCAGTCTCCTCTTAACAGTTGTTCTAGAGATCTGTCTGCTGCTTGAACTCTGTGTGGCATTTATCTGGTCTCTGATCTGAGCTGCTGTTAACTTGCAATTTCTGAGGCTGGTGACTTGGATGAACTTGTCTTCAGAAGCAGAGGTTACTCTACTGCTGCGTCCGAAATCGCTTACTTCCCTACTATATATAACGCGAAAAACAAGGCGAGTAGTATGTCCGAATTCATAGTATTCGAAATTCAGTAAGCGAAAAGTACCCAAATTACCTACTGCTTCCACCCGAATTCTGTAGTATGGATACGATCGACACTTTCCTATCCCATAAGGCTCCGTGAGAAGAGGCATCATATTCAAAAAATGTCGGAATGCTGAGACGCAGCTCATTTTAAGTGTAAGTAACTCAGGAAAAAAAAACTTTGTTTATTGTGATTAAATCACAATCTAAATAAACGGATTACTCATTGAAAGTTTAAATTTTCACACTGTTGTGATGACGCATGACACGTGACAACATCAATTTGGCGGATTTAGTACTTCCATTCATACTACCCACATTCATACTATATAGAACATACTTTTTAACGGTCGGGTAGCATGTTCAATTTGAAATGTAGTACCTGCTTTAGCAGTATGCGATTTCGGACGCAGCATTGGTTTTCCTTTCCTGAGTCGGTCCTCATGTGTGCCAGTTTCGCTGTAGCGTTTGATGGTTTTTGCGACTCCACTTCGGGACACAATTAAAGTTTTTGCAATTTTCCGGACTGACTGAACTTAATTTCTTAAAGTAATGAAGGCCACTCGTTTTTCTTTAGTTAGCTGATTGGTTCTTGCCATAATATGAATTTTAACACTGCTCCAATAGGGCTGTCGGCTGTGCAGTAACCTGACTTCTGATGGTCCCAACCCCATTGATAAAGGAGGAAATTCCACAAATTAACCCTGATAAGGCATACCTGTGAAGTGAAAACCATTTCAAGTGACTACCTCTTGAAGCTAAATTAATAAATAAATAAAATAACACACTGAATGAAAAGATGTGTCCAAACTTTTGTCCTGAACTATATATATTACGGAGTATTTCAGTTTTGTTGTGGCTTGTCTCTGTTGTGTTGCGCCAATTTTGTTGTGTTGTGGAGATTTTGCTGTGTTGTTTAAATTTGGTTGTGTTGTGCACTACTAAGCCGCCATAAAAAAAACACCTGGTGGAGAACAGTTTCAATCTACTTGAACATCTGTTCAATGAGCATCATGTCAAAAGAACAAATAAGCATGTGGACCCAAAGACCCCTTCATACCTTGCTCAAACATTCTCTCTCTCTCAATCTCTCTCTCTCTCATATTTGGATAACACACACTCCCATTTGTTTGTGTGCTGACTACAGAAGTGTTACCCCAACAGATGATGATTACAGGAAGCATCATTCCCAAGACAAATGCTTGCTGTGGGTTTTATTACAGTTATAATGTGTTTTCTCCTCTTATGGTTTTTTCAGTCCCTTCTCTTTTTTGTCAAACATCAAGCCCTTCTCCTCCCACATTTCAACAGCACTACACATAAAATAAATAAACAGAGCAATACAGAGCAAGAATTGTACTAAACCAGTCAAGAAGACTAGGAAGATTTGGTTTATTTGGGGTTGACCAATTCCACCACACCAAGATGCTTTCAATATATATGGGTTTAAAATATATGAAAAATAATTAAAATAAATTACAATCTTTCAATCAATCAATCAACCAATCAATCAATCAATCAATCAATCAATCAATCAATCAGTTAACCAAGGGTCAACAGGTGTATAATCTCAAGTGTGTATTTATTTAAACAGAATCATAACAGTCTCAACCCAACATAATACATTTTTTAAAGACTTTATACTATATGCAGTAGGGGTGTGCCAAAAAATCGATTCACAAAAAAATCTAGATTCTAATTTGCAACGATTCAGAATCGATCTGAAATGTCCAAGAATCGATTTAATAAATAAATAAAATCAGCTGGCTGTTCGC
>JAUMHP010000040.1:12263470-12281651 GCA_032361065.1 Enteromius trimaculatus | reverse complement strand
GGAAAAGGGCCATCAGCTGTGTATGATTACTCGTTTAGCGATCCTCTCGAAATTATGTTTAAACATTCATGAAATGTCATCTGCGCGCAATTCAATTCAGTTCAGCACGCATCCAAACTTTAGCTCTGGTCGCATCGTGGGGAAACGAAAACAACTCTTTTGTTTTGTTACAATGAAGAAAGTAAACAACTCAAAAAAAGTGTTTTAGGGTTTTGTGACCCTTTAAAGAGTCTATGCAGTAAATCTCGCATACTTTTGGGAATCCAACGTTTAGCTGATCTTGATAAATGCTCATTGTCGCTCATGCAATCACACGTCTGCACTTTGTTTCCCAGCGGAACCGAAAATAAACGCCACACTCGCATCCCCCGGAAATCCGATAATATTCAACCAATCAAATGACGACTTCGACATTCCTGAAGGGTTTCCAGTTAAGTGTCCCGTATGCATCAGACGTTTAGCCAACATCATGTGGGCATGACATCTGAGGCTGAGACTGAGCGGTTAGACACCTACATACACATGCCTACATATATTTACATGTATTCATTAAAAGTATCTTTTATCCAATGTAGCTTGCAAATTGTACTAACATCTCTCTAATGTCACCGTCACACTGGCAAAAACCTGGAAAGAATAAATTATTACTAGTTTTGACTACAGTTTGAGCCTCAGCATGTGGTATTTGTTACTTTTATAACACTCCACTACTTTTTATTCAAACAACATTTTGCTGTTCAAAATGGACCTGTCTTTATTGAAGGACACTTAGGTGGGGTTGAATTTAGTCAATGTATTGTAGAGGGAATGTTTCACAGCATATAGCAAAAGCAAGAGAGTGTTTATCTGCAGGTCAGTCGGTTCATTTTTTAAAGATCGATTTTCTGCTTTAAACCAACTAGTGACAACAGGAATCCAAACCACGAATAGCAAAAACAAACATATCAAAACCCTCCAAAACACCTTTTTATCACTCTCAATCAATGTTTGAGAATTTGAACAAATTAAATTCGGTAAATGTCCTAAAAAATTTATTTAAAAACTAAACTCACAGCAATACAAAGCGATTAAACAGTTGAATTAATTACTTTATAATGACCCGACCCAGAAAACTCATTTTCAGAGGAATAATTTGTTTTCAGCGGATACCAATTAAGCATTGATTGTGCATATTAAGGTCTTCGCTTCATCCATTATGCCAGTATCAGTCACCAGCAGACAGACACACACAAACACAAACACACACACACAGAGCCCTCAACTTTGTCCCATCTCATGTAGTTTACAAAAAAAAAGCAAGTCTGTATTGAACCTACACAATGTGCTACTGCTCAGAATAAGTGTCCACAATAATATTCACAATATTGTATTTTCATAGAAAAGCGTTTTCAAAAAGCACCATAAAACCGGTTCATACATTTCTAAGACTTTGGAGTCAACTAATAGCTTTGAAAAAAGAAAATTGAAAATCGAAAATCTTTTCTCAAATCTAATACTTTCATGCATTACATTTAAAACAAACACTTTCACATTTTAAATAACTGAGTAATTTAAGTTTTTAAAAGGCAGCATTTTTTGACAGATGTTCTAATCAGTTTCTTCTATGATTAGAACAAATAATCCTCATGCCGCTGGTTACGCCAAAAGTTGACATTTCCATCAAAAAGACCAATTCTGAAAGAGACAAAATGCATGGCTTACATATAGTCACATTAAACTGGGTTATGAAAAAGCAGTTTACTGCTGAAAAAATGACACACAATGGCTCTCATTCATGAAATATTTATTTGTAAACTGTCATATTTAATTCAGCACAATGATTTACGTAAGAATGGTTTCGCTGTGTTTGTGTTTCATGAGGCCATGTGAAGTCAAAGTTTGCTTCTCAAAGTTTATTCATCAAAAACAAACTCCTGTAGCAGGGATTTTATATCTAATCCTTTAATGTGGTTGGAGGTTTGTTAGATTTAAGTCTACGCTATACGGTAAATAATATCACATTTCCATTGCAGTGACATACTGTTTACAGCGTTATTGTGTTCAGTCCTGGTGCTTAGAATACAGTGTGACTCATTGCTGAATATATTCACCATAGAGTAACTATGCTGATTTGTGGCTCCATTGCTTGAACCTTCTCACTTCTGCTAGCCGAAAAGTGGGTCAGCTTCCTCATGTTCAATCAAAACCGCCATAAACATCTATGGAGAATCTGCTATTAAAGGGAAAGATAACTGAGATTGATCGCCATTCTCTTACTGACTTACTCTAAAGCACATGTTGCCCACAGTGGATCTTTGCCTGCAAGGTCATTTGTAAAACATGCCACTCTCTCCCTTTCGCTCCAGAAAACGTACAAATGACATCAAGATGCCAAAATAGACCACATCAGAAGTTCTGAAGCAACTTGCTTCAGACTCAATTTTCAAAACCATTTTTCCACTGCAAACAAACAATTTAGATCTTCAGCTGTTAGATGACAGGCTGATCAATGCTAAGCAAACAGATCCAAATGAACTTTTTGATAAAATGGATGAAAAGGTAAACAAACCAAGGAAAATAAATTAATCTGTGCACACTAAACTTTCAAATAAAACAGAATAAATAAACACACTGTTGGCAGTCTTTTTTGTGAAAACTCAAAGCTGCTAAGGTGACAGACTGGAACTGTGTAACTTTAAATAGTTATGAATATGATAGTTACCGTACTTTGTTGATTTGATTAAATAAGCAATGTTTGAAGTCCTTTTCAAATAACGGATTTATGCGGTCAAAATTTTTAGGTAGAGAATGCCACTTGTCGTGCCTAGCTAAAACTCTTTCTTCATGCTTCATCTTACTATTTAAACAAACCTAGCAGGTTGATTGGGAACATTTGTGATGTTTACAAAAGACAACTTGAAATGCTGTCCTACAAGAAATCCCACTGAGAATAGGAATTCATTACCACAATGTAACCTTCTCCCAAAATTTATTCAGGAGATAGGAAATGTTCACATTTAATGTTTACAAGCATTGAAATGTATCACACAAGACAGCATGGCTTGATCGTAAGCTACCGTATGCTATCCTCACTACGTGTCGTTTCATAAACGTGTGCATGAAGCATATCTAATAAAATGTGTAAAACAATATTTCAGTCCAGTAAATTGGAGCTCACCAAGACAGAGGAGCCACTCTCCCTCCTCCTTGGCCTCATTTTCTGTCTTCCTTTATTTGTGTCATTTACACGAATGTAACCTGACACAGCAAGCCCAAGTGCTTCATTCATTGTGGTACTCAGGTGACTGTCTTACAGATCGATCTAACATCCTCGACTTGAATCTACCAAGTATGTTTATCTGTTCCAACACCTAGCAAGCTGCCTACCTAGACAGCACTTGAATGCACCATATGCGCAGATTCAAAATTCCAAAAATTAATTTTTGTAATTCTTATTATAAATTGACTTTTAGTATACTCACATTTTATTCAATAATGAACTTATTAAAAATTCAATTTTTGACATGCATTTTAAACCTTTTACATGGCATGCTTGCCAAGTCATCAGTTTTTCTGTTTTTTGTTTTTGTTAGGCGGTTTGACATATCGCACAATTTTGATCTGAACTTTCTAGTCAAAACAGGCAAGACAGATTGTAATATTTATGCAAACAGACAAGGCAATAGTTGAAATGGTATGTCAGTGAAATGACTGTATGATACCACGCTAGTGCTATTTTATATGTAAGACTATTATTCATGGGAACAAAATGCAATACATTTTGGCTAAGACAGGACAGGCTTTAGGGGGTTGCTTGGATATTATAAATGCATGTACTCTGTATGCATTCATATCATGCAAGCAACCCCCTAAAGTCTAACATGTCTCTGCTAAAATGTATTGCATTTTGTTGCTTTGTAAATATTAGAATATATATTTCAATGCCTATGTGGACTTCCTGTAGCTTCGTCCTTTGTAATAAAATAAAACTTTCAATGCTCAATGCTGTTATTTCCATTATACTATAGGCCTACAGTGCAAATGGGGGAACAATTTTTGGCACTAAATTGGTTTTCAGAGTAGCTAATTTGTTTGTTTGTTTTTGTCATGAAGACCTGGCAACCAGGCAACATACTAATGCCAAATTCAATTAAATTCTATCAAATTCATTTCGCTTTAGTATTTTTTAATGCCATAGCAGCATCAAAGGCTATATTCACCACAACACAATACTTAATTTTACAACATTACAAAATCAACTTTAAATTACTATTAGCCATTTATTAGTGCTAATTAAGCATGCATTAATGCCTTATTCTACATCCCTAAATTTAACAACTACCTTACCAACTATTGATAAGCAGCAAATTCAGAACATATTGAGGAAAAAGTCATAGCTAATAGTTAAGAAGTGTTACCTATTCTAAAGTGTGACCAGATTCATTTGAGTCTTGATTGACCTATGTAGGCAGTAGAGTGTGAAGCGGCCCACTGTTTTCACACCTTACATTTGTGTCTCAACTTCTAAGCTTTAACAGTAAGTAAAAGACATGGGTTTGTTTCTTCATTAAACTAACATAACTATCAGCGGACCACCATGCCAAGACGTTAAAACACTGAAGTCAGATGTTCACGAGTGACTGTCTTGGCTCTTGATGGAGATTATAATTGAGGGGAAGGTAGTTATTGTTGTCAGACAAACTACTGGTTGTCTATTGTTTGTTCTGGGGTTGTAAGTGCATTTCTCTGGGTGAAAGCGCCCCCTAAATGACTTAATGTAAATATAAATTTCACTTGAATGAGAGACAGGGAGTGTGGAAGTGGTGGGGTGTTTATTGTAATGCTTTTAGTCCCATGCTAGCAATGTTGGCCGTAGCGCATGTTCAATGGAGCAAAATGAAGATAAACAGCCTCCATTTCGAAGCTTTCTCTAAACCACCGGGGCCTCTAATGCATCCCTAATGTCTGTAATGTGTGCTTGTGTTTTTGTGTGCTTTTGGGTGAGAGAAAATCTGTGTCTTGCTACTTAAAATGTAAAAAACACGTAGAAAAATATGTTTGTCACTCATTCTTCTGCTTTGGACTAATATTTGGAGAAAACTCAATCATGAGACTATGATATTTCCAAAAACATTTGGCAGTTGAATGCGCAAATGTTCTTGTCTTCTTATTTTTCATCACCAGATGGTTTTCTGCAAGTTAAACACTAACAGTTTTCACTCCCTCACATGCACACACACAATAATCCACATCTCTATGTGCTAAATCGGCTGATTTCAATCAAATTAGAGCAATCAATCAAAAAACAAAAAAGATTTCAGACACAAAGCAGCCAGTCTAACTCTGGATTGCATACAAATGGTTTGTTGGAAATGTTGAGATGAACTAATTGCACAATTAAATATCTTCCTCTGCCCTCTACAACCATCATGCAATAAAGCATTAATAGGCATCATAACATATTTATGATTTGCTTGTACCCAATAAATGCTTACAATTATGACTAAATTCATTCTTGAATACAAATACTCCCCAGTGTCACATGATACGAAGGCTGGCTTTCAGTTCTAGGACAATCAAGAGATGAGTTCAGTAGGCCAGGCGAAATCGCTGAATGAAAACAAGTTCATACACTAAAACCACTATTAGTCTTTCAAATCCAATCTTAAAACAGAAGAAAGAAAAGGAAAAATTTGTGCAGTTTTCAAAGAATGAAACTTTTTCCAAACAAAAAAAACTGTTCATTCAAAACTGAAACTTCTACCACCCTACTTTCACCCTCACGTCACAAGCCCTATTATATAACGCATATTTCCAAAGCACATTAACACTGCTCCCTTCTATCCAATGAAAGCATACAGTGACTTTGTTTTAACTTTTTGTTTGACTTTAACATCATAAAATATCATAAAAGTGCTCAATAATTGTATATTTTAAAAGGAACATAAATTTAAGTTCATCTTGCATTCTTACATAAAAAACATTGGTGCACCAGTCAGTTACGGGAAACACATTGACCTTCGCCGTTTGGCGTCCCTAAAGTCAAACCTGGCAGGACTTGGCATTTGGTATGTGGAGATGTTTGTGTCTGTTTCATTCGGTCCAACCCTGCATGGAATCACTTGGTCAGAAATGCCTTGCCTCCTGACAACTGCTACAAGGACAAACAGAGAAAACAGCTACAGTATGCACATACTGTACAACCCTTTTGAAGCAAAAACCAGAAGATAGTATACGAAACTGATACCAAGGCACAGCAATACCAGTGACAGAACAGATGAACGGATGTCTGTTCCAAAACTATTAAAATTCCTAAATAGAAAAGACAATCCCAGAATATAATCATGTTGATTATGATTAAGATTTAATTAATATTTCGAACAGCATTTGAATCCAAATATTTCGAGTAGCAAACGTAGAAATCTTTTGTAACATATACATCTTTACTGTTAGTATTGAGCAATTTCATCTAACTTAAAGTAATAGCTCACCCAAAAATTAAAAAATTACCCCATAATTTACTTACCCCCAAGGCATCCAAGGCATATATAACTTTCTTATTTCCGACGAACACAGATTTTTTTTTCTTTTTTTTTTCTGGCTTTTCCAAGCTTGGCAATGGAGGTGGATAGTGGCACATGATTTTGAAGTGTATATATATATTATATATATATATATATCAACTGTAAAACTAACCTTTACACCTCCGGGGGGGTTAACACATGTCTTCTGAAGCAGATCAATGTTTTGTTTTGTTTTTTTGTAAAAAAATAAAATAAAAAATGTATGTTTTTAAAATTATGACTCATCACTTTCGGCCACGGCTGTATGCACGTTTGCAAGAGAGTCGAGTTCTGGCTTCTTGGCTTACAGTACCTATGAATCGTCATATAACATAAGCCACATTTGTAGCGTAAGCTCAGAAGGGAATACAAGACGGCATGTGTTAACCCCCGGAGGAGTATAGGTTATTTTTACGATAGATACATACGATTTATGAAACTTCAAAATAAAGCCATAAAACCATTTACCTGCATTACCAAGCTTGGAAGAGCCACAATAAATATTTTAAAATCTCTGACTGTGTTTGTCTGAAAGAAGAAAGTTACACACACCTAGGAGGGCTTGGGGGTAAGTAAATTATGGGGTAATTTTTTTTTGGGTGAACTTTTCCTTTAATAAATAAGTAGTATAGTTATTTGAAACATACATACTACCTGTAGTATGTTATTGAAATTGATTATTTTGCCCATTATTTGAGCATACTGTTCCATGAGCTTTTAGGCACATTAAAGTATCATACTGTTATCTTAGCAGCTTGCTAATGTCAAACTCGTGTGAAATCAATTTGAAAGTGTAAAGCTTTTTAAATCAGTCACTTTTGAGGTTTCATGACATGATGCTTACTGAAGGCAGCAGCCTAGGAAGGCTGTAAGAAGTAAGTTATGGATCATAGCTCTGGCTTCCACATGCCCAATTACTAAAAAAAAAATGGGTTTACCGTCCACACTGTGGGTGAAACCTCTGACGCCTGTAAAAAGAATTGTAACCACTAAAATATTGATCAGAATCACACTGACTTCTTTTTAATCATAAAAGGATGTGTTTATCTTTGGGTACTTTGTTATTGGGTGTGTCGGTTGGGTCGTGTGGCAGCACTATAAACACTTTCATCTGTGAGCAACTGTGAAATCACGCATCTCTTTCAATTAAGTGAGTAAACTTTGATGCTGGTTATAGCATCATAGGTCCTGGGCTTTAAAAAGCCTGAGCGAAACTCATCTTTTAGAAACGAGCACAGGTCACATTTCATCATAGTCAAATAACAGTTTCATTTCTTCATATTTGGAGCAAGTATTTACAGGCCTCTTCTATCCCAATCATCAGAGGCCTTGACTCCAAGAAAAGAGACAATAAAACACTTCATTTGCTCATCAGTGTTTTAGCTGACTGTGTAAAGCGACGTGTCAGTTTGCCCTAAATTTCTTTTTAATTAATTTTTAATTAATGAGCTTCCAGTTCAAGTAGTGCATGGCACTGAAATAATTCCAATTCAGATAATAAACTACAGTAGGTCTCGTGGACTAATCCTGCATAACTGATAAACTCGCTCTATGACAAGCAGAAATTGAAAAGATGTTAATACGGCACTTGTACAATCCTGTATAATATGAAACACGGCCTTCTGGGCTTCCAGAAGCCAATGACTGGTGCTATATCCACACATTACCGAGGTACCACTCAAATTCAAAGGCAAAGTAGGCACTTGAACATGTAATACTCAATAACAAAGATGTGCTAATCTCATCATTTATGAATGCCGAAGAAAAAAATCTATTTGTTTGAAAGCTGATTAGAGAAGATGGAAAGGCCTCAGTCCAAAAGCCAATGCTTTGACTCAAAGTCAATGCTACAGGCATCAACAAGAGAAAAAGAAAGAAAGAAGCAAGGAAAGACGAAACAGCTGAAACCGATTTCAGAAGGGAGGACTGAAACAGCGAGGGAATTAAAGAAAGGGTTTCACATGTAAATTCAAATCAAAACTGCTCTGTGTGAGAATGTTCTTATGTTGTCTGCCTTTGATCTCATTCTAAATAAGATTCATTACTGTCATGCCGCTAAATGTGCTAACTTTCGGTTGAAAAGAGAAAGTGGGGGTGGAAAGACAGGACGTCGAGCATGTCTTGTGCATGTAATGATCGCCTGATAATACTTAAGTGCGGAAGGCAGATGTGTTCAGACAGGCAGAGCGAATTAAATCCAAGTGTTTATTGCCAAGCATTTCCTCAAAGCTCTTTAATTCTTCACAGCAAATACGAGCAGTTATATTGTTGTTCGTAATAGACCACCTGTCGGCAAACTATCAAAGTTATATTTTCCTAATCATTCAAGATGATTACTATAATGAAATGTGGTTAGCAATAAACCAATTAAATCACTTTGTTTGCTACTGAAATTAAGAGGTCTATACTCATTTGGCCACTTTAGAATAAAAGAGACACAAAGGCTTTGGTTAATGACACAGTCTGGGTCACGACTGGGGGAGGGACGGGTCTACAGACGGACAATACAAGCGAACAATAAAGGCACAACGGCTTTTGGGGCCTAATAGTAACGTTGCACTCATGCGTAAACAAGCACGCAGTCACACAACAAGCCACTTCGGAATTCTTTACGGGTGTCAGTGTGAGAAATGCTGGGCAACACATGGTAAAAGAAGGTAAATGAGCAGAGGAACAATGCAGAGAAGAGGGCCAAGACAAGCTAGATGTAAATTAGAGCCAAAACATATCCACTCATTTTGTTTACTCTCAAATACCCTTTACAATACTGAACCCCCACCCCAAAAGACTGCACAAAATCAGAGCATTTTTTTTTGTACAAAAAATAAATGAAAGCCTTTCAAAACAATTTATTCTGCAGGTGGAAGTAGAGAGTCAAATGAGCAAACGAAATAATCTAAAACCTAATTAGAATGTAATTCCGCTTTAAGCATCGGAGACATTTTATAAAGCTCGACCTACAAGGATTTTTACACTCTTCTAAGAAAATGCACTTCCTTCAGTGAATCTTTGGGAATTTGGCACCAACAATGTATACTCATTAATGTTATTCACCCTCTTGTCAAGGTTTCACTCATATCTGTAGCACAAACTGTGCAGGATGAGTTTGTTTAAATAACAATAAGACTACTACTAATGACTCTTGATTTACTCTGACTTGATAAACAACCAGCTTGGCTGTAGCGTAGAGGATTTGTGTATATTTATGGCAACTGTGTTTCATTAGGAGTTGGAAGGCAGTATGGTGTTTGAGTGTGCCAGTGGGAGGATGGCAGGGGATTGTGGGAAGGGTGCAGTACGTACTGGAGTGTGGCAATGGGTGTAATTCTGAGCAGTTCTTATTCAGCCCCTGCAGGAGTTTGTCATCTGGGATCAAAAGCCCATCTGACCAGAGCGACACAGAGAGAGGCTTCAGACACAAGGAGCAGTTTTCATGCAGCGCCGACCCTGCCAGGCCCCGCGCACATGGACACGCGCTCACACAGACAAGCAATCACATCAATCTCGATTTCATTCTATCATGCCTACACACTCTCTCTCTCTCTCTCTCTCTCTCTCTCTCTCACTCTCAGTTTCTCCACGTTTTGCCTCCCTCCATCATTATGTTCTCTTTCCCCCTCTCTTGCTCTGCTTTAGCTAACGCACAGGCTTTTCTGTCCTTTTTGATTTGATAGACATCCCAGTGACCCTAAAACTGTCTCTTGTGATGGATGTGAAGGAAGAGCATGGTAAAGAGATGCCAGTGCTCTCCTCCGTAGAGATCCACCCATCCAAAACTACCATTCCGATCCCATTTCTTCCTCTTTCTTCTTTCTGCACTGCTTCCTCCTTTCCACGCTCCACTCTTCTTCAACATCTGCACCCTCTCTCTGCTTGTTTCAGCCCACATCTCTTCTCTCATCCCATCTCTCTCGCACCTCTCGTCTTCATCTGATTCTCTGAGGGACCTCGGTGGCGCATCAAGATGTCAGAGCGTTCGAACGCAAACATTCATCACTGACGTGCATTGAGAGCGTACACACAGAAAGCCACTCAGCGACTGACATGCCTGGCAAGAGTCATAAATACAGAGAGCGCAGCCAAACGACTTGGGACGGTGTGTGACAGCTCTCAAAAGTTTCAGCTTTTGGGACTGAAGTATTTTAAAAACGTGTTTAGGAATAAAGGAAAACCCACAAAGACACCTGTTGATGCATGCTGTATGTACAGCGGCACAATTCATTCACTGTGAGCTCAACATTGGTATTTTTTAGAGAGAAAAGGAACTAAAATGACCTACCTCGTATTCTTAAAAGCTTCGTGACAGGAAGAAAACATATCTAATTGCATGGAAGAGCAAGAGTCTCACTGGGTTCTCACTTTCTTGCATATTGAATGCTACCAATTGTCAGTTATTTTGACATTACCATCACTGTCAACATTCTGGTCTCAGATCAACACAAACTAAATTCAAAAAACTGAATTGTAACTTCAAAATTTGTGTTATTTCATGTAAGACATTAAGGGTTATATGCTCTAAATTCTTTCCATGACCAGACCCCTGAACTTTTCCTTGCAAGTGGCCTGCTTCTAAATATAACTTCTGAATAACAAATGTTACATTTCTTCAAAAGTGAAGCTTTAAATGATGAGAGACACAAATCCTTGAGGGATTTCAGGTTTAAAAAGAATAAACTCGATTATGGAAAACTGATGGCTGCACTGCATGGAACCAAACTGGTATGATGCTTCACAAAGCAGGATGCCTCTGTTTCTGCCATTTGCCTGACGGGATGTGATCAATAACCTTCTGACCTCCTTAAGTTTGGGGTTTGGACCACATCCAAAGCCGTAGCAAGACCTTGACATTAACACGGGGAGAAAGCTGAGTCTGCAAGCGGGCAGAGAAAGTGAGAGAGGGGAAAAAGTGCCAGCCACCAAAGCTAAAGAAAAGTCACAGGAGTGGGTGTTCTTGTAAACTGTTTTGAGTCGAATGTATTCATGTGTCTGCAATAATGCAACCATCAAAAGAAAGAGAGATGGATTTCACAGCCCCAAAACTGAAAAGCCCAGAGCATCTCCATGCCAAATGCGTTTAACACGGTGAAGCGTTGCTTGCAATACAATCGTACTTTTGAATCTTTTAATCTCGCTACCATTTTAAAGACTTGAGATGCTCCCACGCGTGGCACGCAAAATCTGTGCTCTGCTTTAAAACATCCTAATTCAATCAGTAACACACCGCCCCCCTTGAAAAACAGCCTGCCGGGTACCAGAGCGACCCAGCTGGCACCGTATGCAGTCTACAGCCTGATGAAGCCGATTCCAGTCAAGGCTTAACTGAATTCTGCTCTGAATCATAATTCTGAATCTCAGAGTGTGCCAGCGTCCTTTCCTTCACATCCTTTCTCTTTCACACACATACACTTCGTAAATCCATGCATCCTGCTCCCTCTACTTGTCACTTTGATGCTCAGTCAATACGACGTGTGTGACCTGAGAAAATGTGCATGTTGACAGCATATGACCTTTATCGCTTTTGTTAAGACACACACAGGCACGATCACCCACCCCTCTCTCTCCATGTCCCTCATTCTGTCCGTTCATCTTTCTTTGCTTGTCCCCCCTCAGCTTCTTTCTCTATAGGTCTCTCTTTTCAATCTATCCCAGTGCCCCTGTGTCTAGCTCATGTGCCTCTTATCCTCTCTGCCCCTTATTCTTTTCTATTTCATCTATTTTGATACCCTTAATGTTTACCTCGTCTTTTAAAATCATGTTAGCTACTACAATACAGTTTTCTGCATGCCTTTATGCATGCAATGGCATCATTATAATCCACTTTAACAAAATAAGAACTTAGTCAAATATTTAAAAATGGATTAAATTAAAAGTCACACAAACTCGTTTGATGATAGGCTACACAGCTCTAAACTTACCTTGAGCGCGCAACATGTGGGTATTCCAGAGGAACACAAGGGCAAAAATCCAACCCCACATCCCACACTTCGCTTTCCCCGACATCTGTGTATTTCCTTGGCGGTGAATAATCCCTTTAACTTTGCCCTTGGTAAGTGGGCTCTGACCCCCGCTAAACCTGGAATCTAGAACCTCGGCAGATGTGGAGGTTTGTGAGAAAAGCCGAAAGTGCGCGCTCCGCTTCGCCGCATTTACGAGGCGATTCTCATTCATCCCACACGCGGGAGAGTTCAGCTCTGAGTCCGCGACTTTCCCGGTCGCTTTACTTTCATGTCTCACGGCTTTCGGGAAGCTCTCACTCTCGTCCGCGCATTTAGCAGTGAATAAAACGAGACCTTCAAACCAAAAGGACCAAGTCTCCGTGCGCTGCTCCAAAATTAACGACACGCTCCTTGAACATCCCTTCACTAATCGTGAGCCGCTCTTCTGTGTCCCGAGACGGCACATGATGTTTCAGTATTGATTCCAGTTAAGTATTAATACGTTTGAGTGTACCGGATTTAATTTATCCGCTTAGAGCACCAATATCTCCAGTAAAGCCACGTTGTATTCGCAGTCGGATTATCTACCCGATCATTTCGAGCATTTTCACGGCATTCAGTGACTCTTGAAGAATCCCTTACAATCCATATCGGTGCTCGTTAGAAGTGCCTTTATCCGCTTGGGGCAGTCCGAGGGAAATGTTGCTTTATTAATCTAATAAAGACTTTTTGTATCCAACAGGTTAACCAAAACGTAAAAACGTCCAGTAGCTATGAATTCCTCGTAAAAAAAAAACAAAAAAAAACAACCTGTGAACAGAAAAGGCAGACGTCATAAGTATGCAATGACTTAATAAACCTTCTTTGGTGATAACGAATCGTATACACTCTACATTGTTTTATATGTGTGTTTTGGGAGTGTATACTTCCAAAAGCCTAAATAAACCTAAGCTAAAATGTTGTAGGCTGTCAGTTTTTTCACATCCAGCACAGCCATTCAGCTACTTTGATTAAGTCGAAAATAATAACTGGCAAATCATTAAATAAGTCAAATGAATTGAGCACCTGAATGATTCATACGGGTTTTGATTCACTGGGAACTGGTATAGAATCATTTGCCCAGACCAGTAGCGCCTTAAATATGTAGCCCATATACTATCTTTGATTCACTAAAAAGAGCCGGCTCTAAAGAGTCGCTCCTTTGGGAATCGTATTTCTCCGGATGCGCACTGTGTTTTTGATTCACTAAAAAGAACCGACTCATAAGAGTCAATTGCTCGGAGTCGGACTAGAGTCGCGTTGTAGCTTCAGGAGCTGGGTGTTAATAAATTGTGAGACAGGGACACTGTAAAGAGTATTTTAGCGTGTACTATCGGACAATTAAAAGTTCTTGAACCGTCAGTGCAAATGAACGTCATGTTAACTATTTTGTGCAAGTAACGTTATTTATATTAAAAAAAAGTCTAAATAAGAACCGGCTTTCAGTTCCAAACTTTAAATGTAGCTAAACATAGACCACCTTGTTAAACTCTGTTTCAGCAATTCATCCTTAAAGTTAGATTATGCAGAGAGTCGATGCAAATATTATCTTGTAAACGTAAATGAAAGTCCTCACCTAACGTCCTTGCAGAGTGGTTTGGCTGAATGAATTCATCAAACGAAGAGAACAGAGCTCTGTGGCGGTCACCGAACACCTGCTTCCCGGACAGAAGATTAAAAGGAACTTGCAACAAAGCTCCTGTCAGGCAATTCAAAGTTTAGTCGGACGCAAGTAAAATTGCCACTTCTTTAAAAGGCTTTGAATGAGCGGTTCGAGTTTCTCTGCTCTGGAATAATAATTTGTACAGGGCTGAATTTGAAGTTGAATCCAGCGTCCCACCCGCTCCGCCCTGCTGAGCGCTGATTGGTTCCCTCTTCTGCACACTACAGCCTATGTTATTTTTCATGGAGAGCACGTGGAAAAGGACAAGCTTCTGAAACACGGTGCCATGCGCCCCCAATCAGACAGGAACATTTATGCTGGAAAGTCACACATGGAAAGTTTTTGTTATTTTAGAAAGTCTCAGAAAGGGATTTTGTTATTACGTAATAAATACTGCTACTGAGTATTATAAAGGGGATAAAGTATTTATTTTACACACACGTTGTTCCAAACTCGATTGATTTTCTTGGCCATATACATGTAACTTCCAAATTATAATAATAATATGAATAATATGCTACTTGTGCATGGGAACATAATGAAATTAAAATGGTTATTTTTGGAGACACTTGCATTTGATATGTAAGACGCAGCAAGTGTTGACAGAGAATACTTGCATGTGCTGATTTAAGGTTAGAGTGTCAAGATCATTGTGCTAACACTGAGCCAGCATTATGATTCTTATAAAAAATTTTACCCCCACACCCCTTAAATAAGACAAATAACTAAAAAATAGACTATAACTATAAAGTAATAGATTATAATTTATGTCAGAGCATTTAGGATTGCATTCTTGCTTAAAACAGGATGACACTGGACAAAATAAATATTTGAATAGTGGCATTGATCTTTTTTCAAATAAATTTACTTTAAGACAGGTTGACAATATTATTCAGAGTTGTTTAATGGCATTTTCAATGACATCCTTTTTACTTGCAAAACCACTAGGGTGCACAGAGAAGTTATGAAATCTAATTTTGAATTAATAATACTACCGTTTGGTTCAAAGCTAGTCAACACAACTCCATTAAGCACTCAAAAAAAGACATCAAGATGTTTATTAGCTTCTAAAAACTGCAATTTCTGTTCAGCGTGTTATTTAAAAGGACAGCAGCTCTCTGAAATTATTCTCTTCCGAACATAAGGCCATAAACTATACAGAAGTAGCTTCTGTTGAAAAGCTAATGAAAGTCAGGTGGCTATGGCAATTGCCCATGCTCCGGAGGGGGGTGGAGGGCTGCGCTTGCTCCCGTCACTGAGAGCAGTTCCTTCATTTCTCAGTGGCAAAATGTGTTAATACTCTGGCCTCTGCCTGTGCTGGTCATTCCTTGGTTTCTATTAAGTATGTAATTGGAACAACTAATTCCAAAACCAATTTGATTTGCAATTACGTCCATTCCCATTCCAGGGCACTATTCATTTAAAGCCTGTCTTACTCAGACAGCGATAACGGACTGACATGAGGACACAGGTGTGTGTGCACACACACACAAAGATACCAATCTTTTGCTCTGCTCCTTGAATTAAATGTTCCTCTAGCCACATCTCTTAATGTGTTTTTTCCAATACGTAAATGGTTTTCACTCACTCCATGTCAGAGGTACTTGTTAAATCCAGAAGAAAAAAATGAGTTTAACCAACCACGACCAGTTAAAGGAACAGTTCACCTAAAATTGAAAATACTGCTACCATTTAGTCATCCTCTTGTCAGTCCAACTTGCATGACTTTCTAGTCTCTAGGGAAGATACAACATAGAAGTTAAGTTAATCTCTGTAAAATGTACTAACAATGAGAGACTGAAGCATTAAACATTCAAAATGGATAGCGCAAAGGTATTCTATATGCTATATTCCACTTTATAACAACTTAAAGGAATAGTTCACCCAAAAATCCTGTTATTAATTCCTTACCCTCATGTCATTCCAAAATTAAGATATTTTTGATGAATTCATTTCGGACTCAGAATAAGATAACAAGGCATGTCCAAGGCCCTGAAAGGTAGTAAGGATATTGTTTAAAATAGTCCATGTGTTGTGCTGTTTCTTATCATAGGAGTTATGTTGCCTACTTGGCAGATCTTTCTTTGTGTATGTGCAGTAAAGAAATGCTGTATTTTTTTTTAATCAGTTGCAGATTTTAAAAGCTCTTCATGAGTTATATGCTAAAATACCAGCATATGCATACATATACAATGAGCGCAATTAGCTAAGCACACAGACTGTTAGTCAAATCTATTTCATTATTATTACTAAGTAAACAATAATAATGAAATAGATTTGACTAACAGTCTGGTGTATCTGCCTTTCTGCTTTGGAAATTGTCAGATGATTTTACAATTCCTTTTTCGCAGAGGTGAGCAATGGCCAATCACAAACTTGTTTGTCTGTGCACTTTTTCTTCTGACATTCATTAAAAAAAAAAAAAAAAAATGTTTCATTGTGTTGTCACATTTATTGGTTAAATGAATAAGATTGTGATGAGTAATGACAGTTTCTAATACATTTAAAAACAGCGATTTTTGTTGTATACCAGAATTTTAAAAAAAATGTGTTTTTCATGATTGACAAACAGCCACGTACAACACAGAGATGGCTTACCACTATATATCATTCATCTTTATTAACATAATAATTTTGATTGGATTCTGCAACTGAGCCTCATCCAAACACAGGATTTAAGTACGGAAACTGTTATTAATTATTTGTAATAATGCCAAATCATGCATCTGCTTGCTTTTCTATTTAATTTGAGTGTTTTTGTGAACTTTTAAAGTGTCTTAAAGTGTAAAGAGATTGTAAAGAGTAACAAAATAATGTATTTTGAGCATAAACACAAAGCAAACCAGCACCATTAGACTTGTTTTGTGAACTGGTTTTGTAACTCAAAATAATGATTTATTCATTCATAACTGAGAATCATTTATTATATTTCTCTCATAGCCGAGAAGAGCTAGGGAGAAAAAAAGAGGAAAATAAATATTATTTACTAAATGTAAAACTTTATTAATGATTATTATCCATGTAACTAATAAAAACTAATTAAAAAATATATTTTCATGTATTCTTTTATTTTACCTTTTACCTTATATTTAAGTATTTTATGACTTCAGTAGACTTAGTGCAATTTAGTGCACAACGCATATGTAGCATTTATATGATACTTCCATGGTTTTGTGTTCAATTTTTCTCCTCTTTTGTTTTCAACAGAAATATCAGCTATGCTGGGAGTCAGATAAAGTGGAGTGCGAATTGACATCAAAACAATCAAAATTCAATCAAAACACTTGTTTCAGCCCTGGCATAGTTACTGTGTTTTGCATTTGTAGGGAAATATTCCTTATATTATGATGAAGGTTTACAGTATTATTACATTTGACATTAATGTTCATCAAAAAAACGCTGTCGTTCAAAGAACACATACTAAATAAAATCATGACTACTAACAAGCAGATACTTAAGTCTACAAATAGCACCACCTAATATAACATCTAATGAAACTCAAGCTGAAATGTATTCAGTTGCTGGTCTTTGAACTCTCATGCTTCTGTCGGTCATATTTACGAGCGTGCATGAAGATGCTCTATTCAAGACATTCTTAAGTCAACAGGCTCTTTGAGACACCGACCAGTTTTTCATTTCAAAGGATCTAATCGCTTTGTGAAGAGTTTTCCAGATGGAGTAAGCACATGTTTGTGTGTGTGTGTAAGGTATGCCTGCATATCTTTTAGCAATTCATGTTGTCAATCAAACCTGAGAACTCATGGGAAAAGCTGTACTAAACAGGCTAAATCAATAACTGGTTAGAATAAGGTCAATTCTGATAAGCTCTAATTTAAGTAAAAGCCTACCGGCCTGATACATTAGAGCAGTTTTTACAACCTGAAATGCATAAATGTTTCCCTGCAGAACATGTTTTCCCAAAGGCAATATCATATATATACGAAGCACACAAATTAAATATTGAATTTAAAAGCCCTAATGGTATTAGTATAACTTTTTTA
>JAUMHP010000040.1:12248941-12263370 GCA_032361065.1 Enteromius trimaculatus | reverse complement strand
GTATATAATATATATATATATATATATATATATATATATGAAGCACAGAAATTAAATATTGAATTCAAAAGCCCTAATGGTATTAGTATACCTTTTTTCCACAGTTGTTCCATTAGCAACCAATGTCTGCGAATAATAGTTCAGAGAGGGGCAAAAACATTCAGGACATTTGATTCTCAGCCTGTGTTTCTCATGCCTGGAGGCGAAGTCTCTATTGCATTACAACAGAGAAATTTGATCCTTCACCACCACCCATTAGCAAAAGAGAGATGTTCTCATTCTTCTATTTCTATCGCTGGAGTAGAGGAAAAGGAAAGAAGGGAAAGGGTGTGTTTATGTGTGTAGCAAACCAATACACCGGGCAACTCCTGAAAGAGAACTGGAGAATGAGAGATGGCTGTGGAGATGCAGGCCACAGACAGACTGTCTGTGACAAAATGGAGGAGAGCCAGAGTAGGAGGGTGAGAGAGAAGACACTTGCAGGGGAGAAGACACTGGAAGTGGAAAAGAGAGTGATGGATAGGCGGAGGAGGGAAGATAAGAGAGGTCTGTAGGAGGTACAGGTATACAATATCCATGCATTACCTCCCGTGAGCTTTCCTATGGGGTGTCTGTAGCCTCAGGATAACACAGATATAGAGTGTCGGACTAACGGATGGAGAAAGTTTGAGAGTGCTAGATGTGGACCTGTGTTAAAGCAACAACTGTGTTATTATCGCACAGTTTAATACATCCCTTAAAAAAATCCTTTTGACATTTAACTCGTGTTACAGTACAAACATGAATCATACATTAAATTACGCAAAAAAAATCAAAATGAACAGAATTCATTTTTTTTTTAATGTACATAAGAAATAATGTATTGTTTCTAAAAGGGTCCGACAATTCCATAGGAATAATATGTTTTGGAATCACTATTTACGTTATTTTATTCATACCAATTATTGCAAGTGACAATTATCTGGTTTGGGGGGGTCTCACCCAGGAAGTAATTCAACCGCCACTGATAGTGTACTTCTTTCTTTCTTTCTGCCCATTTATGCTACAAAAAGGCTAAGTTTCAGCTTACGCATAGCTGGTGTAACTGGCCCCTGAATAGGGACTTTAAGGAATAAAGTTGGTTAAAAGTGTCAGTCAAATGCACATGTAATTGAAGCCACATAGCAACATGCTAAAAAATAACTGCAACACTTCTTTAGAAAATATAAAAATCTTTTCATGGGTTTATTTGTTCTCGTGTGACTGGCTTCATACCACTGCATATGTTTTGTGTGCATGAGTAGACACTAGCCTTGGGTAATATGGAAAGCCATGCGGTTGATATCCATGATCACAGAATTTTAAAGCTCTAACGCTCACGGCCACAGGTTTTTAGTGTGTTTGTACCCAAACCCAGAGGCTCAGTGCTGGGGTAAGATCAGGTGAGCTACCGTTTCCTGAAACCTTATCTGAAGCGCTCTTGCTCCCTCGCTATAAATCACCAAATACTCTAGACACACCCTGAAAAATTAACACAAAAAGGATGAGAAAAGAGAGAATATAAAAGGAGAAAACAGGTAAATTAGCTTTGAAAATAGATTCATGTTGTATGAGAGTGCATGAATGTGATTACATAACGAGTTAAAACATTCAAACATTAGTCAAAGGAAATGTAGGCATAAAAAGGTGTTCAAAGGTGTAATACTGTTCAAAAGTTTGAATCATTCTAATATGCAAGAAATGAAAGAAATCATTCTAATATGCTGATTTCCAGCTTAAGAAACATTTTGTATTATCAATGTTACACTGGTTTTTATTACATTATATTTTCAGAAACCAGATTTTTTTTAATACGTTGAAAGTTTTTTAATAGGAAGTTTAAAAAACAGCATTTAGTTGATGTAGTTTTTTTTATGTTTTTTTTTAATTTTCTTCACTGTCACTTCTGATTGATTTAATGTGTTTTAGCTGAATAAAAGTATAATTTATAATATCAACATATCAGCATAAATATTATTGGTGGTCAACATCTTCATATTAATGCATCCCTACAAATTACAGCCAAATAGCACCTAACCTGATGAATAACACTATTAAGACATAAGCCACGCTAATATTAAACGCTGCCACGTACTGTAGCTTATCCTGCTGTGCTACAGACAAGAATGATGCCTCAAATCATGTGGTTTGTTGACGAGAAGCTGGCCTTTACATTTCTAAACAAACAGACTTACAATTTTCACAATTGCATTGCATTCAAATAGGCCAGATACGGGCCAGGAACCACTCACAACATCCTACACAATAAAAAAAAAAGGCTGTTTATTGGCGCTGATGTTTCCCTGAAGAACCTTTAACATTATGGAACCTCTCTGATGCACAAAAGATTCTTCATATTGGAAATTGTTCTTCTGATTACTAACATTTTGACACACTGAGAAAAAAGGTTATTTTTTGACATCACTATGAATACCCCTATTTTAAAGAGTGTATCATTATGTTGGCAGGTTGTTCACAGGCAAGAGGCATTCATATTATCTTGAGTAAATGTCTAGTTGACACCATCTGAACACAGCTCCCCGCCAGGTGGTACAGTGATTCAATGTCCATTGTTTGAATGGACAGCATAGACACCTGGACCCATAAAAAACCCAGAAGTGCATGAAAAATTGCCAAGACTCTGAAATCTGTTGTTTGTTCTCCTCACTAACAAACACCTACGAGTACACATTTAGTTCAGAGTGGCGAATAGCCTCATGTATCTTAACTTGCCCTGTTTAAACCCTCTCATCCCCCACAGTAGAGGTGCTTAGGTAATGTAATCCTGTCTCACTCCATCTCCCGTAATAGATGAACTCTGTTCACGTCAGCTCCTAGTGTGACCAATACATCACAGGTGTCTAGCGTTCTCTCCCTAACACACACACACACATACACACTCTCAGAGGGAAATAAATTTGAGCAATAAATAATGAAACGTCCCGCTGTCTCAAACAGATGTATCAAAGAGACCGTCCCTTGCCGAACGCACAAGAGAGTGGCAACGAGAACGCGGCAGAAAGAATCAGGCGTGGTAAGATTCAAATGAGGTTTTGTTGATAATACATTTACATAACAGAGAAAAGCTCATGTTTAATTGATTTTGTCTGAATTTATTCGGCAGAGCCCTAAGCCTCAAAGAACAGCGCTGGGTAGATGCGACCCAGCAAAAGCGCCCTCAGACTGCACATCGCAACCACGAGATTAGGGCATTAGTCTTGCGCCGCTTTTTTCTCTTTTTCAAATGAACGTCGTTCACTGAAATATGCATTTAGAATCCTAACAGGTATGCTGTCATGTTATTATGCTTTGCTTTTTTGCTTGGGGCAAGGCCTCTGAGAAGCTCAGACAGAGGGTGAATCGACCACTCTGCAGATTTTTTAACAATCTGATCTAAGATGCCCAAAGAAAAACCCAGATCAGATATATTTCTGCATTTGGTAGACGATTTTATCAAAAAGCACTGCAGTGCAGCTATACAGTTTATCTATTCATGAATTCCATGAAAATCGAACCCATGACCTTAGCATTGTTAGTGCCATGCAATACATAAAAAATCTCAATATCAATTGAAATATATGTATTAGAATTTATATAGAACTATATAAATATAAGTTCTAAAATAATTATTTCATTATTCATTTACATAAATTAGTGCTGTCAAACATTTAATTGCGTCCAAAATAAGTTTTTGTTTACAGAATTGATTCGTGTGTACTGTGTATTTACTATGCATATAAATCATAGACTGTAAAAAAGTAAAAATATATGCTGTATAAAAATATAATAGTATATTATATACTGTATAAAAATATAAATATATACACAAATATACAGTATAACATTTGAAAGTATTTACATGTATGTATTTATATTCCTATAATTTATATTATATATAAATATATTTCATACTGTATATGAACATAATACAAACACACACACACACACACACACATATATATATATATATATATATGCATGCATGCACATTTCACAGGTTAAGAGCCTAGCCCAAGCTGAAAACCTAAAAATATTAAATTGTAAAAATATATAATAATATATTCTAATATTAAATATAAAATTAGAAGAAATGTTGAGTTGCTTCAATTAAAATGTATTGTATCACTGTATTAAAATTATCTAGGTGGATTGTGTGAATGTGATTTCCTGCGTCTGATAAAGCATTAATTCTTCAGCTCAAACTCATATTCACAATAAAACATTAATTTGAATGTATGCTGAGGAAAGCAGTATCTTTGCCTTTCATCTGTTAAAGATGATTTCCATAGGGCTGCTCATGGTGTTGAAAGTACTGATGTCAATGAAAAAGTTTTTAATAAAAAAAGTTTAAATAATAAATGTGCGAACTGTGAATATTTATTTATATATAAAGGCACTCAAATACAGTATATATTTAAACAAATATTTACATGCATTTACATGTATTTATATTCATAAATGTTTTATATATAAATGTAATACTGTATATGAACATTTTTCTAAAATATGTGCATGCCTGTTTGTGTATTTATATACTACATAATAAATATACACAGTACACACACAAATATAATTTAAACTAAAACTTTTATTTTGAATGTGATTACCATGATTAATCATTTGACAGCGCTACTTGAAAGGAAAAATATTTTCCTTATTTACAACCATATTTCAGTCTCTTTAGATATAAAAGTCTCAGCTCATCTCAATGTAACTAAAATCACCATCACATGCACCATTTCCAATACAAAATACTATAACTAAATTATTACTTATATAAAATATTATTTATTGAATGTTAAATATATTCCATAAACAACAACACCCATCATAAAGTTGTAATTCAGTCAAAACTACAATGGCAGCACTCTGATATACAGCATTAATGTTGCATAAAATATAACGTGATGAAATTTTGCTCTCAGCTAAAACTATTTGCTCTGGAACAAATAATAGATTAAAAAGACTGCCTGTTATATCTGATATAGAGACATCAGAGCCAGCGGTAAATTCAAGATCTGGTCGAGGTAAGACTGCTCTCAGTGTGTTTAAGTGGTTGGAGTTGTTATTACTGATTATCACTCTCATCAGCCTTATAGCAACGTGTTTTATTTTTTGATGCTTTTTTGTATTATTTTGTATATATTATAAATTGCATCTGCATTAAATTACTGAGTTTTGTAAAGATGCATTATTTTAACAGTTGACTAAAACAATGGCTAAATATTTAGTTAATCCCCCTACTCCACGAAGCCTGTGATGTCAGTTAAACTTTTTTGTTTTGTTTTTCGTTTTAAATATGTGCAGTGATGAATTATTCATAAGACCAAAATCGGATATTAAAAAAGTAAAAAGGGTCAATTTTGATATTAAGTTCAAAATGAAATTTCACTGCAGCACAAATGTTCTATATACTTCATATTCTCTTTGTGAAACGACCTATTTAACCACTTTTCAGAAACTAATTTATACATACCTAATTGCCTCCAGTGTAAAATTCAATCACTGACAGTTAATTCGACGAGAATGTGCTGGTGTGTGTCGACAGAGAGAAAGAGAAAGATGAGGAGAGTCTCCCTTAATAGCAATAATTCTGATAAAGAAAAAGAGTTCAGAAAGGGTAGCAGTTTGCTGGAGTAGCGCTTAACCAAATGTCTCCTCTGTGTGAGTGTACGTAACTTTATTTCTTTCTAAATAATTGCTTTCAGTCAGTCTGAGCTGCTCAACATTAATATGTCAAACTGACAGTAAGCGTCAGGACCGGAGGTTAACCGCTGCCATCGACCAACAAAAGCTTTATACCCTTTAACCCTCTGGGCCAGTGCTGCCACTTCTACATATTTTAAGCATCTTTTGTGTTGTTTGTTTATAAAGTTGTCTCAGGCTACATCTTTTTGGGGATAATTTCCAAAATACAATGAATTGGCCAGCAAAATCTTTTACATGCTGTTAAAGCCATACGTTATATTGTAATTATTAAAGGAAGAGTGACACTCCACCACATACTATAAGGCCATCCAAGATGTGAATCCACCTACATATTCATTTACAACAGTTTTTACTTGTAAATAGTGCTTAATATGTCCACAATTCTCTCCTGATTTACATAAAACATGTTTTCAGTAGAAAAATCAGTATTAGTAACCTGGGCCTGCCCATACTTCCTTTGACGCTACATTCATTTCGCAGGCAAGGCCTTTACTGAGCAGCAACAATCGTTTGACTCTGGTGTTGCAGCTGACTGGCTGTGAATACCAGCTACTCTCATATTAATCTGGCAAAACCGGCAGAAATCGCTTGACGACATTTTCCTACTGCTTTAATGAAGCTGGCTACAATTGGTTAGTGTCTTCAGGTTTCGTCGCTACGCATTCATCATCGGAATGAGTGGTCTGATTGGTTGTAGATTCGTCCAGTAGTATACAGAGGCATCTGATGGAAGCAGGTTAAGCCTCTGCCTCCCAGAAGGCGGGTAGAAAGGTAGCTTGGCCAGACTAAGCTCCTATGAGCTTTATAGTCGGGGAAACCAGGCTCCAGTTTTGGTGCAGTTGGAGTTCAGAGTTTAATTCACATATAAACAATCAATGTAAACACATTTAAAATCATATCCATTAGCAATAAATTTACCCATGAGCCCGACTCTGGTTTATTGTTGCTTATGTTGGCTTTTTCCTGGTCAGACCTGGTTGGCATGGTTTTGCAGGATCTGGCAACACAGCCCTGGTCTGTAGCGTTCTCTATCCATTGAGTTTCCCTTACCCGAAATGCCTCATATTTCTTTTACCTAAACCCAGACAACAGAAATATTTCTTGTTAAATCCTGTTGTAAAACAACAGGGAGTTTAAAATGTCAAACTACTCATTCCTGTCACATCATGCAAATGTTCTAATTTGTGGGTAGGCAGTCCTGTGCTCTCTTTATGCAGAACACATACAAGCTTCATGTCAGCAGCTTCACAACCATCATAATAAGAAAGGAAAATTAATTATTTTTCACCTTGAAAGAGGCACTGAGGTGTGTTTGGAATTCCAACCGTTTTATCGGTTACTTCTCGGTCAAACTCAGTTTTTTTTCTTCTAAACTTTTTATTGGGTCTTAAGGATCAGTGATCCGATGCTGATCCTGATTGTGCTGCACTTAAATACACTTACAAATTGACTTTTGCGTCGTTTGATTTAGTTAATTAAAATGAGCTAATGAACTCCAATTCGTTTAAAAGTGTAAAATAAGTTGATTTAATGCATGTGGGATGAATGGGACAAAGTATTCTTGTAAGTTTAGCAGCCTTGGTGAACGCAAAAGACTTCTTTGAAAAGTACTTTACAAATTTATATTAAACACAAACTTTACAATGGTATCGAATCCTTTAGAATCTCTCTACAATTTGCATGATGGTTGAACATAAACAAGGACAACATTCAAATGGCTTTGACTCAGTAATATGTCAAGGTTTGGAGTCATTATGTTCAAATGCAAATTCACTCATTTACAGACGCTGAAGGGCTTGCATGGACCTGTTCCCTCTGCATTAAAAGATATATTTTCATTTAGGGCCTCTTATTCTAATATGCATTAATATAAGCATTACAGCACATCCAATTTTGTGCCCTGGCATGAATGAGCGTCGGTGTTCACTAATTTTGTAACACCATGCATTGAAATTTCTGAACTAATGTGTCTGTGAATAGTGAGTTGATCAGGCTGCTGCAGGTAAGCAGGTCGCAGCTGTTTGTTCCGAATCTAATGCGATCTAATCATGTCAGCTACACTCAGCCACACACCCTCATCCTCTCTCTCTCTCTTTCTCTTGCTCACTCACTCTCTTGTCTCTCTTACCCCCTTTCGCTCTGGTGAACAAGCTCTGACTCACTCATTTCTGAGATGAAGAGATATACCTTCATTCTGTCCAATGCAATGCACTGGGAAGCTACAAATATATACTTTTTAAAATGTGTCAGTGTTTAAAGCCCAGAATGAATTAATATTTCAATATAAAGATTTCAATAATAATTTCATTTCATTAAGCATTTTTTTATTCAAAGCATCTTGCAAATGATGAGCATTGCAAGCCATTTATTATACAAGCAAACAATGCCAAGTTTTAAGTATGAGCCGCATTAGTACACAATCCAGAGCAGAAGAGACATGAAGAAAAGGAAAGAAGAGAGAGGAAAAAACAATGACAGGAGTTTGACACAATGACACAAGTGCTTGTGGTGATTAAAAGTTTAATACAGATGAATACAAATGAAAGGAATAGTTCACACAAAAATCTAAATTTGCTGAAATTAACTCATCCTCAGGTCATCCAAGATGCAGAGCAATTTGTTTCTTTATTGAAACAGATTTGAAGAAATTTAGCATTACATAATTTCCTCACAAATGGATCCTGCAGTGAATGGGTGCCGTCAGAATGAGAGTCCAAACATCTGATAAAAACATCACAATAATTCACAGGTAATCCACATGACAACAGTCAGTTAAATAACATCTTATGCATGCTTGTGAAAAACAAATATACCAAAAAGGCTATTTTCTTTAAAACGTTGGCTTCTGGCCAAAATATGAGTCCATAAAAATACCCTGTTGTCTTCTCACATCAGAATCCAGCAACACATTTGTATAGAACTGATTTGGGCTGTTTTTGCTTCTAAACAGTACCTGATCGGTGTATATTTCTCTCCTGACTGAGACAAGTTGGCTTTCCCTAGAGAAAGCAATATTATTTTCAGAGAATTTGCATTTTGTATTTTATGATAGAGCTGTTTCTTACAGCTTTTCACTTCACCAATTGTTAATTAATAGACTGGAGTCATATGGATTACTTGTGGAACATTGCGATGTTTTTTTATCAGTTGTTTGAACTCTTATTCTGACGACACCCATTCACTGCAGAGGGTCCATTGATGACCAAGTGATATAATGCTAAATTTCTCCACTTTTTCTAATTGATGACCTTTAGATAAGTACATATTCATTTTCATACTTTTGACCTATTCCTTTAATGCAAATTAATGGTAAAAATGAAACACACCGACATGGCATTTTCCAAGGTCGGTCAGTGATCACGGAGAACAAAGGTCATATTTTAAAAGATGAAATCTTATACAATCAGTTAAAGTGTATAATTCCAGTTTGAATAAGAGAGACTTTGAAATAATGACAGACAGAACTCTGAAATGAGGTAAATTATCATACTGTCTAATAAACATTAATATTGAATTATTATTTAATTGCATTACAAAAAAGACCATGACCTATAAATCCTTTAGCATTTTATTTTACAATATAACACTGCATTAAATACTTTATATTATTATTTTATAATATTATGGATATTTTAAATGACAAAGTATAATATTATAAAGACGTTTTTTATGTTGGTTTTGGGATGATTTATTATTCATTCTTTGTGAAATTTGTCCAATAATAGATTTGTTTTCCTTAAAAATTATTTTAAAATCAGTTAAATGGGTTTAAAATCAGTTTTACTGAGATATTTTCAGAGATTTTCAGGGTTCCAGCTGAAACTAATTAGAAAATTACTAGAGTCCCACTAAAAGAGCATTCTCATTCTTATTTTATGTTAAAATTATATTCATATATATATAAAGACTGCACTGTTACTCGCTTCTGTAGGTAGTTCACTAGATTTTGTAACAAGCAGAGGAATAATTCCACCCCAAACGTAATAGTAAAACCACACAGGGCACATATCATATATTGCAATTAGCTACAATTGAATGAATTCCCTTAAAAAAATAATTCTTATATCCTCATATTCTTTTATAGCAGTAATATTGAATGCACTCTATTTTTGCACTGGCTTCTCCACAGCACTCCTGCTAATGACAGGCTTGAACTGCTGCTGCTTTTCCTAGATATGTGCTTTTGCTCCTTGCATTGTTCTGTACAGTTTATATTTTCGAGGTTCTCTTGTATGTATTCACAGAGGTCTCCAAGTCTTTTTTATTCCCTTTCTTCATTTATATTCTACCCAGCTTCGGTTCTTCAGACAGAACCACTTTCTTTTTTACCAAACACGCTCGTGTGTGCGCCCCACCTTTCTCCTCTAGAGCAGAACATCTCTGAATTTTTCCCTCTGAACATGAAAAACCTTCCACAAGATGTTATAAAAGAAACAAGTAGTTACCAAGTCAAGTATAAGCCCCGTCTGGGAGCTTGTTAGTAAATCCGAAACAAGTGATTCTCACTGTAGACTTGTTTCGTGAAATTCTCACCATTTGCTTATTCTAGCTCAACCTAATGATTCCTCAGTGGCTCCCTCACGTGCTGTAGAGGAGGAAAAAGACTTGTTGCTCTCATTTGTGAGCGTGCAGATGCACGGCTTGTCTTGTTTTATCTGCAGGGAGAGGAACACTTCTCATAATTGAAGAAGCGGTGAATTCATTTTCAAAGACGTGTTAAGAATTGCTCGAGATCAAAGCAGTTCTGCTATCTGTCTTCCCCACCTGCTCTCTGTGATTCCTTTCTTGCAGTTTTTCCATAAAAGGAAGGCGTGAATTGGAGAGCAAAGGATTAGCAATTTCGGGGCGATCTTTAAGCTTCTTTCCCATACGTGATTCTATATAGTTTCCAAGGAGTAGCAAGTTTAGATACTGTAATAGATTCACACAGACAACATGACACGGAGCAAAATGTTGAGATTTTATTACGGTTGTCTAGAAAACTTGAATCAGACTGTGTATTCAGATATTTGTGTGTGTGATGAGAGTGTACTTGTAGTCATATTGCTTCTTTTTCCTTTTATATAATAAATTCATTTCAAACTGAATAATGTATGGTCAGATTGATTAAGACACAGACAGTGGATTAAAGATTCTGCTAAGAAAATCAGTTCATTGTAAAATAACGAGTTATAACATCTCATGGATATTTATGAACACTATTTTAAAACATTATAATAAAACCATACTTTTTTCCTGTGAGGCTAATAATAAGGCTAATGTGAGCTTATATTTTCAACTTGAAAAAAATGCAATGTTTATTACATAAACCTAAGAGTAATATAACATAAGTAGAATGTTCACATATCCTATACTCAGTGGGTCTGTTGAGAAACCATCAAAATAAAGTGTTAGCATATATTTTGCAGACACGCCGCTCTACTAATACTCTAATGAAGACTAGTTGACATGCAGTTGCAGAGTTTCTTATCAACAGCTGTCTAAAGAGTACCATCAAACAAACTGATAAAAAAAAAAAAAAAAAAAAAACTTCAAAGCAAATGTGTCATATTATACATTCATCTGACGTGATATCTGATCTTATGGCTGTTTGAGAAAAAAATTGTATTGTTATTATTTTTACTTATAAGTGGCATTTGTCTGGCAATATATGAGACTTACTACGGAGACACTTAAGGGACATGGTGGAGGAAAAAAATCAGGGTGGTTGAAGTAAAAATGTTTTTCAAATCTTTTGCGTTCTCTGGCAGAAAATGTTGTGTTCCTCTGAGAAACTTTGCGTTCTCTGTAAAAGTATAAATGTACAGAGCTGTCTGAAGCACTGGAAGCAGAAAGTAAACAGGAAGTGTTTATCTGAGCTCAACTGGTAATGCCAGAGAAAGCGAAAGTTTTGCAAGATTTTTTCTCCTAACCCGTGTTTTCCACTCACCCAGAAATGTCACTTAAGGGGCTCTGTAACTTATAATGCATTCTAACTATGAGAAATATAATCCGTTGTATTAAGTGGATGAATCATTGTGTATTATAACTGATCATACTCTTAAAAGCTACAGTATAACCACAAATAATAGTTTTTTTGAATTTTCTATTCATCAAAGAATCCTGAATTAAAACGTATTACACAAACTTGAAGCAGCTCTTTTCCACATTCAAAGTTACATAGTTACACTTAATTTCGATAGTCCAGGGCTGTCCAAACTCGGTCCTGGAGGAGTTTAGGAGATTAGCTCCAACCCTAATCAAACACACCTGAAGCAGGTAATCAAGCTCTTACTAGATAAATTAGAAATTTCCGTGCAGGTGAGTTGAAGCTAAACTCTGCTGGACACCGGCCCTCCAGGACCGAGTTTGGACAGCCCTGCGATAGTCCATTTAGAAATTCTACTACTATAAGTAACTTTGTAACTATATGTCAACTACATGTCAACTCATTCTCATTAATTCTCAACTACCTGTCTACTTAGTAGAATAAGTTGACATATACCTGCAAGGTTTCTGATCATCAGTATGTAGTATGTTGTGGATCCACCAAAATAAAGTGTTAAAAGATATTAAGCAGACAGTCTACTAATACTCTAACGACTGCTAGTTGACATGTAGTTGCCAAGTTACTTACTGTTAATAGTTGTCTAAAGGGGACTGTTGAAATAAAGTGTTACCAAAAATTTCTAAACTGCAAATCAGAATGCTAGAATGATTTCTGAAACGTCATGTGACGGTGAAAACTTAATCAATCCATTAATTGTGTGTGTGTGTGTGTCAGTGGTGGTGCTACATTGAATTACTCCCTGGGTGACCCCCCCCAACTAGATAACTGACACTTGCAATAAATGGCATAAATATCAGAAAATGCTATGTACACTTGGTGTAAATAGGCGCTGCCAAAAAATAATGAACCAAAAATGTATTATCCATATGGAATATGGAATCCATATGAAGAAAAAACAAAACCTTAACTACTCTTTCTTTCCCTTTCTCGCCTGCACTTATTTGAAGATTGCCTGTTATACAGTATTATGAGCACTTCCTAAGTTGTTTTTGCCTCAGTATGACTAATTGCTTATTGTTTTTCCCCACCTGTAAGTCGCTTTGGATAAAAGCGTCTGCTAAATGAATATATGTCAATGTAATAAATAAATAATATAATAAATATACACAGCACACATACTGTACTATGTAAACAAAAACATTCATTTGGCAGCTTGACAGCACTAATATATATATATATATATATATATATATATATGCATTATTGCAGATAAATATATAATACTATAATGTATCTGCAATAACATATTTTGACAAAAAGTCAGTGAAAAGTACAGTTGCTTGCACAGCTTTGGATAAATCTGTAGACAATCATGTCTTCCGAGACAAAATGCAGACTTGTAAATGTACAACCTGTTTTACAAATGGACCTTTGGAGGGCATATTTCATAGCAGGACAACCACTGCGTTTCATCAAAAGAACTCGGTCACATTTGACATTGCAAAGGTTCATATTCTAGCTGTCTCCTAACCAAAGATCAGCACACACCCACAGATACACTCATCGTACAAACAATCTGTTCTGAAGGAGGACAGAGAATGAACTTAAGTTCAGATCATTAGTGTGCGTGCCACGACATAAACCATTGTAATTCTGTTTGATAAATCAATTGTCCTCTGGGTAATGCGATAGTCCCGCAGCACGTCCTTCCCGTTGACCGGCTGTTCATCAGGAAATTAGGCGATGCTAAAAATGAAATGATGGCCTCATATCAGAAAGAGGTCCGGGTTTTAGGATAGAAGCTGAAGGACGAGCACATATTAGGATTTAATTGATTAATATGCAAATGTAATTTGGGGTTAGTTGTACTTCCTAGAGTCACATATGATCTTTTTTGAACGATGTCCTGGCTGTGCTATTAAAACAAATGGTTTCATTAGAAAATCCCTCCGCTATACAACCTATTTAACAATAAAGGTAATTACACCGCTATCACCCGACGACGGGAATAAGAACTCAGGCGGGGAGATTACAGTACTTAATTAACATTAAGTGTTTTCAATCCAATCAATCCTCATTGTGGTGTGAGTTTCACAACTTCATAAAACTGCAGTCAAAAGCCAGTCTTGCGCAGCTAATGTTGAATAAACCACTTTCGGCCTGTAAAATGATTTGTTGCAGAGCTTTAAATTTAAACCCAATTTCATATTGGAACTGCAGGGGACCTTTTCTGCAAAACTGTGACAACACCACTGCTATCCTGCTAATGTACCAATGACATTAGCTGGACTACTAAAGGACAGGAGTTTCCTAAGGCACACTCCCAGTGCTCTTTAGTGGATCGTCTAATAATAACACATGCCATCACTAAAAATAATCAGATCTGTCACAAAACAATAGTTCAAATATAAAGACCAAAAATTCAGAGGCCCCATAAGGTGCATGGGAACCTTATATTTAACATACTTAAGTTAAATATTCTAACACATAATTATACTGCTCAAAATTAATACTAAATGTGTTGTATTTAGACACTCTGGTAGAATTCTGACTTTAGTTCTTTAAAAAGATATGTATGTTATTATGTAGAGAATACAAAAATTAAAAAGGGATCTACACATTATATAGCGCATTATATAAATTGTAAATAGAGCCATATTGCAAAATAATTGAATAGAATAAAATGTAAAAAAAAAAAAAAACATTAAAATTA
>JAUMHP010000040.1:12227832-12239837 GCA_032361065.1 Enteromius trimaculatus | reverse complement strand
AATAAATATATAAAAGGGCAAAACAAAAAAAAGTTTGAGGTAAGTTTAAGGGAAATTTAATTAAACTGTTAAACTGTTAAGTTATTACCTGTAATTTAAAATAGATGAAATCAATACAAATGTATATAGGATACATTTCAAACTGTGTGATGTGTGTTTAATATTAGAAATTAGAAATATTACAAATTAAAAATAAATAAATAAATAAAAAACCACTACAGCATCAACAGCTGTTTGACCTTCAATGGAAATTACACTTCCTGAAATTTAAATTTGAATTCTGTCTTCCATTTTCTATATTAGTTTACTGGTATTTCATTGTAATTTACAGGTTTTCTAAACCTTTTCTATTTCTAAATAATGCACAACCCTACACACACACACAAACAAAATTACACACTCACTCACCCCACGGGTGACGGTTAGAGGGAGTCATGGTGGACAGCATCCATCTTTGGGTTGATGAGGTGTTTGGAGGACACTGTTGTGCAGTGAGGTGACAGTGACATAACACACACCTTCAGCCAGCAATGACTCAAGCAGATCCTGTCCACTCAGCTGAAGAAATCATTTTCCACCCTAACACACACACATATACGCATTTTCATCATCTCGTCTAGAGTGACTGAGGAGATTATTATTAACAGAGTGGCAGAAATGAAATTTGTCCCAGGAATGTAACTACTTTTGTCCCTCGAGACACAGATCTGGCATTTCATTTGAAATCACGTCCTTATCTGATGTGAGAAAGACACGATCATGTTGTTCATACACAAAAGTAGTGGCAACACTGAAAAGGCAATGTCATCACACAATGACCAGTGAAGCAACACTTTTCAAACAGGTAATACCTCCATCGCTGAAGAAAAAGCCCCTGTAATAGAACTGTCAGTGAGTAATAGGACTTCACTCAAGGGCCTTTTAGAATGTGTTTCATTCTAACCTTATCAGTCAATCAGTGAACTTATAAAGAAACGTGTGGAAATTCAAGCATGTTTTCAGAGACACCTTTTCAGTAGATGCACAAAGGCCTATTTATTTACACCACAACAAGTGAATTGCTGGTGAAAATCACAAACGAAACCATTGAAATGCATGAAAAGCTTTCCTGAAACCAAAACAATACAAGCATGAGAATAAAGTTTTTACTTGCAATTGTGACTCTCTTGGAATGCAGTAAAAGTAAAATAGTATGTTATAATAGTGTATCTTTGTTTATGAAAATATCGTCCTATCGATACCAGTAGATAGCAGTATCTACAGCTTAATGTCTTCATTTTTTCAGCCGAACAAACAAAACATAGCACGACGCAATGAAATACACAAAGCAAACAAAAGGCTACAAATCAAAAACTGTTGCTTCTATAGACATATAATTATACAAAACCTCATAAAAATACTCACAAACATCCAAAAAATATTTAATTTGAATATATTTAATTCAGTTACATCGAGAGTCTGGTTTAATCTTGCATTTCATAGGATTTTGATGAATTTCTGGTACTAGCTGAACTGGAGAGGTAAAAAAACAGTAAGTTTGTTTATTGTGTAATATCAAATAAGCAGTTTTCAAAATTAAACATCGTTCTCAATGTTAAAGAATAGCACCGTCTACACCATAACTATACCAAAAAAGGATGTACAGGTAACGTTTGTAACCCAGGTTCCCTGAGACACGGGAACGTGTACTGCGTCTCTAGACGCTATGGGAAAAACACATTTTTTCCTCCTAACTGAAGCCTTATTTAATCACGCAGTGAAACCATTGCCATTGGTCGCTGCAGTGGTACTTTGATAAACCAATCGGCAGGACGCGGTGCTATGGCGACCAATGGCCGTCGCTCCCGCCGAAACCCGCCAGAATGGGCGGGGCCGGGCATGTATATATGGAGACCGCTTTGCCGGGGGATTTAGGTTACTTTGACAGAAGCAAGGAACGCAGTACTCGTTCCGTGTCTCATGGGAACCTGGGTTACAAAAGTAACCTGTACATTCCCTGTCGACACTTCACTCATACTGCATCGCTAGACGCTATGTGAACGCAATTCAATTCCGCCTTTGCTGTAAGTGTAGAACGAGAAAGCCTGACAGCGGACCGAGGAGAAACCAGAGGCGCGCAGTCACATAAGCATGCAGAGAAACACAATGCCCCGCATATGTGTTAAATCATCCTATGTGTTAAATCGGCCTCCTTTAAGCGCACAGCACATGAGCGATGCAGCTTGCTACTGAAGTATGAACAATGCCGCTGAATGGCGGCAGTCGTTTCGCGAATTGAAGGGTGTAACCGTGTTTTATTATCCCCATGACCCAGTCTGATACCCGGGAATGGCGCGCCAGGCATTCTCCCGTTGGGATAAAGGGTTTATTATGTCTAGTTTATTGTCGCTGTTTAGGGACCTATAACTTAAGACATTTTGTGCTTGAGTGAAACTGCTATTTTTGTAATTTTGTGGGTGCGCTGTGAAAACAGCGTGCTGCATGGGCGCTTTTACGGACCCTATGTATATGTGCAGCAAATACACCGAAAACAGAGCAGAGAGATCGTTGCCCACTCTCTGCCTTGTGCCTTGACTAGGAAGGCGCCGGAGACGGTGGGTCCACCACTATCTTGGGCCGGAAGTGTCGCATGGCCTGTGACACCTTCTGTTCCTCAGTAAATCTCTCCACAAAGCCCTCCACGGAGGGGCCAAACAGCCTGCTGACGGCGCGGAAGGGGCGGGGTCTCCAGACATGCTGACATGCTGTCTTCCTGCAGCTCATCCTCACTCAATCCGAACGACACGAGGTCGCTCGCAGACGCAGAGGGACGAAGGTGTTCGCTCGCGAAGAGGATGGGAGAGAACTCTGTAATAGGCGGCGGTGAGGCATGTGGGCATGTGACATCACCTGACTCGACGCGCCGCCTTCTGCCCCGCTGTGTCTTGTGAGCCGGGGGAGCACAAGGGCTGAAATCACGTCCTAAAAAGGACTCCATCCTGGCGCGAAGTCCCAATGCTGAGCAACTCTCAGAACGAGCAATTCAATCCGGAGAGGGCGGCTTCTGCATGAGGCGATCCGCAGACAGAGCAACGGAGACCGGGCATGTTGCTCAGGAGGTAAGAATTTGCTCTTTTAGAGGCACTTAAAGATGCCTATGCCAGTTAGGTGTAAGGGAAATTCTTCCAGCTGCAGGCGCTGATCTCTTCCGGCGCAGGCTTCTTTGTCAGGACCAGCAAGGCCCTCGTTGCTGAAGGAGAATGATTTAAATCCGCCGGCGAAGCAGCCGCCATATATACATGCTTGGCACCGTCCATTGGATGCCCTAGCACGGCGTCCTGTCAATTGGTTTATCAATGGCCGTTGCAGTTTCACTGCGTGATTGAATAAGGCTTCGGTTAGGAGGAAAAAGTGTGTTCTTCCCATAGCGTCTACCGACGCAGTACGAGTAAAGTGTCGACAGGGAACAGAGAAACAATATCATAGGGATTCATTTTCAGAATAATGTTTTCCAGCTGATCAACGATGCAAACATTCAATTCAATCAATCCTGCTACAGCTGACACACCTTCGGCTTATAATAAACAGACAATATCGTTTGCTGGTGTGGATGCAAATATAGTTATCGTTACCTTTATAGGTATCGTGCATGACAATCTAAAAGTCTTTACTCTCACTTTTGATCAGTTTAATGCATTCTTGCTGAATAAAATTATTAATTTCCTTCAAAGCTCTTTTAAAGTTACATGTAAGAAAGTAGTGAGTGTATAGTGTTTATTTGATGTAAATGTTTACTTTTTATGTTTGCTGTGTTGTTTATCAAAGGGCCCCAGTATAATAGGAATATATTTCCTTGTTGCCGTCCCAAGCCTTCAAGAGCACGATGGGACTTTCGTCATAGACTTTAATAGGAACAGAAACCATTACTTCAACATTTACAGTGCCATAGTCTACCAGTTAAGCTATGCTAAAATAGCTTGTATAATCTAAATACATTTAAGCAAAGAGTTCAGCATTGATTTTGCTTCACCAACAAACAGCAATGCAAAATGTTTTATTATGTATTATAACAAAACAGACACTTATTTATCCAAAGGTTTGCCATAATATACATATTATCAGTAAGTGTTTGCTGAACCTGGCCTATATACATTTAATCAGAGAACACAGGACAGTCACAACAAAAACAACAGGTGAGCAATGAACAGCACCGGCTGCATACCGAGCTTGGATCCGCGGCAAAACATTTCCATGCAAATCATCCCATTCATCACTCTCCGTGTCACACGCGTTCACATGCACACGCATGCAAACACATAATACACATACAGCCTCACGCAAACACGCTCGCCTTTCTGTTTACTGAAATGAAGCATGCTGTCTGTATGATGAATGGGTTTTTTTAAGAAAGCTCTCCAGCAGCCTCTCCTCCGCCCGGTTCTTCCCTGTCTTTCCCACTCACCCCTCCAGCTGAAGTCTGTCTGCCTCTGCTTTTGTATTTTGAAAGTCTCCCTGCTCATTAGTATTTCACAAGTCTCTCCAGGGGTCTTCGTTCTACCCTCTCGACAGACTGTCTAAGAAGCACACTGCCGTCCACTCATTTATCACTAACCTGTGAAATATCAGAGTATGACTTTGACTTGATCATGGGGCTGAAGTGTGAAAAGTGCTCATTTAAAAAGTGCTCATACAGAGGTAGGGCAACAGAAAACGTAATTTTAAGAACTGAAAGAGGTCGGACTAATTAGATAAACAGAAAAGTAAACCTAGTAAGGCTGTCAGTCGATTCAAAACTTTAACTCTGAGTGACTGAAGTGAATTAACTGAATGATTTGCAATTAATGATATATCTATATCTGCTGAATATAAACCTCAAATGGAGACGATGCATCACGTTATTTTGGAAGGCTAGTAAATCATATAGTAAAAAGTGCGTTTAGAAGCCAATATATTATATTGACATTCAGTACAAAGAAATCTATTTTGCATTCAGGTTTGACAAACCAACTCAAGCAGGCTTCATTATAAATAAGCCTATCATATAACAAATTACATCCAAAATGTATTTATTTATTGTAGGTCAGTTTGTTTCTTCATCAGAACAGATTGGGAGAAATTACAGCATTACATTACTTTACAAATGTTTAGATTAGGTTCAACTGTATTGTCATTACACATGTACAAGTACAAGGCAACGAAATGCAGTTTAGCTCTAACCAGGAGTGCAATAAGCAGCAAGTGCAGGATAAAGGTACAGGTTATAATTGTGCTTATGGAGGATATGTACAAGAAGAAACTGGATAGTTACTGATGGATGTACAATAATATGAACATAATATACAGTTTGTATTAACTATAATCGGGAATGGCAAGTAGGTGAACATAGGTTGCTATAGTAATCATGAATATGCAATAGATATGAACATTATTTACAGGTTGTTATTTACTATATCCTCTGTATATATCCTGCTTTCAGAATGAGAGTCTAAAGAGTTGCTAAAAACATCACAATAATCAACAAGTAATCCATAGAACGTCAGTCCCTCAGTTAACATCTTGTGAAGCCAATTTTGCAATAAGCAAATCTATAAATAAGTTTTTGCTTCTGGTTAAAAATATGAATTGTCTATCCAAAAAGTTGTATTATCTGAATCAGAGGGGGAAAAAAATGCTCAGACCAACCACTGTTTACATGTGAAAACATTTCTAAACAAATATTGAGATGTTTTTAGCAGATGTTTGGACTTTTATTCCGATGAAAGCCATTCACGGAATTCAGAGAAAAAATGTTTGGACTCTCATTCTGACGGCAACCATTCACTGCAGAAAATCCGTAAGTTAAGTAATGCTACATTTCTCCAAATCCAAGTCATCTTTTCATCCAATTTTCATTTATGGGTGAACTACCTTAAAGTAAAATATTAAAATGACACCAAAGTTTATAAACCATTTCTTGATCAAATCAGTGAAAGGGACAGTTTGAGAAATTTAAAACAATGGCCCTTTTCCAAATGATGCACTTAACGTGAACTTGAGACAGTATGGCCTTTACTCTTCTGCTCTAGTCCACAAAACCACAGGGTCTCATTTGTCATTTTATGATTCAGCAAGTGCTCATAAAAGCCACCTTTAGTGCTTCTTTTTGTGAAGAGTGTATAAAGTGGACCATGACCCAATAGCCCATGCGGCCAAGTGTGGACCTAAAGCAGGACCGCAAGGACTAAGGGCACCATTTGGAAACCAGAAACAGACACAAATTTTCCATTTCAAGGATCTTGCCGTAATACAAGTAGAAGCAGCAGCATAACAGTGACATTAATTTACACAGAAGTGTAGCTAAACTGCCCAAATCATCAGAAATCAATAATAAATAAATAAATATTGTTTGAATAATAATAGCTGCAAAAGTTTTCCACTGCATTTAAATTGGTTTATGAAAAACAATGTTACTACAGTTTGTTGTTCAATAGGTTTTTCTTTTGTAGGCTTAGTGCCTAAACTTTTCCTGAATCTACCCCAAAGAACCACTTTTGAACAACTAGTATGTGAGTAAAGAACATTTAAATAATTTAAAGATAAATAATTTTAAAATGTTTTTAAAAATTAAAAACATTTTTTCGTTGTAAAGAAACTATTGGAAAGGTTCCAAATTAAGGTTCTTTATTGGCATTAGTTATTCCGATTGAGAACCTTAACATTCAAGGAACCTTGAAAAATGGTTCTTCTATAGCAAATATGCTCTGTTCAGCAGCTGATGCACAACTAAAATATACAATCGAAATATGTTGTATTACTATACAAAAACTCCCAAATGCATTAGCTAATTAAATGTTCATTTTAGCATATTTGACTAAGCGGATGTTGAACCTCCAGCCACAATATGCTGGAATGAGGAATGAGTTGCAAAATGAATAGTACACTGTAGAAGACAATAACACAAGATAATGTGTAAAATCTCTATGAACTAAAACCTCACAAAATGTGTGTCAGGCAAATAGCAAGGATCCCGAACACACAGACATTTGAGTAAAGAAAGGGAGTATGGCATTAATATACCAGCTTCACAAGAAAGTCAATTGTATTGTTTAACATAAAGCAAAATGTATAATTCCAGAAGGTCGTCAACTCAATTTTCACAGTTTTTGACAAAGACCACATTATTGGAGAAGTTTCTCAAGCTGCAAATCACACAGTACACAAATCTCAACGTTTTCCTACAACCTAATTTTTACCCACATAATTTCCTGCCTCCCTGCTGGGTTGCTTTCCTATTTTAAAAAAAGATTCAAAGGAGCAGAGACTTGCTAAATTATTTGTCCTTTTGTAACAGGTGCTATATTATATTATATTATATTATATTATATATATATATATATTAATTTCAGTTAAAACTTCTCTCCTTGTAATCATCAACTATTTTTTATTTAATTTTATATTCAAAATTGCTCTTTAAATATTTCATATTTAATAATTTCATAGTTGTGTTCATAGTTTTTAATAGATTGGTGTATTGCGGAATATGGTACGTGGTTTCTAAGTGTTCCGGAGTGATTGAGGAGAGATGAGTTGCAGTGAAGCTCCTTCTAAAAAGTATAATATGAGTTTTGTTTATTGTAATAATACATGTAATTTTGTTCTAAAATGCATTTTTCTGTTCTGAGTAACTCCCATATGCCTGGTTCCATTCGTTTACAAGCACGACGCAGATTAAATTGAAGACCAATCACTGACACTTTAAAATCCAAAATGCACTCATCAGCAGCATCTCAAGCACTTTAAATATTCTTTTGATTTGTGACATAGTTCCAAAATCCTGTGCCTGTGTGAATCCAGATGAGGCTCTGTGGGTGGCTGTGCCAGAGCATGCTACAGATGATCAAACGACAGAGGGAGATGTACTGTATAGAACACTGTACAGGATCCTTAAACAACTATCATACCTTGGCTAGCTGTGCTACTGGAGACATAAGGAAGCCTTTAAGGCACATTCGATTGCAATATTTGCCTAAGGTAATATTTATAAGATGTATGTCTTACTGCTGGTGAAATTCAACAATCCTGCGTGTGTGGATCAGCAGCTGGTTGAAAAAATTAAATTAAATTGCAGTCATTAAATATTTGCTGTCTTCTTAAGCCTGGGAATGCCTTTGGGTTTGGACACACTCCTTTTATTGCATTTATGATTAAAACTCCCCATTTTCATATTAAGTATTTTAAGACGATAAATCTCTTTTAATTGATTTAACACTTTAAATCAGATAATCTCTGACCTTCCTAGACGCAGTAAATGGGAATACTTTTTCATTTTCTTTGCGCAAGAGTAAACAGCCATTTAAAATATAACAACCGCATGACGTTTTCCAGAAAGTTTGGACTGGCAAGTCATATTTGAGCCACTGAGATGAACACCAAATTTTCATTTTGCCAAGATTTTGTTTAAAATATCACAGCTGTTCATTCTTCAGTTTGTTCGAAAGTATAACAAGGGCTTAACTTTACGAACTTTTATTTTATAAGTTCATTTGAAAATTTCCTAAAGGCTGGCTGATGGCACAGTTTTATGAAACAATATTCTTTGCTGTCAGAATTCAAAAGATATCAAATATATTGATCAATGGTACAGCAACAGCGCACACATGCTGTCAAACATAATGCTGCCTGTGTTTCCATCTGACTTTGGTCTTTACAACATTCCAGAGAATACTGGATCACATTCTTCTAAATATTTACACTTCACTTCGAAAAGAGGAGGTTAACATTCCCTGTTGAATGCATCATATCACATCTATAATTCAGAATGCTATCACAGCAGAAAGCCTGAATAAAGAGTTTTCTATAAATATGCATTCACGACTTGACAGGGTTTTCAACTAGGAAGGAAAAGTTGTGGTGGGGCTCTTGTTTTCCCATTCTCTCCTCTCCTGCGGCTGATCAGTGATTCTCTAAGAAACTGTTTTGAAGATGCTTAATCAGGCCCTTTTGTTGTCCTGCGCTCATTTAAGTAATCATCAGAACTCATTGCAGGAATTTGGTGATTGACGTGTTTGCAAATGCGGTTTGTGACAGTTACAGTGTCGTATGCGAAATAGTTAGAGTTCACTGTAACAAAGTCCTTCATTTTTTTTTTATTAAATGTATTTCTAATTTCACTTTGTATTAAGTTATTTAAGAAAAATAAGGATTGTTTACCCATTGTGTTGGTGATTGCAACATGGGTGTACTCTATGAAATCATTCCGCAAAATGAAACTTCTAACTTCTGTAACAATAAATGTACAACATCCCAAAACTTTCAATAAAGGTATACATGTCCAAAAAATTCAAGGAATCAACCTGTATCTGTACTGCCTTGTTGATACTAGAAAAAAGGGTACTGTAGTTCACCATAAAAAGACAGTTATGTCATTATTTGCACACCCTCATGTTGTTCAAAACCTGCATGAGTTACTTTTTTCTGTTGAATACAGAATAATGTTGTTAACCCAACATTTGCTAGTTGCCATCAGTATTTTTCATTGGCTAATGCTTGGTTGCATGCATTGTTCAAAACATCTTCCTTTGTGATCAACAGAGAAAAGATATACTTACAAGTATGGAAGAACACAAGGCGAATAAAATATAACAAATGTTTAATTTTTTTTTTAAGTATTTTGGTCATTTATAGTTTCTACCGCCAAACTACAAACCAATTCTGAGTGAAACTGTAGATAAAATCAATCATATTAGAAGACTGAATCATGGATGAGCATCTCAGAAATGCCTCTTCAAGAAAGATCATGAAGAACTATTCATTTCAAGTTTCTATTGGCTCTATAATATATTTCTGTTGGTATTCTTGAAGCATAAAACAAATCTTGTCTGCTGAAGGGAAAATCACGCTGATGGATCTGGTAAAGGATTTAGTTTGGAGATGAGACTGATTACATTCGTGATGGTGAATGTTCTCTTATATCTTACGAATGCTGTACCACAAGCGCAAATACAAGCATACAGTGACAGATCATTGCCCTAGACATTTATGAGTCGTGTTTAAAATGTTTTCCTTAAATTCAACAGCTGCATCCCAATCTTCCTGCAGTTGCTGTTTGGGAGCTGTTGTCATGGTGATGCTCACTTGGTTCCTCCTCACCTGGGAAAACCAAGAATGAAATCAGATATTTAAGATTCTGGGTGAAAAACAGATGGGTAATGCTTTAGTGCCATTCTTTAGAAAAACCACCTCATTTTGTTCTCAGTGTTTTGTTTTTAGCTTGAGCCTCTACTAATTTTTGCATCCTTTTGTCCTAAATGTGTTATGTTGTCTGCGGATGCATAAAGATGTTTTAGCAAGTCCCATGTGGCCACACGCATTCACAAGAGCACAGCACAAACCAGATTAGATCTTCCATTCATGTAGCATTTGGTGTGTAAAAATGAACGCTTCCTGATGTGTGCAGCAAAGAACCGCCTACAGACCTGTCAATCATCCACTGTAGTAAAACAAGAGTTTTCTGGTTAAATTCAACATGCAATAACACAGACTTTACATCTGAAATAAATGTAACAGTAGTCAACAACAAAAATATGTTCACAGCATTTAGAATATAAAATTATATTTAGAACAACAGAATAGATGAGCAAAAAATAAGAGAGTCATGTTTGAGATGCATGTTAATTGGATCACTCGAGACATATTTTGATACTATGTTTAAAAAAGAAAGTTCTTTTAAGTCTGTCTACACAGTCTTTTTTGCTAATTAGATGACAAAGTAATACTTTTTTTTTTTTTTTTTTAAACATACTTTTTTTTTTTTACTCTTCTTTTCTTTGAGCCATGCTTACCTTTAATCAGGCCCGGCTCCAGATAAGAGATGCAGGGTGGGCCAAGTGATATTCCAGGTGGGCCGGGGTAATGAAGTGGTGGGTATAATGCATATATTTTTAATTTAAGTCCCCAGTTTTTTTTTTAAGCCAAATGATGAAAGCCTGTTATAAACATTTGTTTTGCATTTAATTCAACCCAATACTTTTGCTACTTCACGGAGTAAGGGTCATTAAGAAATTTATATTAGCCACAACAGATAGGCAAAATTTGCAATAGATAATTCATATTATACAGGATTAAAAAAAATCTGAGCGCAAAAACCTGCTTCTTTTCATTTTATAATTTTTTATTTTACCACTTGCGCGCCTCACGTGACAAATTCTCATGCATTAGACAGACGAGATGAGAGGTAATTCATGGTGCCCCTCCTGGGTGGTCTGATTTTATAGTATCATTTCTAATTACTCTGAAACTGACGTTGTAACGCGAGTGGCTGTCGCAACCTCGCTTCTCAGTGGGCAAGGGAGGCACGGAGACAGGAGTTCAAATGAACCAATAAACATTTAATAAATAATCCAGGGTACACAGGGGCTGACGAAAACGCAGAGGTCAACACAGACAAACACTCCAACATAACTTCAACAACAGACACTGAACAATACAAAAGGGCGTGGTATATATAGACTAACTAATCAAGACTAAACACAAGACACCTGGTAGACACGGCTAACAGAGGATCAAACATGATGAGAGGTGGGGTTACAAATGAACAGACACACGTGGGGAATGCATTGAAAACCTAAACAGAAAAGTGTTCTGACTCTAAATGCTAAAGATTAAACGATAAAAGTGCCGCTAATGCGTACCGGAGTGTTCGGCACATTTCGAGCATTGGCTCTGTTATGAAAGAGTGCTTACTTTGGCTGACGTCTTCATTCGAAGTTGTAGTTGAAGAGGCCGTATCTATTGGTGCTTTTGGGGGGTTTTCCAATGGAAACAGTAACTGGTACCTGGTCATTTTTTTCGTACCACCTCTGCTGAGGTTCCAAGCGAGCCGAAGCGTTACCAAAACGTGAAGTGTAAACTCTGCTGGTCAGTGATTGGCCGGAGAATACTCGGAGAATACGTCATTACTGCATCACTGAGCTTGCGACACGAGACACAACAGACCCGCTAGATTTAAATCAGCACAGCCAGCGAAGGATCGGACGCAACTTTTTTGT
>JAUMHP010000040.1:12153286-12170533 GCA_032361065.1 Enteromius trimaculatus | reverse complement strand
TGATTAGGTAACGGGCCATCAGCTGTGCATGATTACTCGTTCAGCGATCCTCTCGAAATTATGTTTAAACATTCAATTAAACCAAAAATATTATCCAGACGAAAAATATTTTGTGACCTGAATTCTGTGTAATTTCCAGGTGATTTAAAGTGATCTACACATAAACCAGTCAGATTTTTAAATTTTTTTTAAAGTTTCTTTTGTTTGACAAGGCTTCATTTATCTGTTCTAAAAAACAGTAATATTGTAATACTTTAATATTAAAATACTGTAATAAAATAATTGTAATACAGTAGAAACTGTAAACTTTTACTGCAATTATTTTATTGGTGCAATGGTAAAGCTAAATTTTCAACATCATACTCCAGTGTCACATGATCCTTCAGAAATCAATGATTTGGTACTTAATGTTATGCTGCTTAATATGATGGTTAGAAAGCGCAAAAGAACAGGATTTATTTAGAACAAAATATTTGTAACAATGTAAGAATCTTTGTCACGTTTGATCAATTTATTGCATCCTTGCTGAAAGAAATGATCCACTTCTTTAAAAACAAATCTGACCTCAAACTTTTGAATGGTAGCGTAGTTTAGAGTTTCTGCTCTGACTTTAGTGCAATAACACTTAGAAGACGGTGATGACTTGAGATGCAGATGGTTTCCGCATTTAGAAGAGGAGGTGAGAAGCTGTGAGTGTTCACAGAAAGACATTTCCATGTGTTTCTTCACCAAAGACTGTAGGTGTGAGTGCGTACATGTGTCTGGGTTTCACTCAGATCATCATTTCAATTAAATCGCTCTGCCAGACAGCATTTAATGACATTAAACTGGGTTTACCTTAAGACACTGCTCTAAACAAAACTTTACAACATGACCTTACACATTCTGCATTGAACCACTTTATTCCTTTACAACATGGATTGCTATGATGGACCCTAATAAGTTTCAATGGCAAGATATTTAGTACATATTATTAGCACATTTAAAGCAGATCTAAACAGAGTTACATCTACTCCACCAGCAATATGAAATATTTAATCACTTTGCTGTTAAACAATTTTAACAAATGTACAAAGTTAAAAAGAAACTCAATCCACATAACCGGACTATTCCCACTTGAGAAATAAAGTCAGGCAAGTATCCGAAAAAAAAAATACTATGTGACATTTGTCTTTTAAAGTTATTTTACAAAACATGAAGAGAAGTTCATTCAACCATCATACTCACCCTGATGACATAACAAACCTGTAAGATCAATTCAATGAAAGTCAGTGGTTAGTGTTAAAACTCAAATGTAGTTTGGACCCCATTGACTTCCATTATATAAACAAAATCATCTTTGTGTTTGTGGAACGACATGAGAGTTAGTAAATGATTTCTCTGCAAACTAACTCTTAAATCAAGATTTCTAGAAGCACAAAACACAACACATCTGAGATGTCCACAGCAGTGCATCAGATCTGCTATGTGTCCAGTGTATTTGCCTCAGTCATTCCTAAGTGGTAAGGCAAGCTCATTGACTCACATGTGGGAGATTGAGTCCACCACATCGACAGATTCAAATTCCCAACATCCTCCCCGCAGGAGTTGGTTGAGTTGTCGGCAGTGTCCACTTGAGTCTTATCTTGATTCTGCAGGTTGAATATTTTCGGGAGAGAAGCCAGCGCCAACGCCGAGGCTGGGGACGGGCCGCAGAGGCGTAAACGCAAAGCCTTGGCAGAGCGGTGAAGGTCACCAATGAAGCAGTAGCAGAAAGGGTTGAGAGAAGAGTTGGTGAGGCCCAACCATTGTGCAAAGGGTCTGGTCTGAAGGAGCCAGTCCGGTGGATGGCGCAACTCACGGTCCAGCCAAATATCAGTAACATACATTGGCAACCAAGACAGAGCGAAAAGCAGCACCAAAGCTGCGACCATCCGTGCGATCTGTCTGCGCCCCTGCAGCCTTGTTTCATGAAGTGCCTGGGAACGGGGGTCCAATTCTGTGAAGCGACCCTCAGAACCAGTGCTACGCAGTCGACGACAAGTGAGGAAGGCTAGAGTGAGATTAAACCCAACAGGAAGACAGTAGAGGGCGCTAAACAGCAGGACATTGTACGCCTGTCGCAAGCGCGGCTGAGGCCAAACCTCTCCACAGACGGGCAACACGATAGCCAGTCCTTCGATCAAAGCGACTTCATCACGCCTGGTGACTATTGCAACTGGCATGCAGATGACTGAGGAGACAAGCCACACGATTGTGACTGAGGCGAGGATGCGTCGACGAGTGAAGTAGGCGCGGGATTGTAGCGGTGAGTGAACTGCATAGTACCGACTGATGCTGATGACCGTGATGCTCAGGACACTGGCGGAAACAGACACCGCTTGCGTGAAGGGCACCGCTCGGCACAAAAAGTCTCCGTACACCCATGGCGTATAGATGCGGTGGCCCAGGGTGACGGGCATGCACACGCAAACCACTGCCAGGTCGCACACCGCTAAGTTTATCAGTAGGCAGCGGGTGGCGCTAGCACCAGACAGTCGCACGCTTCCATGCTGGCCCAGTAGGACTTTGAGGGACATGACATTCCCGAAAAACCCCACGAGGAAGGAAATAGAGTACAGGACAGTCAAGATAATGGTGCCAGGCTCGTGGATGGTGAGGAACAGCTGCCATTCTAAAGCTGCATTATCCTGGAAGAAAAAGGTGCTGTTGAAGAAGCTGGCTTGAGACGACCTGTTCTTGTTGTTGTGGGGTTCACGCTGAAGGTCCAATGCTCTGGGAAGCTCGTAGAGCAGGGTTGGTGGCTGATCTGGGGTCAGATTCATAGTGGTTTTCCCGTGATGTTAAGCGAACTGAACTACATCATAACTAAATTTAGTAACTAAATCTACATTTACTTTTCAGGTGCCAAAGTTTCCATTTATGCATAAAAAGGCTTGAAGACAGTGAAGGATAACAGAAGATCTCAAATCCATTGTTCTTTCTTTCGTCATTTTAAATACTCAAAACCAATCTCTTCCTCCACTCAGTACCAAATACAGTATTCACTTTTATCCTGCCAACCAATACAGATGACATCAAAAGCATAGAAGACCCTCTTCTTTATCTAATGTGCACCTCCTCTTCTGTCTTTTTCCTTATCTTCAAACCTTAAGGTAATCTGTATCACGTACGACCTGAAAAAATACACACACATAAATTTGCACGCATAGGCTACACATCTATTCACATACCCCTGAAAACAAGGAGAAAAGCCACAAATGCTCACAAGTAAAAGCTTTCAAAATCCTTTCATTTATTTATACCTTCAGTGTGTATAAGGGCAGCTGAGATTCCCACATTAAAATGTGCTAATTTGCTGCTATTAACACTTTAAATCAAGACTGATAGGTTTTTACATTGTAAATTAAAGCAATAAACAATAGCTTAATGTTTACCTATATATTCACCTGTCTAGCTGATAAGCATATTGATGTATAGTCATGAGTGATACAAAGCAGTGCAATTAAACACAGAAGGGGTTCATTAAAACGTTTTTATTTTACTTCATTTTTTGTTTTGTATATAAAACACAATAATAACATGCATTCAGTAAGTCACTAATGTAAGATTTAGCTATTTAAAAGCATTTATGATTCAAAAGCAGCTTATTAATACACCAAACCCTCGAGTAAAATCTTAATGCTATCAATAATTATAATTGTATATGACATATATTTTAAAACAACGACACATTACACCAGTCTACACAGCTCACAGCTAATTACGCGCAATTGAAACTGCGATTGGTACTTACTTAGATCAAACTGTATCTTCCAGTGGGTCAAAAGTTAAAATTATATCCTCCAGGTAAAGATCGCCGTGCATTTTCGAGCAGACTTCCATTAAATCCTGCGCTGTGATGCGTCAGTTACCTGTTCACGACCTCTGGTAAAGGAGATGAGTTATCGGTTGAGGTTCAAGCTTTGTCTTTAACCGCGTTCGATCGCTGCGCACAGGCGCCTCCTCGCGGTAGAATCAAGATACAGCCGCCGGTCACCAGCTGTGCATTCCTCCTGTAACAATCTGTCTTTAAATATTTAAGATGTAAAGCGGATAGCATGTAAGTATCATTAAATTAACAGCAGTGACCTGAACACCTCCCCACTGTAAAAACGTTTCTCTCTTTACCGAAATACACAGTGGACACGCAGTTAACACAACATTTTAAATTCAGTACTGCATATTTTACCATCTAAATAATATTATTTCTCTGCATTATGTCGTACAATAATGTCACGTTACAATATGTTATGTTAGTTAAAAGTCTTCGCAATATCACTGAGGAAAAAGCTAGCTCACATGTACTGTAGTTCCGCACCCGTGCGCCGCTGTTCATCGCTAATTACCCCCCACTCTCTTAATCTGCACCACAGTGTTACTTTCTCCCGTCAGCACATTTCATGTTGGTCTTCTGAATTCATTACACTGAAGTGTTTCCATTTTCTACCACGCCATCTGTGCAGAATTTCCGCGCCGTCTGAGCCTACTGCCATTTCTCAGGGGCATTATTCGTCTAACCCCTGTGATACAGATGCAATTACAACCATATCAGTACAGTCAGATGCGCTGGACCATAACTTAGTTCAAACAACCAAGACTCAAATAAAGTCCTTGGAGACTGACACAAGTTAAAACAATTTGGTCTCTTATACAAAGCCTTTTATAAAGGCTGTTTATTTAACATCAAGACGTGATACGGAGGCCTTGTACTATGAAGGAAAGCCGTACAGACAAACTCCAGTAAAACTGTAGTGTATGTGCATTATGATTATAAAACTCCTCAAACGGCATTATTTTGGTCTCAAGTTGTTTTTCAAGATGAGGATTACGCCTACAGATCACAAATGATTTATAAAATGGTAAAACTGAGATATTTTGCTTGTTGCAATGTATTTTGAAATAGCTAACAGGGGAATCTTTTTTTCTATGAATAAAAACGAGGTTGTTTATGCGGATATATTATTTGTTCAGCTTGTTTTACTGTTATGTTTTAGGTGTTGATAGTTCAGCTGAGATCATTTTAAAAATAGAGACATTTTCGGTAATGGATGTACAATACTGACGTCTTTTTTTAACACTTTTTTTATTACTCTTTTTAGGTGCTCAAACTCCTCATTAGAAACTTATTATAACTTACGCTTTATAAATTATTGGAACAACATGAGGGTAAGTTTGAAATCACTTTAAAATCAAATGTCTATGCTAGCAATATCTACATTTTTCGTGTTTTTGCTTACGATATAGTACCTTGTATACTTTGTACAGCAACCCAGGAACAACAACACACGTTTAGACTACGTTTCTATGTGGTATTTAAACATACAGCGGTTTATTAGCAGCCCAACTCCATTGTTTTTAGTTGTACTACAAGATCTATTTTTTAAATGTACGTCCTCTCACAGATTTCATGCAGTTTTCAAACAAACAAGTGTACAAATTCTGTCCAGAACTTTGGCATTCGTTCGTAGCTTATTTCTTTCCATTTTATGCGTCAAGATTCCAACTCAATTTTTTTTATTTTTTTGTGTTTTTTTTGATAGAGCATAACTTCATAAATGCATACCCTAACCAAGTGATTTTCTTTTTCGTCAGGCACTGATGCTCAACACCCTGCACCAGATAAGTTCATTTTAATATATTATTAAAACATTGAATCCAGGCTCAGAAAATCATTTTTTCTGACATGTACAACATCTTAATCACAAATGAAAAAACATAAAAAACATGAAAAAATCCATAAGAATTGTTATCAAAACATCAATTTATGACGAATCATTCTTATTCACATTTAGAAAGGAGTGAGTAGGCTCATTTGTTATGGTCTATACAATAGAAAGCTAACAAGAATACTAGAAAAAAAAGAGTGTACATTTACAGAAAGAAAGGTTACTGTATGAAAATGTTAAGAAAGGCAGAATATTTCTTTCTCATATTTCCTTCAGCCATGCAACTGCATTATATGGTACAGAATCATAGATCCGGACATTTGGATTGTCTCTATATGGTGGTTAGTGGTTGAATACATCTAATTACTGTAAAAAAGACTCAGAGCAATTTTACATTGTGTCTATTGAGTGGTAAGGTGCACCATTTGTGTTGCTTGCAAAATAATTCACTTTCTCTGTAATATTCAGTGTTCATGTGAAACGTCTAGTGTTGCATTGAAACTTTTTGTGCATGAGTGTTTTTCTAGGATTGCCTGACACTACATGGTCAAAGCATGTCTGTGCGTGATCTTTGAGGTTTAGGGATACAAGCCCTTTCCTGCCGGCATCCAAACACAGCGTTCACTTGAGTTACACAAAAAGATATTTCAAACAACACGCAAGTGTGTCATAAAATATACAGCATTATAGCATTTTCCAGTTTAAAACGACATTTCTACCTGCTAATGTAATTAATGATATTTATTAAAATCAAATGAACACCTACGTTCAAGAATCAAGGTTGATGTTTTGAGAGTGGCATAAGATACCACATCTTATGCGTGATAACATTAGCGGTTGACTGGCGCCATGACAACGTCTAACACTGTAATGTCAGCCTTATGACACTGGATGCAAGTAAATGAAACCAACAATACTGCACTTGGTAAAGACAGCTAGGTTATCTTACACTACATCCACACAAGTCTTACTTAGTGACTGCATGACAAGGAGGAAATTTCCTTAGTTTCATTGTCCCCATCGCTTTTTTTCCTTCTTCGCAATTAGTTTTTTTTTTTTTTTTTTACCTTTCTCCTGCGGAAAGTTGGCAAAACCACTAAAGTCCTGTTAGTGGCACAAGTCCAGTGTCCATATTGCAGATCCATCAATGCCACAGAGAAGTGTTTCCCCATCGGAAAAGGCTGACCGGTGGTGAAAATCGATTCCGATTCGCTATAAAACAAAAATCTCCTGCTAAAGAATGTGAAGCCTGGACGACAAGCCTGAACAGAAAAAAAAGATTTACATGTGGGGCAGTGGGGAGGCATTTCTCTTTTAGTCCAGGTATCCCTTCTTCACCTTTTCCACTCTGAGCAAATTTTCCTCCGTTAGAAATATTCACATTTAAAGTGTGCACATACACACGAGCACCCACAAGTGTATTCACAAATTCAAGTGATATGTCTACAAAACATGTACTATTATTTCATCACAGAGTTCATTGACAATTTTTTTTTTCTTACAGGTATTCTTCACTGCAGCTCTAAGCCACGGCAAATGTTGCACTGCACTGTTACACAGAAGATTAGTGCACTGAGTTTGTAGTGTTGACGTTTTTTAAAGTACAAAAACACTTACTATTTACAAAGAGCAAAGCTCGTGAGTTGCGCCGTTTTAAAACACACTCACTAATGCACAAGGCAAACACGCCACGCAAGCAAACACACCGTGCTGTGCAACTGTTTGCCTTCTAGAATAAGATACTGAATGTGCATAATGGCTCAAAGGCTTGATGGCTGTCGATTCACACTACTGTTGTACACCATAGATTACACTGTAAGGTAAATACAAAGAGTGGCCTTTCGTGACTGGAACGTTTGTTTAACCGCAGAGTCACAAGTATGTGATTCAGTTAACTCATGAACATTTGTAAACGAGTAAACATCTCTGTTAACATCAAATAGCAATGATGAATACCTTGGATTGTGGCTGTAGTAGTAGAATGCTGCCATATTGCCAGGAACTGCAGAGAAAGCGCTAAAGCTGCATATTTAAAACCTCGTTAAACTATACGGAATTTTGCGAAACCCTTAAAAATAGAACTCCATCGTAAAAACAAATGTCGTAGTGACCTATCTTGCACGGCAAGGCAAGAGATTTAAAAATGAGTGGTATAAACCATTATCCTGTGATAATGTGGTCCTGCAGTCCTTGCCAATATGGCTGCCCTGAGAGAATCTCTGTAATGGGAGCTACTGTGCTGACGACTGCGAGGAGTCCTCCAGAAGAGGGCAGTGTAGTTGCTGTGATGATAAGGGGAGTAAAAAAAAATGGCAGTTGGAATAAAATTTGGCAGAAGGGAGTCTTTAAGAAGCCAGAGTAGGTAAGCATGACTGATTCCAATCAAATAAAGATGTTAGGGTGAATATCTTCACTGGGCTGAACATCGAGGTGTACTGGTGGACCTGACCCGAAGATGACTATTGGTTAAGCTTTTGAGGATAGTTAATGGATGGCGGAGTGGGGTCGGTGGATAGCTGAATTTGGTCGGCTGTTTGGAGCTGAACGGCTGGTTAGCTCTGGTCGCATGTTGGGCTCCAGACCGTTCTGGGATTCTGATGGCCTGGATGGGTCTGGGCGGCTGGTTGCCAGATATTTGGCCCTCATGCTCGAGGTGTACTGCAAAACAGGGTGAGAAAACAAGGAAAAGGGGAAGGGAGACACCATCACATCACTCTGAAGCGTTATTTTCACAATACGACAGAAAACTTTTTTCCTAACATGGCAGGATCATTTTGTCGAAGTGAGGAAAAGTTACAGTGTCTAAATGGCATTAGGACAGAGTATAGCCGTAGCTCTTACAAACATGAAGCACATATAAATATGAACCTCATTCTGTCACTAACTCACTCACATGCGTAACAGACAAACTGACAGTCATTTGGACAGCCTGATGGTGTTTTGAAAGCCAAGAGTTACTGTGATGAAGCATTTTATCATTATAAGATGCTTTTCTCCCCACGACCGACTTTTTAATCGAACTTGCACTTAAAAGAGTGCAATTGATGTGAAAACGAAAAAAAGGAAGAAAAGTTAAGACCATGGCAAATAGGGAGAAAACAAAAGAACAGTAGATGAGAATGACACATATAGATAATGCAGCTATATGTGAGATAATATTAACAGCTGTTTAGGGGTGGGGTTATAATGTGAGACAATTTAGCAAACAGACATGCATGAGGGATGGTTTTCAGTTGGGTGAGAAGGAGACAAAATTCATGCATATTTTGAATCATAAAATCCAGAGAAGGAGAGACTATTCCATAATATATCGGCAATTCCAATTCCTGCAAGAACAGGCACCAAAAAGCAGCATCCTGGACCATGACGTTATTGAGAATCAGATTACATCCTTTCAAAGTTTCTAGGGTGGTCTCTCCAGTCTGGAGTTTGAATACGCATGCGTCACGTCCAGGGCCCCGTAAACACAAAATCAAAAGGAAAAAACACCTAGAAAGTAAGGCGGAGTGAGAGCGGCGCTAAGAGGTCCGAATGTTCTCGATTACTGATTCCGAACCTGGGGGAGAATGAAAGATACTCTCGCATGCCAAGTCTGAATTAAAGAGCTACCCTGCCCCTTGATCACCGCGTATAAACCAGGAAAAGCATTCTCTGATCTTGACTGTACATGCAATCATGCAAACTCCTAGATTCTGTGGCATTGCAAAACCCACTTCCACTCAGTGAGGGGCATTGAGTTGAAAATAAGAGGAGAAATAAATGACATATCAGAAAACATTTTAAAGAAATAGCTTACCCAAAAAGCATACTCTACCACCATTTACTCCAAACCCATACAAATAATATTCTATAGGACACAAGAGGTGAAATTTAGCGAAATGCTCATGCAGCCCTTTTTCATACAATGCACATGAATGGAAATGGACGCTGTTAAGCACCAAAATATGACAAACGAAGGCCATAAGTAGTCTGCATTATATTACAAATCTTTTAAAGGTATACAATAGCGTTGAGAGAAGAGACAGAAATCTAAGTTGATGTTATTTCCAGAAAATCTATTAGTATTAGATGTTTCAGTTTCTGATGTAGATTCTGACCCTTTGAAAGGGTTTCAAAGCTTGCTTTGCACAGCACCAGTACCAACTGCGTTCTCCACGCTCTGACATCAAGGTGACAGAGTGTATGTTTCAGACTGAAGCGCATCACTATTTTTACACACTAGCAACTAGTGTTTTTACAATCTCAGAGTGGCTTGGTTCACAGTAAATTCAGCAAGCTCCATCTGTGCATGCTCTGTGAGTCCAAACGTGCATTTGGAATCGCAATACGTTGCAATTTATTTTTAACATTATTGTGGACAGATAGTTGAATTGCACATTTAAGTTTGTAATAATAACACCCCATGGTACTGAAAGCATATTGTACTGAAGATTTACAGTAAATTAAAGTGTGATGATATTTTACTAATGATAAAGCTGTCGCTAGGCGTCACTTGTTGTATAAACAGCTTTTAGGGTGCCTTTTTGTCATGTTTGGACCACGTCCTTCCCATTGGCATTAACATTTCTTGTATGGAAAAGAGAACCCTTTTTTTCACGTTCCAAGGGGGAAAAAAAATAAGCAAATGATGATAAATTTGGCTGGATCTATTTCACCTTGTTGTTTGTGAGGACTTATAATCACGTCGCATACAGGCTGCCAAAATGACCTTCAAGACTCTTTGTGTGTGTGTTTGAGTTGAGAATGTTCATCAATATGATAAAACTAAACTAAAAGCTGTTGTCAAAGCTGGTAATCACATAGACAAGCATAAATACTATCACACTAACATCCTGTTTTCTGGATTAAATTATGTCAAGCATGGGGCAAGGATTCAAGAAGATCCATTCCTTTAACTATAAGAGTAACTGAAAATTTGACACTGCGCTAAGCAGCGACTGTACACCTGCAAACATGTGTGTTTGTGTAAATGTGCTTGTGCACTTACTGACGGCGGGGGGGATTCTCTGCCAATGAGTGGCGTGTTCTCGCACCGAGGGGTCTGAAAGTTAGCATTCTGGCTCCTGCGTCACAAACGAGACACCAGTTACTCTGACTCCCTCTTCAAGGGAGGGATTTCCACACCGCGATGCACTAAACTTTACAAATCTGACAGAAAGCTTTGAACTGCAGGGTAGGAGTAGTACGCAAAGCCACTGAGTGATAAATGTGGATCATCGCTTGGGTTGCGTAAAACATTATCTATCATATAGTAAAACTCAATGCACAAGCTGAATTATCTACTTATACTTCTCATGCCATGTAATATTTGTTTCTACACGCCGTTCAGGGGCTCTATATATAATAACTTTAATCAAGAAGTAAAACCCATGCAGTATTAGCAACTGATCTGAAGCCTAAATCGAGCAAAGCCCATGCAGTAATCTAGGCTAGCGAGCCCACGCTATAGGACCTGTGATACCGCCACAGTCCTTCAAATCCAGCCCATGCATTAGGATAAGGTTAGCGTGGCTACACTCACATGTACTCAGTGACTGGTGCGTTGCTGACAGTGTGTGCCGCAGCGGGGAGACTAGCCTCGCTGCCGTAGGTGCTGCTGCCACAGCTGTACAGGCTGGGCATGTGTACGCGGTACAGGTTATCGTGCGGCGCTCGCGGGCCGAGCGTGGCCGAAGTCTCATCGCCATCCTCCTCCTCAGACCTTCGGACAAATTAGCACAGGTGAAACACGTGCCCCTGGGTCAGAGGGGAGGGAAAAGGTCTCTCCTCTCACTGAACTTACTGTAGTGAAGATCTCTTTAAAAGCATTTTTCACGCCAGTCCTGAAATAACTCTAAAGCATATTGATGGATGATAGTTTCATGCATTTGCTTTTCCCAGATTGTCTTTCTAATCAAAGTAAATGTTCATGACTGTATATATTTTAAATATATTATAGAAATTTAAAAAAAAACCTCTTACTCAAGCTATTTTCATTGCATGCTTTATATTAAATACATACTTTCAGATCAAACTGTCTACCAACTCAATATTACATTGAGTAGAACAAATATTTCAATAACTTTTAGACAAAAATGTGCATAACATTTTTTATACCGTATAATCTTTATAAATCTTTATAATATAAAATATTAAAATGGTTGAAATTAAAGTAAGAATATCATAAAATCACTACCAGTTAAAGTCCAGGCTGAGTAACATTTATTCTTTGAAAGAAATGAATACTTTCATTCAGCAAAAACACATTAATTTGCTCAAAAGTGGTGGTAAAGACATTTATAATGTTACAAATAAATCATTTGAACTTTCTCAGTATGACACTGAATACTGAAGTATAATAGCTACTAAAAATTCAGTATTGCCATTACTGGAATAAATTCAAATTCTGTAAAAAAAAAAAAAAAAAAAATTCAAATAAAAATAAAATTCTAATTTTTTTTACGTTTAAATAGAAAACTTATTTCAAACTGCAATAATTTTGCTTTTTTTTATCAAATATGAATAATAGTTCACATATAATATAGTGATAATATATATTTTTTAATATTCATATGAAAATAAATATTAAATGAAAGTAATTAATTTAAAATCACTATTGATTTGAGCTCTTTGCGATGTTAACTGGGAAATATAATGCACATCAAGCTCTCCTTGTCCTTGATTTTAACAGCCAATTTTTATTTTAATGACTTCTAATGGCTTATTGAATGTTGTGGTTAAACTCATTAGGAAATGGTTCATCTGCTAGTTGATGGAAAAACAAAACTCATTACACATATTCCAAACGAAGTCATCTGGGTATTTTTAGAATAAGCGTAAAATTGGCAGTCAGGATGCTAAAACAACTAAAAATTGACTTGTGGTCAATTTGGAATAATGCAGCATCTCCATTTCATGTCTTATGTATTTGCTTCAAAAAATGTGCACATAAATCAATAACTAAAGTAAAAACAATTCCACAGCCATGGATGCTAGTCAGAAACAAATCAAGGGAACTCAAGAATCTCACAAAATCTACTGTGGATTTCCACTGCATGTCCAATGGATTGTCCTCAGCAACCATTGCACGTTCTCTCAGTGATTTGAGTCATGCATTAAATCAACAAACAACCACTATGAATCGGATTTAAAACGTAAAAAAAAAAAAAGGAGGGGGAACGCAATTCAGAAAAAGGAATAAAAAAGAAATAGTGGATCTGTGAAAGTGTAGATTTGGATGCCACTTGTATCAAGATGTCTTTCAAACGTGACCTTTTTTCGGACCAGCTTGCCCAGTGTGTAATCACATCACCAACATGTTTCAATAATGATTATACTCTTCGCAGATGCACATAAGCCTTTCTTGCAGTTTCAAGATAGTCCAAAGGGAGGCAGCATCTTCCACTGAATTTAGAATAGGGTCTCTTTGTTCTTTCCCTTTACACGAGCGTTACTGCAGACAGATGCTATACCATGAGTCCAATAACAAATACCTCTATCACCATAATTCAAAATACCTTCAAAATTGACTATTTTGCTTTTATACGTGAAACTTTATAGATACTTTACAAACTGTATTTAGATTACCCAAAGAGCTCTACAAAACAAGTGTGTCTCTCATAATACAGGGCAGTGGGTTTTCCAAATCTATGACACAAAGACGAATGAACGACAAGACAACAGAAGCTACACACAGTCATGAGAAGATGATTAATATGTGAAAACAGAAGGAGCAGATGTGAAAATAAAAGCATTAAACACGTGACTGGCAGTCAATTCTCTGTCCATGAACTGAAGTCCTTGTCTGTCTACTGGAGTTGCGTTTAACACACCTTGCCCTCGTTAACCCACCCCCCGGATTTTTGGTGCATTTTGACCCTTGCCCTCTCACCTCTTGCTCTGCCAAGTGTGAGGCACACTGCAAACGATGGAGCTAAACATTAGCGCAGTGACGAATGAGAAAAGGACCAGATAAATAAGCCCCTCCACTCCATCATAACACAGTCCGGTCAGAGCCTGCACATAGTCCTGTGAGAAAGAAAAACAAAAATGATGAACAGTCATATACAAAGTCTTGCTTTGGAAGTCTTTCAACACTCTAGGAAGTGGATAATACAATAGATAATACAAGAATAATTACGCGAGGTAATATGTGTTCAGTCTTCAGCACTTTAATGTCCCGTTTTGTATACATTATCATTCAAAAGTTTGGAGTCGTTCATATTTTCTGAAATCTCTTGAGCTCACCAAGGCTGTGCTTATTTGATAAAAATCCAGTAATATTGTGCAATATTTTTACAATAGAAAATAACTGTTTTGACCTTCATTATATTTAAAAATGAATGTTTGACACCTTGTTTTAGAATTCAAAAGAACAGCATTTATATATTTATATATATTTTACTACGCGTTTACCATATTTTTTTTCAAATCTTCCAAATAATTTTGTGTATAGAATTATACTTTTTCTAAACCCAGACTTTCATTTTAAACATAACAATGTCATTTTTTAATTTAAAAGTGTATTTTAACACTAGTTTGAAACTGATTGTCCCACAGTATAATTTTTACCACACTAAATAATTCTCATAAAAGTTTTGTGAAACACAGATATCAGCGGAAGGTGGATCAGAGGCAACATATTTTAACATGGCTTTTAATAATAATAATAATTTATATAGCAGCTTTAAAGGTTTAATGGATTATATTGTAATTACACAGAGTTTACTAACACATCGAAAGTTAAGTAACCACAAAAAAGTGCTTATTTTTCATATTAACACATACCATGTGCAGGCTCCGACAGTCGACCAGGGCAGTGAGGTGGTGGAGACTGACTTCAGTGGAGTTTAACACCATCTGCATCTCCTCCAGGTTACTCTGATAACCAGCCCATAGAGAGACAAAGAACATAACCAAGTGAACATTTACTGAGCACAGTATATGTACAGCGCTGAGTTTCTTGTACAGTACTGAGTGCATCCGCAATCTCGCACCTTAGTCTTGGGAAATTCTCGAATAGCTGAGCGCAAGAGCTCGGAAACATCATCCTGCATCTCCACAAGAGCTTTATGGCTTCCGGAGAGTTTCTGAAAATCAGAGGACCAATTTATAATTCATGAAACAGAACAAGAGAGACAATGAGAAAGAGAACAGAGAAAGAGTAATTACGTACCTGCTGAAACGGGTTGGTCTGTCCTTTGCTGCATCTCAGATAATACTGCAGAATATCTAACACAGATAATAACCAATACATATGAGTTCCAATAAATACATTAATTCTTTCACTCCTCAAATGTTACATTACATAATGATAGGTTTCCCAAACACTCCTGTGTTGATCAATATACACAGATAATTCTTGCTCAGATATTGAAATATTGTTGAAATCGCGCTGCAAAGAAAACAGCCGATGCAAACTAACAAAACTTAGCAGTAAATCTGTTGGAAGCACTGCATGCATCTGCCTCTCTTGAGTCACTGTGACCCGCTAGTTCATTATTTACTAAGCCAGCTGGCTGAGATTACTGACAATGCCAACTAGCTTATTTTGTTAGGATATCAAGTTTCTTTTCTGTGTGTATGTGTGAGCATGAGTGAATGTGTGAGAGATGACTGTAAAGGCGCTGCATGAATCTGAACCCTATTACTAAGCGTTCATGTGCTTGAAAAAGAGACGAGAGAGAGAATGAGAGAAGCAGCCGTGGAATGACCTCGGGCAGAGGTTTAATGATTAATTAACCTCACAATATAAATCAGCACACTAATAGTGAGTGCAGATGTAAAATAATAAACCTCACTGTAAGAAGCCTTTAGCGTTTAGCTTTAAGATATATGTTTGAGTGAATTTCAAAAATATTTTGTGTAAACTAATTGTATTTGAGCAATTTTGTGTATTTATTAGTACTGTCAAAAGATTAATCTTTAAGATAAATATGTTATTTATACTTATATATATTAATATAAATATAGACATGAAAATATTTTTTAGATCTGAAAAAGATCTACTCTGAACAATAAAATTGAATTACATTAAATAAAGACAAAATAAGTCAATAAAATAAGCTAATAAAACAATAACTAACATATGGTCCAATGCCATGCCTCAAGTCAAGTGAATGAATCATCTTATAACAGGCATCCAATACTGACTTCCGGACATTTGAGATTACGACTAAAACAGCAAGCCCCGCCCCACGACTGACTAAAATAAAAGTGTTCGCGCGAGCAGGCGAGAGAAGGTCGAGCGCAGGAATGATTGCTCGCGCGAGTGTTTCAATTGCGCGCAGATGACTTTTCATCAAGAGAGTTGATTAACATGTGAAATGAGCTCGCGGGCAGATCTGCTTTCCTCTCTCGGATATGATTTACCGCGCGCACATGAGCTCGCGGGCAGATCTGCTTTCCTCTCTCGGATATGATTTACCGCGCGCACATGAGCTCACGGGCAGATCTGCTTTCCTCTCTCGGATATGATTTCCCGCGCACCCCAGCATCAGTGGTGCGCGCGCTTATTTATGTTAAGATTTGCCAGCGCGAGCTCAGTTGAGATTCCGATCGGCCCAGATCGACCACCCCTTCCTCTAAAAAAACCTCTCTGGTTCTACACGACCCAATCGACAATGAAAACGACCACTGTCGCCGAAAAGCGACAAGTTTGCAGGTATGTAACATTCATAACCATTTAAAAGTTTGGGGTCTGTAAGATATTTTTAAAGATATTTTGTGTTTGAAATAATTTATTTTACTCAACAATAAATAAAAAAATAATGCAGTAAAAATATGATAAAATATTATTGCAAATAAAAAAAATTATATGTGTCTTAAAACATCATTTATTCCTGTCATGGTACAGTTGAAAAGCTGAATTGTGAATCGTTGATGAACGGGGAAAAAAATAATTTCAAACTGCTTTATTAATGTCTTTACTGTCGCTTGAGATATTCAGTATTCATTTCTTATTCCAAAAACCTTACTGACCCAAACTTTTGAACAGAAGTGTATTTAGTGTCAGCAAAATGAATATGCAGGAGGAAGTAAATACACAGATGTAAAAATATTTACAAGATTTATTGGCCTGCTTCCAGCAGTGAAGCATAAGTGTGTATGCAAGTGTGAATAAGTGCTGATTGTGAATGTGTCATACGGACTGAGAGGGTCATGAATTGTATCCCCCGTGGGAACTAATTAGCAATGACATTCATGTTTGTCCAAGAAAGCCAAGGTCTGAGAGCAAGATACAAAACCTGCTTTGTACATAAACACCCTTTAAGAAAGTCTCCTCTGCATAGCAATGCTCCAGGACATTTCAAGTGAACAAACGAGAGTGATTGTGAGCATACACACTGGGGAGAATTGAGTTCAAGTCATTGATAATGCATTGAATTATTAGTATATAAAACAATTAATAAAATGCAAATAAGAAACAAATGCAAGTAGTACTTTTTTATTAATCTGTACTCCTAGTGCTTTTGTGAACATAACTTATGTCGATGCCGTTGAGGGTTTTTTGGGGATCTGAGCCTTGTCGCAAGCATCTAAATGCCCAGTGAACCCTGCAGAAACTTTAACAGAAAGACAA
>JAUMHP010000040.1:12109193-12119557 GCA_032361065.1 Enteromius trimaculatus | reverse complement strand
AACTATTTCCAATGAAAAGTAGCTAAATGTTGCCAGATGATGTCACGCTCTAATTTGCATATCAGTGATGTCATCACTGCATATCAGTGATGTCGCCGTATTATATTACATTAAAACATTACATCCAAATGCAGAAGGGGGGGGGGGGGTCTTCTGATAAAAAAATCGTGATTAAAAATCGAGATCATTCAATATGGGGAAAAAAATCGTGATTTCTTTTTTTGCCCACTTTTTTACTTTGGTAAGTACATGTAACAGGTCTAATAAGAACAGTCTTCTGCTCACCAGAATAATTTATTTGATCAAAAACATTTTAAAATATATCAGTTAAAGTTGTTAAAATGTAGTTTAATCCTGTGATAGTAAAGCTGAATTTTCAGCACCAGCCTTCAGTGTCACATGATCCTTAAGAAATTATATGCTGATTTGGTGCTCAAGAAACATTCTTATTAGTATGAATGTTGAGAACTTTTTTCTGCATAACATTTTTTATGAAAACCATGATATATGTAATACTATAAATGTCCTTGCTGACTGAGTGTTAATTTCCTTAAAAGAATAATAAAAACCCCAGACTTGTGAACAGTTTTGTAACACATGGTGCAAATCTGGATACTGTTGACCAAGTAATTTGACAGAAGATGATGTAATATTCCCGCTCCATCACTAGCACTGCTGTGACCAGGTAACTCCATACAAACTGTTTCCTGAATCTGCCTACTTTGAATTCCAGGCGTAGACAAAATGCAAAAAAAAATCTAAATTTGCTTATATTCATTTTGCATAGTATACGATGCCTGCCAATATACGTGGAAAACATTCAAAAATATACTTCAAAATTTCAATATATTCAAATCACGCAGCCAAATATTGCTTTGCCTTCCATTGTTCAGTGTCTTAAAAAAATAAATGCAAAACACAAAAATTCATCCCACTACAGATACTAGACAGGTCCTTCTATCACTCGCATCCTAGAAAATTTGCAAATATCTGCAAAAAGCATATAAACACTGTAAAATGTGTATGCGCTGAGATGAATAAACACACCTGTAGACGATCCTCTCTCGATTAAGGTCCTCTAAGCCACAGCAGATCTCTGCTGCATAAAAGATGGCACGCTGTTCATCAAAACCTGAGTTTCCCATGTTATAGATATGAAACTTCAGGTCACCACCGTTCATTATAGTCAACACCAAACACAGAGCGTCCTTAGTCTCATATGCATATGCCAAACTGACCTAGGAAGGGAAAAGAGAGGAAAAGAGGTGCATTGTTATCTATTCATGAAGAAAGGATACATGAAACTTAGTGGTGCATGCCAAACAGTCAAATGTGGCTCATGAGAATGTTTTTTCAGGTGTGAACACTTCCACATAAATCATCCGGATGACTGGTACCTGTAGTACACAGAAACACATTTCAAAACTCCACAGGGGTATGCCTGTGGACACAGACTAAACTAAACGATCCAAAGCGGACACATATGATTTTAGCCATCACAGCATCTCCATTACTCTATTTATTTAGAGTTTTGTTTTACAAGCATAGAGACTAATAGAGTAACCACACACCTCTACTCAACAATTACACAATTTAAAGCATCACTCATTTCTATACAACAGTGCAGGACTAACAAAAGTTTCATAGCTAGTATTTAGTATTCTTAAACCTGACTTTGTGGAAATGATGGTGATGTTTGACCTTTAGCAAACCACAAAGGCTACATCACATAGTACGCAGTCTATTATCATTTTACACCAGCACGTCCTCTGTGATCTGTGAGTGACGCGTGAAGAGAACCACAGCAGAAGCTGAAAACCGCTGTTAAGGAGGGGTTCTTACCCTTTAGCGGTTACACCCAACATTGTGGGTGTTTAGGTTTCAAAAGCAGCCAGATGTGGGAAAGGGCTGTGAACTCAAACAAGAAGCTGATGTTACTGTGGGAACCTGCAGCTCTACGAGGCTATGAGGACTATCGAACGACCCGTCACATCATTATGTGAAACATAACGCCATTGGGAGTGCTTACAAAATAAATCAGACCACCCATTTATTATGTCAGCATTGGTGATTTTAAAATCTGAAACAAATACGACTCTGGAGTATGTATATAGACAGATAGACATACAGTACATACATATATGTGTGTGTGTATACACTGAAAAAAGGGAGGTTTTGGACAATATTGGCATGAATCTATTTTAATTGGTGCTAATTTGGCACTGATAAGGGACAACACAAACCAGAAACCATATTTTATTACACAAACAGTTACACCATTAACAGCTATTACAGCTGTGCATGATCTGGGCATCCGAGCTGTCAGTTTATTCAAACATTGACTTGATATATTACTCCTAACCTCCTGAAGGATTGCCCACAGATGATTCACAATGGCTGGACACATCTTATGGACATCGTGGTCCAGTTCCTCCCATAGTACCTCAACTTTTCATAATGTATTAAAAATGATTGCTTGTCTTTAATGATAATGCCACGTTGCTTTAATATGCAGTATTTGCACCAAAAAATGCTAAGGATTTATGCTGATATCATCCAAAACCACACTTTGCCAGGGGTGTTTCAAAACTTTCGCAGGGCAGTGTATTCATATTATATATTAAGGGATCACATGACACTGAAGACTTAAGTAGTGATGCTGAAAATGCATCTGTTATCAAAGGAATACATTATATTTTAAAATACAGTAAAATCGAAAACATCTTTTGTATGTATTTTGCTGTATTTTATAATGAAAGAAAAACTGCCTAAATGAGCATAGTACAAAATATAAAAAATAACCAACTTCAAGCACAACATGTCAAGTCAAGAGCAATCAAAGGTAACTATATAAAGACATATATTTGCACCGGTTGTCTATTTAGTTAGTTTACAAATTAATAGTAGGGTGAAGACAAAGTCAGAGAAACAGTGAAAAGAGAGCACAAGCTGTTTCCCATCAAACATAGCACATATTAGTCACAGCATTATGTCACTTTATACTGTTAAGAGTTTACTCGTCATCCCCAACTTTTAAACATGAGTTTGTTTATACATACTAAATGAACTCTGGAGCTGGAGTGTGAGTGTGTGCGCATGTGTGGGTTTAGGGTTTAGACCACTTGACTCCGCTCTCTAACGCTGCTGTTTGGTCAGCGTTGCTAGGAAACAGAGATGTTCTCATTTGTGAAGTAGTTCATGAGGAGCAATCGCTCCTGCCTGTAGCATGAATGCACACAGAGACACACATATACTCACACATGCATGCTCTTGCACACAGACATACACACACATGGTCTTTCTTTTAAATTTAGACGCATGTTACATGCCTAAAAGACATTTGCACACAGCTGCAATGCTGAGCACAGCTAACCTGTGTGTGTATGCGGCTGCGTGTGTGTGTGTGAGCTTGTGTGTTAGTGTGTGGGTGGGTGGACAGAGGCTCAGGTGCTCTACAGCTGTAGTGGAATGAATCAGAGGCCGACATTACACTGCAGGCACTGTATGCTATGTCTGTACACATGTTCTCTTTTAAAATCCATTGTTTAAAAGGTTCTAGAATGTTTGCCGTGTTACCAAATTATAGCAGATAATGTAAAAAAGGCTGGAGTAATGGCTGCTAAAAATTAAGCTTTGCCACCACACAAATAAATATGATGAAAAAAATATTTAATAAGAAAACGTTTTTAAATTTGTATTGTTTTACTGTGTTTTTGACCAAATGCAAAGGCTGTGTGTGTATTTTTTTAATGATTAGATTGATTAAAATTCTAAAAGAAAAAGTAATTTAAAGGAATAGTGAGCCAAAATGTTTTATTTATAAAAATTATATTTAATTATAAAAAAAAAAATATATATATATATATATATATATATATTCATCTGTGGAACACAAAAGGAGAAACTTTGCAGAATGTCCTGGCCATTCTTCTCCATTCAGTAAAAGTAAAGGGAATTGAATCTGTGAATCTCCAATAATGGCCCAAAAAGCATGATAAAATGTGTCCAAACTTGTACACTATATTATTAGACCACTGAGGCCATACAATATCTTTGTGTAAAAAACAGACCAGAATGTGAATATTTTGGAATTGTAAATCTACATACTAGGAATACTAGGAATGTGTGCTCCACGTTTAACCCAACCAATTGCACACACACACACACACACAGCAGTGAGAAGTGAACAACCACACACACAGCAGTGGGCAATCCTGCGGCGCCGGGGAGCAGTTGGGGGAACGGTGTCTTGCTCAAGGGTCTCACCTCAGTCGTGGTATTGAAGGTGGAGAGAGCGCTGGATATTCACTCCCACCACCTACAATCCCTGCCGGACCTGGGATTCAAACCCACAACCTTTGGTTTACAGGTCCGCCTCTCTATACATTAGGTCATGAGTGTACAGTTGCTAAAACTAAAATTCAAGTGGAAACGGAAAATCAAAAAATTAAATCACCGAACTGAAAATACTGAAAATAAACCTTTAATAGTGTATAAACCATACTAAAGTGTAAAGAGTTCCACGGAAGAAAATAAATAATACAAACATTCAATAAAAAGAGAAATCCCACTGAAAAATCATTTTTCGGCTCAAAACTTCAGCCACTTTCTTCAAGATGTTTTTACATGGAGAAAGTGAGTGGGAAATTGCAATGTATTGAAAGCATAAACGAGAACCATACAATGAGGCAGTATCCCTTGATTCCTCTGTTTTTTTGTTTGAAAATTCACAAAGTAGCACAACTCGTAATAGAACATTAACATTAAAAGAGGTATTAATGAAAAGGGAGGAACATATGAACAAATCAGGGATGTGTTTTCATTATAAAGTGTATTGTGACTATTTCAAGGCTGTAATATGACTGCTTGGTGATATATGCTTAGTTTGAATATTTGTTTACCATGTAAACTTTTTTTTTTTTTTTTTTACACAGCACAATTTAAATATATTTTTCAAGGATGATTGGAATCACAGCCATATAGCTGCATCTCTACGATTTAGCTAATGAGGAGGTACTGAAATATTCAATTCATAGCAATTCGTTATGAACTAGTACTCCAGACAAGATTTATCCTTTGAAAAAAAGTACATTAATGTTTTGCCTGAAATATTTGTAATATTTCCCCTCCATTGAGAACCTCACAGAAACTGAATCACAGAGAGTGGAGTCAAATGTTCGTTGCACAAATAATACAGACAAGACCAGCATGCAACTGAGACGACGGGTTAAGGTAAAAGTAAAAATGAGGAATAAAAAGAAAGTAGTACTTACTACAAAACTACTGTTAACTTTTTCTAAAATGCGTTTTTCATTTAATGCCATTGCTTCACCTTTTCTTTTCTTCACCCGTTTCTTCTCCAGCTTTTTACAGGCGTACATCTTACCAGTGGCACGAACCTGGCAGGCACAAACCTAGTGGAAAGAATCAGGAAGCAATTAGTGCAATAAGTGCTTTAGAGCAAGCATTGTTCATTTCTGTGTAACACTTTTTCAACTAGCAAAAAATAACACTTTTAAACAGTCCTGCTGTGTCTCATAAAAACTGTACGGACAATAATTACAAAATAAAAGACTTGCTTAGAATAGTTCATTTTGAAATATACAACACTATATATTCTGATATAATATGTCAAATACAGTAAGGAAATTACCCACCTCACCAAATCCGCCCTTGCCCAATACCCTGTAGTGTCTAAAAGTGTTTTTGGTAACTGGTTGCCTGCAAATAAAATACAGTTCAAGTCAATTCAGTGCATACAATTCAACAATATCAGAAACAGAACTTCAGGGCAATGCAGGTTTTTGTTTGTTTGTTTGTTTGTTTTAAACTATTGCCATTGCAAATGAGGACAATTTTATTAAAACTAACATTCGTTGTATGTAGGTAATGTTAAAACAGTAGATGTTATATAATCCATCATAAAAGAAAAATTTATCATAAAATCAGAAAGGTTATTAGAAATGCTCCTCACCTCTCCAACCACTTCCACTGAAGAAAACGGGAAAAGTACATTGTCTCCTGATATGCTGAGAAGGGCTCTCCACTTAAATATTCACGAACTATCCTGAAAAAAAATGAAGAAATGCTTGAGATGGTGTAGAGATCATACAAATGCATTGGTACATGAATATGATAATTATACAGTATATTTATCAAAATACCAAATAGGCTCTGTCAACATCATTGCACCATAGTACTGCCATCATACTTGGTTTTAGGGCTGTACCAGAATATTTGAATATTCAAAAAAAAAACAAAAAAAAAAAACAACTTAAAAACAGACGTGAATTCGCGTCATAAGAGGGACTTCTGCCAGGCAGCTCCAGTCTCGTGCATTGGTGGAGGGGAGAACCGCAAATTATTTTAAATATTGCTGTTATTGTGTAGTTTTCAGGCGAGAGTGTAGTTGTTTAAAACACAAATCTGCGGTTTAAAAAGAAAGCGCCTATTTAAAAGTTTGCTTCGCCGATTTCGGAGCCGAGAGCTCCATGCGAACATCGGGTGCTCAGTGCTCATGTATCCGCCGAGGGCAGCCTCACCGCGGCTAGTAATTATGACACTTGCCGCTGCCTCCTGATGTCTCTGTAGTGGTTAAACAGGAGGTAAAATTCGTTTGGGGTATATCTCATATGCAAACTTTGGTTTAATGAATGTATTATTTATTTCCTTTTATTCCTGTTTCTATGAAAATACGAAGATGTATCATAGAGAGACGATGATTCTGTCCTCCATAGTTTCGGAATTCTGCCTCCGCTTGCTAGTAATAACTTTACTACTACAGCAAGCTCCCGATTGGTTAACGCAGGATGTGTAATCGCGTCTTTGCATTGACTTAACATGTAAATCACTGGCGCTTAACGCTTCATTCGCATCTGGTGTGAACGCAGCATTAGAGATAAGATTATATTCAGCCCACTCCCACCGAAGCTTCGAATATTCAATGTCGATCACTACCGAATACTCGAAGCTCAAAAAATGGTATTGGGGCAGTCCTACTTGGTTTGCTACAAGCTATTTATTGTAGTCTTTTAAGAAGTTAAATTACAGACAAGCTACTCATCATAAACAAATCCAATTAATATTATAACAATATAAATGAATTCCAAACAGAAATAAATTAAATATTTATTTAATAAATAAATTAAATATTTATTTTGTTAAAAAATAAGATTGAATATCATGCGAGAATTAAAAAAAAATAAAAAATAAATTGAAGTGCTTATATGCGACGAGAAATGTCATTAACTTTGTAGCATCTCTTTTTGTTGGTTGCAGCTCTTCAAACCAGAATGATGACGTGAATGAGTCTCATGCAACTGATGCCATCTTACCCTCTAATGTCACACACGCTATCACACTCAAGTACATAAACACACTTTAACAAACACAGTGCCCATAGAAATTGAACAGGAAGGGTTAAAGTACTCCGCCTCACCCCCTCTTTAACAGAAAGGAAGCCTAAACTAAACAGAACTAAAAGACTGACTGAGGCAAAACACAAACACACAAAACACTGTTTAGATTCAAAGTCACGTGTTTACTTTACTCGGACAAACAGTATGACTACAGCCAACGGTTCATTCTATAACTGTAAGTCTTCACACTAATACCAGTAAAAAACACAAACTGAGATCCATAAACGTATCACCACAAACAGACGTGGATAAACCACTGATTTCACTTCAGTCTTGACATTCCAAACATAGGTTAAATAACTAGCATGTGTAACACGTGGACAAGCCTACTGCATTATCTTAAACAAATAGTGCATCTAAAAAAATCTAACAATATTAATTACTCTCATGATGGCGATTTGTCTTTTGAATAAAATTATTGTGCATGTGAAATGAAGATCTGAAGTACCAAAATAAAAAAGAAATCCATGAAAGCGTCATTGTATGCATCTGTGACAAACAGAATCCAATTTTAAGTTATTATTCAGTCACAGGTTTTTCAGACCATGAGCAGAAAGACAAAGCTTATCAAAATTTTGTTGTGATGCTAGGATTTTACAGCCTGAGAAGAGGGATGGTAAATGCATTAGATGGCTGGCAAATGAACTGGCTTGCTTTAAAGTAAAATTGTTAGTACCTGGTACACTCCTGGAACAGTTCTTTACAGGGACTCTGTTCCAGTTTCTGTCTGCATTCTCCGACCACATCCTGAGCGATCTCTGGTAGATGAGCTGCCGACTACAGTATGGGAAGGAGGGAGAGAAAACAGGATGAGTAGTTGATATGGTGCAATTTATATAAAAGAGAGAGAGAGAGACAGGAGTTTTAAGATCAAATTCAGTAGTTCTTTCAATAAGCACATGCATGTAGAAGCGTGCGAGAACAATTGCATGCAAGCAAATATTGAATATTTACCCCATTATTAAAATATGTGTCTAAAATATTTAATCCAACGTCTCTCCTCTTCTCATCCGGAGCCACTTGGTACATTGCCTAAACAACCACACACACACCAATAATGCTGAAATTAGAGATGAAATCACAGAATTTAGCAAGGTATCTTTGATTCCTATGAAGAACCTTTAACATTCATATGACGTTTTGGTTGCAAAATGTTCTTCAGTAAGAAAAAAAGTGTTTCTTTTATGAACTGTTCACTAAAAGGTTGAAGGTGAGAGAACAATTCCATTTTTGACGTGGAGATTGTATGTTTGTGTCAGTCGGGGACAAAAAGAGAGAGGTTGCAGTCATACCACAGAATCCAGGAACTCTATGCACCGCCGTAATTTGGGCTGCGTGTCACAGAACTGCCGAAACAACTGACGACCAATTGGTTGCTTCTCACAAAGGCTAGTGTAATCCCTCTCTGAGATAAACAAGAGAGAAAGAAAGAGAAAGAAAGAGGGTTAAACCAACGTCATACGATGACAATTTTTTAAAGGATCATATTATTAAGTTTTGCGCTATGAAAAGAAGTGAAACTTTCACAAATCAAATGCAGCAAAGCCATTTTTCTGAAGCTATGTTAAAGAATTAGTGGAAAAAACGAGTTGGTTCCGGTATTCTCCCATTAATTTTCCCCATAGGCGAATAAAATTAATAAAGTTTAATAAGCCATGAACCAAACCAAACAGCTAGAAGGTGAATCATCACATAATAAATCTAATTTGAAGCAACATTTTTGAAAATCAAAAGAAAAGAGCAATGTGCAAGACTTTACAGTAACTGCAAAATGTGAATTATTTTACTAAAATACGAGGGATCATGTGAAACGTTATTTGCAAACATTACAAAAGGCACAAATGGTCACCGACGCTCCAGAAAAAATAACTATGCATTAAGAGCCATGGTGTAAACTTATGAACAAAGAAAAGATGTGTACATTTTTCTTAGTTTGCCTTAACATCATATTTTTTTCATTTACTGTAGTACTGCTTCAGAAGCTATAGGAATTACCTGCATGTTTCCCAAAAAAACTAAATAAGTTCAATTTACCCTGCTCTTAATGCATCATGTTTCCTTCTGAAGCATCAGTGAGCATTGAGCCTATGAGTATATGAGAATAACTGCATGAGTCCATCAGTTGTCCTCAGTGTGAAAAGATGGATCTCAAAATTATAAAATCATTGTAAGAGTTCAAATAATTTAAAAAAACATACCACGTAAATTATTTTAAAAAGGCATACCATTGTCTGTTCAAATTAGATACTTTTAATGCAATGTTAGATAAGATTTCCTTCGACATATCTAACAAGTTTCAAAACATGAAATGTGTGTCACCTGACATACAATTGTACCACATTCATGAAATCGGTGAAAAAACAGGTGAAAAACCTAATTCAAGCACCAAGTCCTCGACTGACATTTTTGTGGACCTTAGGGGAAAAAATAAAATGCTTTAAATGCATGATATGACCCCTTTAATAAAAGATTTCCTCCATGCACACACAAAGTGCAAAACTCAGCATACAGTCACGACACTAAATCACAGTGATGGTGAGCAGAGCTCAAGCTGAGCCCTGTGCTGCAGGACTCTCTGTAACCCTACGGGCCTGGTGGATTCTGGGCCAAGAGGAAACGGCCTCAGCCGGGACTTCCTCACTGAGCCAAGGTCTACAGCTGTGTGACGCAAACACACACATCAGAATAAATGTTTAACTGACAGCAACTCTCTAAACAATATAAAGCCTTTAATGAGGAATACACTAGCAAGTATGTTTTATTTAGCGAGTCACAAAATAAACCAACCCTTTTAAGGAACCAAATTATCATTATTTTTAAGGTACACAAGGTGCAAATTTTTTGGGAAATCAATGAATTATAGGTGAAAAATAATTACTCAACCCCTGAAATTAACTGATTGGTATTTAAATTAAGGTTTAATAAATGTAACATAACCTTTATATA
>JAUMHP010000040.1:12070809-12094743 GCA_032361065.1 Enteromius trimaculatus | reverse complement strand
AGATGGCTAATGTGTGTGCCATTGATATGTTCAGTGTTCATGTAAACTGTTTAATAAACACTTCTGGCACTTTTTTTTTTAGTCTCTTAATTAGTTTAGTTTTTTATGTAAATTATTCAGTAAATACCGTACCGTGCCATTCATACCGAGGTATTACCGTACCGTGAAATTTTGATACCGTTACTAATAAATATGTAATGTATGTATACACACAAATATGCATTAGCCATTCAATGGGATATTCATATTCATATGGAATATTCAGCAATATGTTTAAATCTGTAATGGCTTTGAGCTATTGGTTGTTTCGCACATGGACATTGAATGCATGTCTGTTTCTGCAGTGGGAGTGTTGTGGAGCTTTCGGGCCTGAAGACTGGAATCTGAATATTTACTTTAATTGTACTGACACTAATCTGAGCAGAGAGAAATGTGGCGTTCCCTTTTCCTGCTGCACCAAGGACCCTGCTGTGAGTAAACACAGCATAGACACGCATGCGACACACACAGACTCACGTCTTGCAGTCATCTTACTCCGTAGAATGTGTCATTGTCTCCTTCCAGAAGACCTGGGAACATAAACAGGAAGTGACGTAGATCCGGCAGACAGAGCGCACCCACACACAACACAACATTCCACATTAAATCATAGGCTTGTATTATATTATTATATTAACTAGAGAACTGTTAAGTTATCCAGAGGACTGAATCCTGGCTTTCTTATTGTTTTTCTCAAAGGAGGATGTGATAAACACACAGTGCGGTTATGACATCCGAGCGAAAGATGTAAGTACGCATATGCAAAAAAGTCATCGCTTTATTCACATAACTTATTTTCCGGTTGAACGAAATTGAATTTAAAGATCCTAGCCACTATTTATATTAATTCATAATTGTATACGTTTATAAATGAAGTGACTGAAACTGGTGCTGTCAATGTCTAAAATGACACAAATCCCCATAAAAGTGTTATGAAAATGGTTCATAAGCTGTATATTCCAAGTAGCTTACTCGAATGTTTTGTAAGTAGAATTGGTTAATGTTTTGCATATTTGGCTAATGTGTGTTTTTATGTGTAAAGGAAATCGAACAGAAGATGTTTATACACACAAAAGGATGTGTACCACAGTTTGAGAAGTGGTTGCAGGAGAATTTAACCGTAGTTGCCGGAATCTTCATAGGAATTGCACTTCTGCAGGTGATTGTCATATACACATGCACACTGAACATTTTATGTTGTGTATGTCCTACAAAATGTAGTATCCCTGACTATATTGCAGTGTCTTCTAAGATTATGAAGACAGTTTACGTTTTTTTATTTTATTATTTTGTTTATTAATAGACTCTAAACCCTAACAATATTTAATGTTGCATTATTTCTATAATTTTCATTTACTTAGAGAGGTTTAAGCCCACCGTTCCTATATAAGTTCAGTTATTTTTGAAAGAAAGAAATACTTTTATTTACAGGATTAAAATGTTTAAAAGTGACCGTAAAGAGTGTTGGGCAAAATCCTTCACTGTCGTATTTTATTGTCAGCCTGTGAGATCACCGATACAGAAATCATTGTGCTAATTTATTTGATTATTAACTATCATAGCCGGAGAGTGAACCAACTCCAGGCTAAAAGAAGTCTAATGTTAGTGTAATCTTCACATTATATCTTTATCAAGTAGCATATGGATGTAATTTCATAAAATAGTTTTTAAAAGCGTGGCTTTGAATTTAACATAATCACAGTTCAATAAAAGCGTTAAAAGTTATTAACTGTAATGCTTCCATTACCTCAGTTACTCAAAGTGTCGCTACAGAAACCTCAACGATCGAGCGCATATTTATGCACTAAAAAAAACATTTGCATTATCAGTGAAGCAATCTTTTATAGTTGGATCACACTTACATCCGCACTTTGATTGGAGCAGAATTCAGGCAGCGAGAACTGAACCACGAAACTCATTTCAGTGATGACTCATGTGAACGTGTCTGATAGGCCGTAGCATCTATAAGATCAACAGTATGGTGTGTGATTGGTTATAAAGTGCAACACTGTAAAAACGTGTAAAAAGAAATATGAGTCCTAATATTTATTTGATAATACTAGAAAAAAAATAGTCAAATAAAAATAATAGTCTTGACATTGTTAAAGGCATCAACCACAGATGGTGTCCCTGACTATCGTTGATACACGATACTGTCGGCACAACCCTAGTAAAGAGATTTTTACTGTTAGAAATGAATCTTTCGAATTTTGTTTTAATCAAAGGATACTGGAAACAAGGTAATCTATCACACACATTAAGCAACTCAACTATTTACAACATTGGTGATAAAAAATGATATATAGTTATTTTATAATTAGTATTTCACAATAGTATTGTTTTTATTGCATTTTTGATCAAATATATGCAATCTCTGTGAGCGTCTAGCTAATTCTCCTAAGCTTTCACATAGCTTACACTCCATGACAATTTAATAAACCGGGCCCCCAGATACAATCCAACTCTTGAATATTGATTAATACTTGTATTCTATTTCATGCATTGTTTTAACTGATCTCCAGTGTCTCGTGAGTGCTCTTTCACTTCAGAAACGTCCTTCAGATTTACAGGTGAAACACAATCTGCTAAGTCTGGTTGTTTTTATTGATTTATAGTCGTTTAGGGCATATAACAGATGATAATTTAATTTTGCATTAGATTTAATAATGTCCAGGAAGACGCATGTTAGACGCCGTGTTGCCTCATACAAAACATTTTCCCTTATTCTAGATATTTGGGATCTGCCTGGCACAAAATCTTCTGAGCGACATTGAGGCGGTCAGAGAGAGCTGGTAAGGAACATCCCTGATAAAAGAAACACATAGTCATTAAATCTGCAGTTTGATGACTGTGCAATAATGCAGATTCAGCAAGCAGACTGGAGGAAATCGTTCTTGAGCTGTGAGTTTGGATGTCACATCTTACTAACATCTCTGTTTTCTATCTTCCAGTTTGTTCACCTGAAGCTCTCGAGCCGTTGTGCTGCCGGATCCTCCATTTCTCTGTCAGCGAGCAACAGGGTTGGCACATTGTCATCACAGTATCCTAGCAACCAGTGAGGGATTCCATTCACATACCTCACTTTATATTTCAATATACAGCGACATCTTCGTCTTTTGCTTTGATTTGCTTCAAGTACAAAATGCAACGGTATTAACATTCGCCTTTTAGAAACACTTATAGGAGTAGCTCACTCATAACCGCAAATGTACTCACCGTCAGGCTATTCAGGATATAGATGAGTTTGTTTCTTGTATGTAGCATCACATCACTTTCTCACCAATGGATCCTCAGCAGTGAATGGGTGCCGTCAGAATGAGAGTCCAAACTGTCCACTAGTCCACCAGTAATCAACTCCATCAATCAACTTCATCTTGTGACGTAAAAAGTTGCATGTTTTAACTTCTGGACAAACTACCATCGTCCATAGTAACAACTTCACAAGACGTTTAATTGATGGAGTTGTGACGTTTTTTAGCTGTTTGAACTCTCATTCTGACGGCACCTATTCACTACCCATTTTTTAAGTGAACTATTCCTTTAAGGCCACTTGCTTTCTGTCTGTAACATTTCTTTGACTGTTCATATGCAGTATGTATCCTTCAGATGAGCGTATTTGACACTCTAAACATTGCATTTTGCGAGTTAAAATTTAATGCAACTAAAAACATGTAATTGATCTGTTGGCTAGAAGAAGCAATGGTACAGTTACTAAAATGGTGTCCATGTTTAGGCAAATGCAAGCAAGCTCGGTGTTTATAGGTTAATATTAGTTCTAAATGAGTCGGTGCACTTTTTTGCGTTTTCTGCACTGTTTGTAGGGAGAAAATAATCTGCATAATCCTGCAGAATGAATATCTAAAAGATCAACCTTGTTAAGAGTACTATAGTTCTATTGGTAGCTAGTTACTTGATCAAATTAGGCTAAGTATTTATTACTTGAGGCACATGTGTAGAATTCTGTGGAAGTCAGACCAAGTTTTAGTGAGACAGCAGTAGCCTGCAGAGTGTGTTCAGTGAAGAGTGACTGTCTGCTTCACACTACATGAGTGTTTGACTCGCATTACGACTTTCAAATGTACATAATCCACCGAGACCGTTTATTTTGCTCACATTGTCAGATTGTGTGTGTGTGTGTATATTACCTGTTTAATGGATTTTATAAAACACAGTTGCTTTTGAAACTAAGGGAAAATGCACTGCATGCTTGTTGGAATAACACTACATTTTCCCAGTGTGTTCAGCTATATGAAGATATTTTTTGTGAATCGCTATGTTTATCTGTAATGGATTTTCAAATTATAGCCACTGTGTAAGTAATGGTGTCCCTAGAATGTTTTTAAAACATTAGCACTGAGATTTTGTCAGATTTAAGACCGATTCAGATTCTGGTGTAACTGGGTATATGGGTGAAGTTCATGTCAAATAAACACTAATTTAAAAATAAGCCTATTTTTCTTAACATTTAAGGTTGCATTTTCATGCCATTTGAGCAAGTCTTCCCTTTTATTTCTCAGCGCTATAATGGTACAAACAGCTGTATATCATTAAGCTGTAATTTAATTAATTCCATAAAAGATTTATATAGGAGAATTTGTTTTGTGCTATTTAATTTATGAGAATTTTAATAAAAAAAGAAAAAAAACAGACCGTATAATTTTCAATACAGTGAGATGTGAATTGCAACAAACTGTTGGTAATGTTAGCCAAAAATATTGATGGTACAAAATAGGCTTCATTTAATTATTATGATAAGATAGAGAAACTGGAGTATTTAATGATTTTGATAAAAGCATCTGCCAAATGCATAAATGTAAAAGGGATAGACTATAATTGGGACATATTGTTATGAGATTCACCCATATATATTATATTGAATCATGAAGTCTTTACCAGAAAGATGACGAGAATGTTTTGCTTTGATTGTGAAATGAATCTGCCGCCTGTTAGATAGTGGTTTTGTGACTTTTGTAAAAACAGGGTTTGTGAGATTATTTGAAACACAAGCTGATTTAATGAATCCCTATGGTTGTGATAATGCCTTTTCACTTTACACTTTCCTGATGTGTGTGTAACCTTAATATACCATATTATGTTTGTTTTTAGTTGGTTAAAGTTTTGGACAGTCTTGGTGAAAGGTAAAAACACTTGCAGTATGTGCACATTAAAACTGGAGAACAGGGACGTTTTAGTATTAAAAATATGCAGCTTGATGTATTATCCCTTTTTTTTGTAGCACTTATAGTATAGCCTGAAATTTTAGCCCAGGTAGTGTCCAGCTTGAGCTTTTGGTACATTGTTGACTGGAAGTGCCATAAAAATTAGAATTAAATATTGGCATATTTTTCTCAAAAAACAAAACATAATTTTGTAGTAATTGTTGCAACTGTATCATACTGTCATACATAATTATCTTGTTATGATCAGAAAATGTAGTTTTTTTGAGTAAGAATATTAAAACTTTACTATTATAGTTATTGTCCTAGCTGTGAACGGGCCAAAAATATCGTCTCAATAATGGCATACTTGAGAAAAAGAGGTGGGTCTGCATTTGCCAGAAATGTATTTTGTTTTATTCTTATTTTCCCCGTTTCTGTGTCATTTCTTAATATTAATTTTACATGATCTTATTTAACAAATGTAATAAACACTTTACATCGTTTCCTAAGATGGTGGTAATGGAAACAATAAATTTTATATGTTTTTGTATGTGTGTTAAGCCTGTCTTTGACTCTTTTCTAGACACTACATATTAACAATAAAGTATTATTAATTGTCTCTTCACTTAAAATTGAATAATCGCATGCCATGCATAGTTTTAAAAATTATAATCCTTAAAAATTTAATAAAACAGTAAAGAACCTTATTATTCACCCCCTATAATATTTGTTTTTACAATATGTAATCTAATTAATATTTATTATATTAACTTCAACTACAATAATGCTATTAAATGTGACTATTTGTTTCATTTAGGATAAATACAATTTATTGCAATTTGTCCATTGCATATGAAGACTGCACGTAAAAATTTGCCTGTGTTTACTAAAGTAGTAGATATAAGCATATTATATAGTAGCTTTTATTAAAATTGTAATATACTGTATATGTCCTGTATTCTCATGCAGTTTTAAGTATAGACGTTAGATGGCGCTATAGGGTGGAATGAAAGATGCCGTCCAAGGTGTCAAAGAGTACCTGCCCTTTAAAGTTGAAGGTCAGAATTTAATTGTGAAAATTAAATAGAAATGAATATTAGTTTACAGCTGTACAAAAACAGTAACAACATCGCAAACAATGATTCATCTATAAGCTACTCATTAGTGATTCAGTAACACACGTGTCAACGCTTACAGATTAACCTTTGCCTGAGTGTTCATGGCTTATGGTTAAATAAACTGCATTAATTTCACAGTTAACACAAACTAAGATGTTTACCGTAAGAGGTATAATTAAACGGCATATTAAAAGTTATTATGCTATTCCTTCAAATCCACCAATTAACATTAAAGTATAAATATGAAACCAATTTTGACATTGGTAATGTTTAACACACACACACACTTAACTAAATTTCAGGGGTGTGTCCACCTTGAGACCTTGCTGGGAATGAAACCGCGATGCCTAAATCACCTTAAGTGCACTTGCTTATACAACCCTTCTTCTTCCTTTTGGAAGCAGCATTGGTAATCTGAGCAGATTAGGATCTGCTGTGTCTTCTTAATCCCACCACGATTAAAATAGGATTAGAACTCATCTCCTGGCCTCAGTATCACAGTAACTGCTCAGTGGCACTGACACTCTCTGTCTTTCTGTCCCATGGGGCAAAGCAATAGGGGGTCACTGTGTTTTGAACTGTCATCGTTTTACTCCCACTGACAAATACTATACATACTTATAAGATCTATTTATATAATTCAGCAGTGTAAATATGAAATTAATACAAACCTCTTAATATGATTTTATAAGGTAAGGGCTCAATAAAGATTTGGTGTGTTTTAGTGAGATTTAAAGACTTTGTCTAGAGCAGAGATGTCAGTCATTTTAACAGAAAAAATATTTATAAAATGGGTGTGTGATTGTGTGTATTATTATTATTAAACTTGTAATTTCTAGTAACTACAGTTAATAAATAATTATTTTATAATGAAAATCATATTTAACAGTGCATATTTTCACAAGACAATTTTTTTTAAATATAGTCACACCATTTTATTTAATCGTTGCCTTATTAAAATGACAACTACAACAACATTTCGGTCTACTACGTTATGAATTTCGGAATGGCTGTAAGAATTATAGAACAGAATTACAGAAGCATTGTAAGAATTATATAATTCTATAGAATTATCTGTATAGGTAAATATAAGTTAAAGGTATTTTTTGGATTTTTGAAATTAAATTTAATGTTTGTCTTTTATTTAAAAGCTCACAAACTCTCTATTGGCATCTGTGGTTAAATAAAACGTACAAGAACGAGGTAACGTCACTGCGGAGGGTTGTAACTTTGCTTGCTCTGTGCGAATTAATCTGATGGTTTGTGATAAACTACAACTTTAGACCCGCTAAGATCTAAATATGAATGTCTTACACTGAGTATACGAAAATAATATCGAGAGAAGGCAGGGTCTTTGTTTGTTTTTTGGACCGATACATTTGCCGGACCTTCTTTCATCACTTACGGACATGACGCAAACACGCAACGAGTGACGCAGGCCTAGGTAAACACGAAACACACTATTTTCAACATTTTTTAATGTAACTTTAACTTTTCGATTACTTTCTTTTCATGTGTGCTCTTGTGCAGATACAGTAAAACTGTATTTATAGCAATATCTGCCATGTTTAATAAATAGACACTTGTGACATCACGCTACCCTGATTTTGCCAAGTGCAAGATGCCCCTGGATGGATCAACATCTTTGTTGACCCTGGGACGACATTGTGATTAACCAATCAGATTTTAAGAAAACATTTACAATCAGTGTTCGGTTTTTGTACATTAGTGTCAGTCATCTATCATTTCCTCTGATTTTAGGCATTACTCATGGGTAAGGGTACTGTAGGTTTAGGTATTGAAATATGGTCAAAACTATATTTTTGCATTAACATGTTATCCCAGGGTCAACACAATATATTGACCTAGGGACGCACAGTACTTGGCAAAATCAGGATGTGCTGTGACATCAAATGGCGTTATAGTAGTATTAAGCTAATATTTGTTGTTAAAGGAAGGAAAGGAAGTGACCAGGTATGGTTTCCCACACACCGGCAGTGGGCAGCCAGTTGGGGGAACGGTGCCTTGCTCAAGGGTCTCACCTCAGTCGTTGTATTGAAGGTGGAGAGAGCGCTGGATATTCACTCCCACCACCTACAATCCCTGCCGGACCTGGAACTCGGACCCATGACCTTTGGGTTACAGGTCCGCCTCTCTATCCGTTAGGCCACAACTGCCCCCAAATGAGAATGATTAATGTTTTATGTTCATACCATGTCATCTCAATCATGCAATATCTAAACCCACTACTGGTAAGGAGTGGCTAAATGTAGCTGTGATGTCTTTATGGTGCAGTATGGTTCTCCGGAGCGTTAAGAACAGCAGGAGGATGATCTTTCACCTTGCAGAACACAGTGTGCCTCAGGTCAGATGTGTTTGCACACTCTGCATGATTTTCCACAGAAGTGCAAGGACCAGACTGCTGGCTCATTTCCTGGAAGATTGTGTGGTTGATTGGAGGTGGAATTAGTCAATAGTTAAGCTGAAATGTCCTCTATGCAGGGCAGGGTCAGGTTCAGCTGCATCCAGCATGCTGCGCTCAAATGCTATTTAAAGCCCAGCGAAAGCTGTGGCCTTACAGGCCTAATCTTCTCTTCACAAAGATGCATTAATCTATGGCTTCAATCTATGGAGCTGGATGGCAGCTTTAGGTCCTGCAAGAGTGGGATGGGTTTACAGCTGCATCAGGACCCAATGATATGGGTGTATCTCGTCCTTGTGTGTGTGTGTGTAGGCCTCGCTGACTTGCATCGCTCTCTGGGAACAGGCCCTTGAGGAAAAAAAAGGGATGGAGTGGGAAGGGAACGGTGTGGAGATTGCATAATATTTGTCATGGCTTAAGAGAGTGGCTAAAGGTAATCTTAACCCTGCTACACAGATGACCACTCAAGAATTAGATCATAGCTAAAGATTACTATTTTAGACTAGGGAGTTTTGGAACACATAGAGAAAGAATAGTAATTGAGGGAAAAATCCACTACAAACCTAATGTGATGAGATTATAAAATATATTGTCAAAGAAAAATATTATGCTTCTTTTTTTTGCTACCATGCAACCCTCTCGTGCAAGTGTAATACTCTGGATTATAAAAGCTAGCATGTCTTTACATTCTGAAATAATAACAAATGATTAATAATCAAATCAAATTGAAGTGTCAAAAGAATAATAGTAGCAGACATTAAATCATTTAATTTTGTTTGGATTATTTCACAAAGTATCTGCAGATTTTATATATATTTTAATGCATGCAGTTTTTAATCACCTCATTTTGAGTAACATCACATGATATATTTGTACTTTGAATAATTTTACAATTAAGTGAAGACAAGAAGTTTCGTGACCAGTTATAAGATTCCATATGCAATAAATGTTAACATAAAATCCTTACACAACGTGACATAAGATCATGATTTTAAAAAAATGCATTCACTCGTTTTGTGTTCTTTAAATCATTGCAGGTTATGTACTGTACCCAACTTGTCAAGGACAGAACAAATGCACAAGGGATGGGGCAAAGAAGGAGAGAGTGAGGCGGGGGAGGGAGGAAAGATCAGACCTCCCCTTTAACCTGTGGCAGCAGTAGCAGCATTCTTGATCCATGACAGTGAAACAGCAAGTGCTTGGTGTCCATAAGTCTGTGGGATTCATCTGGAGGATTCACCATCCACGGTAAAACTACCTGATGCGAAGGTAAATTGATTTATTCAATACTAGCATTCTGGTATTTGTGCAGTTTCCTGTGTTTTTTTTTATTTTATTTTATTTTTATTTTTATTATGTGTTGATGAAGAGTTTTTCATGTAAGTGTAAAAGATCTCTAAACCAAGCATAAGGAACAGTGCATAAATGCACAAAAGACATAGGTGATCATTTTAAAATAACATCAAATGATAGGATGATAATTTATCCCATTCAACTATAAATTTGTCCTAAAACCAAGGTGACTGACGCAAATGGTGTTCACTTACATGTGCATTCGACTGCAGATATGATCGCTGATAATTAACATACATTAGTGTGTGAGATACAGTATGCGCTGAGATATACTGTAAGATAGGGTAAAAGTAAAGACCGTGTAAATCAGGATAACTGTGGCCTATAGATCCGATTAAATCCTTAGCTTGACAGATGGACTCATCAGAGCAAGCAGCCAGGGGTTTTAAAAATGTAAAATTAAATAAAAAATAATGTTTTGTTACAGTTAATGGGAAAAGAATGTTAATCTGTATTTAATATATATATGCAATAAATTATATGAATAAGAATAAATGTAAGTACCATAAGTGTAAATATATTCAAATATTAATGTTAAAGCTGAAAAATAGCCAATTTACATTATGTAATACCTTGCTTGCCATAGCTCCGTCTTTCTACAGGGCTATATTATTTGGTGGAAGAATTGCTTAATTTTTATTATAATACATAATAATAATAATTGGTTATTTTGTTCTTAGTCAATCTGATTTAAAGGAGTAATGAGCTATGCATAACTTACTGGTGAAAAATCCTATTTTATGTGTGAATGATTAATTGCTGTATTATTAGTTGCATGCATTGTGTGAGTATCTGGAGGTGTCTGCCAGATTACAGTGGTTATTTATTGGTTTAGACTCATGAGCACATGTCCTCTTATAACCTATAGATGCTAGATCAGAACAAAGGTGTCTCTATTGGTGGGTCAATTTTTGGAAGCGGTTAGTTACATTTAGATACTGGATTATTGGACACTGCGATGCCCAGTTATTGGCAGTTTTAAGTGTCAAATTTAGACTGGCGATCATATGGGCTGAGATTCTATATATAGATTTACATGGTAGTCTGTAAGCCTTCAAAAAAGAGAGTGGTATACTAAAAATATGATTTGATATAGGGTTACAGTAACACAGTGATAGCACAAACATCTATGCTGCTTTGTGTTTTTATGTTTTTGCACAATAAAAAGTGTTAATATGGTCACATCTAAATGAATTAGATTTATTCAAGACTAATACGACTGAATCGTTCTGACTATGCACAAGCTTAAGTGATTTTAAAGGGATAGTTTGCACAAAAATAAAAATTCTATTATTATTTAGTCACCATCCACTTGTTCCAAATCTCTATTAGTTTCTTTCTTCTGTTGATCACAAAAGTAGATATTTTAAAAATGCTGGTAACCAAAGGGCCATTGACTTCCATAGTATTTTTTTCTCCATGCTATGCAAGCATGTCTTCACTTCTTCCAGTGTGAAAAACAACATCTCAGATTCTTTTTGAACTATGAAACAATGGAAGGTTGAGATGGTCTATTATCAAATCTGCACGAGCTGAGTTAAGCTTGGTAACATAGTTTAGTTGTAACACCAATTAGACTTACAGCTCAATGGATTTATTATACTGGAAAAGAGAGCCTGTGATGTGTGGCAAACAAAAACCGCAGCATCTGTCATTACCTTTAACCTTTATTTCACCGATGGTGTTGGTAAAACGGCTGAAGGTGTTTGCTTCAATGATGTTAAGTTCTGTTAGATAACTTTACATGTAGATAAAATGACACAATTAATTAATTATATAATTATTATTATTTGTATAATTCACTGTTATAAAGAAATGAATAGCCTTATTTAACATTTAAACTATAGTTTAACCCAAAATAATAATAATCATAAAAAAATTACTGTAATTATTACAATGTCTTTCTTTCTTTTTTGCCAAAAATAATTCTAAGAAATTGAGAAAAGTTTTCCTACCAGCATTTTTCAAACTTTTTTTGTTTTGTTTTGGTATTGTTTAGCATTTGGAGTAAGAAGGTGCTAGAAGGACTTGGCAGAATTTCTATTTTAGGATCTCTTTAATGCTAACATCAAACAGAAGTCATTAGTGTTGCTTTAAATCAGCAGTCTTATGGAACAGGTGTGGGATCAAGAAACACTGTCCTCCTTCGCCACTGCAAAGACCTACTCTGGAGTTGAATAGGTTGCAGCAAGGGGACTAACAGCCAGCTTCCTGATTGGCTGAGCAACGCATGAGCTATATTAATCCTACTTAAATGAAGCAAGATCAATTTAAATTCGAATAAATATCCATGCCATTCTCATTGTTAGAAAAGTTGATTTATATTTGCTTTGATTCAAAATGACAGGTTGAGTCAGAATTTTTAAAGGCCTATATATTCTGATCTTTGTTTTCTTTTTTCACTCTTGTGATATCTTGTGTTTCAGAGATTATTATGAGGAAGCCATTAGAGACTCTGGACCCTGCGAGGAATCGGGGAGTACATTGTTCCCGTCAGGTTTAAGTAGAGTGGGCGTATGATCATGTCCGGCGCTCCATAGATTTCAGACCACCGGACCCCTGAGCTGCCCATCAAACCATGGATCCCACGTTCCCCAGTGTCAAACTGGGGTCATATTGCACCCCTCTGCAGCGGAACAGCAAGCGTCATCGAGTGCATCATGTCAGGAGGAAACTACGTCCTTCTCGGATTTTTGGTTTTATCCTGAGCATCTCTGCCCTCACATTGTTCCTGTCTTGGAGTGCCTTTACTTTCACTTTGGGCCCATTCCCAAGATGGATGCCACTCACCTCTCTCACCAACCATGAGGGACTTGCAGAGTCAGTGCCACACAGAACTGTGCTATCTTCCGACGAAGAGCGCAACGTTTCGGCAGATTCGCCCATCGCTATGGCCTCGTCCGATGAGCACAAGGGAGACTATCCAGAGGATCTGTTCAGTCTGGAGGAGAGGAGGCAAGGCGCAGTCATGCTGCATATGTTCGGCATGATGTACATGTTCATTGCCCTCGCTATCGTCTGCGATGAGTTTTTCGTCCCTGCTCTCACCGTAATCACAGAAAAACTGGAGATCTCGGATGACGTAGCGGGCGCCACCTTCATGGCCGCTGGAGGCTCTGCTCCCGAGCTCTTTACCTCTGTGATAGGTGTCTTCATCTCACACAGCAACGTTGGCATCGGGACCATTGTGGGTTCGGCTGTCTTCAACATCTTGTTCGTGATCGGGATGTGCGCTCTCTTCTCCCGCGAGATCCTCAACCTCACCTGGTGGCCTCTGTTTAGAGATGTCAGCTTTTATATCGTTGGACTAATTATGCTTATCGTTTTCTTCCTGGATAACTACATCACCTATGTCGAGAGCATTGGACTGTTACTCTGCTACGCTAGCTACGTCACTTTTATGAAGTACAATGTGACTGTAGAGACCGTAATCAAGACTAAATTACTCAGGAATCAAGTGGACGACATTGAAGCTCCTCCTAAGGTGAGTGGAAGTGTTCCAGGTGAATTATCTACTTCCCAGGTCAAAGGTGGCATTCTCCTTCATGTCTCCTCCCAATCCTTTTAGGAATCAGTATATCACAGCGGTTCTCAACCAGGGTGGTGAGACCCATAGCAGGCCTCAGCAGATTTCCATTAATGACACATGATGGCTTTTATAATGTAATTAATATAATGCAAATTTACAATTTTTTTTATAAAATAACTTTAATTTACTATTAAATAACTGATAACTTATTTAATATTATAGATAGATAGATAGACATAGTTACATTTCTGTTCATATTATTGTTTTATATTAATATTTGGCACTTCAAAAAGGTTGTTGGACAGTGTTTGTGTTCATGCTATAATGACATTTCTGCTATGTGAATTATGGTGCATTTTGGGAAGTTCTATGGAGTTTGGGCACTTAAGAAGGGAGCTGATTGCACTAGAAGCAGTAACGGAACCCGACTGTTGGCTGAGAATCAGTGTTCCCAATGAAAAGAACACAGACAGTTTTATCACCTCTTTGAGCCGGATTAGGCATTATATCAGGTGTCACCTGGACAGAGCAGACAACACTGCTCTGAGAGCACACAATCAGCTGAGTAAGACCAGAGCCACTGCTGGACAGCACAAAGAAGCAAGATGGAAGAAAGTTGTTAAAGTTTTTTGCTAAAACTCGTTTGATCAGTCAGACACCTCAAGAGACATATATCTAATTTTGTCTTTTACTGGCACAGTTAGCTTTGTTAATAACACCTCAATGAGTTTGGTTTAATTTGCCCATTTGTTAGTTTTAACCAGTATTTTGTCTTGTTTCCCAGTAAAAAGAATGTTTTTTTTTAAGTTTGGAAGCAAAATTGCATATATACATATTTAAATTATTAAATATTATATATACTACAATTTGTTACATTATGTTTTTACATTTTTTGTTTACATTTGTTAAAACATAATTTATCAGTAATTTTGTTGCAATCTTGTTTACATATTTTTACTGGAAAAATACTGATTAGGAAAGTACAAAAAATGTTTACTTAAATTATTGTGTGTGTGTGTGTGTGTGTGTGTGTGTGTGTATGTATTATAGGACAAACACTACAAAACAACAACTGGGTGGACATTCTAAAAGTTATTTACTATCAAACAAAGCATTATTAATATGCATAAATCCGACAGGCACGAGGAGCGTAAATATACAGTACATTTGGCTGTATTTTATATTTCTATTCTATATTTCTAATCGCTTTTTTTCCTTGTTTCTTTGAGAATTTAATATACAGTGGCCACAAAAATGTATTTTGTTAAATTAGCCACATGCATGTCATTGCATTACAAAAACCTGACAAAATTGAAAGTTATACAACAATATAGGTGAAGAAATGAAGTATTTTGACACTTTCTATTGTCAGACATTAATAAAATGACATTGGGTCCAATTGGTTTGCACTAATGCAGTGAAATTCAAACTTTTTAAATGAGAGCAAACTGCCCAAGTGTCATTTTGGGGCCACTGTGTATTGTCCCATGGCTGGAGGTGATATGAACGATGTATGATTATATGCCATGCACTGTTAAATTACCTTATCTGGATATCAGTTTAGCAGTAAAATGTATTATTGGCCGGTTAAACCTGTCCAACCTGCTGTGTTTCGTTCAAACAGCTGGAGTCGGATTTGTTGTTTGCAGATGCAGTTTGTCCCACATATGGAACACAGGTGAATCAGTTGACCGTGCTGTTTTCATAGGCTTCTTAGTGATGCACCGGGGGCATGTACATTAACTTTGAGAACCGTCAGTAGCATGTTATCTACATGAACCCACATTCATTAGTCTTAGATTGCTCTTTGCTGGTAGATTGCTTTTTGAATGTAGGATTGTCACCTCAGTGCTTTGGGAATATGGTTCCAGAAAGCTTGTAAAAAATGTTGTAAATGTTTCATAAATGTCTCACGCTTCATTCAGAATTGATTTAACACGACTAAATAGATATTCTTTTATTCACACAGACAGGCGAGCCGTGTAGAAGACATCATTGAACACTTTACATTGAATTTTAACCCTTCTGGATTGGAATGAAAATGGCTTTGGTTTTGGTTTAAGGCTTCTAAAATTAAAATGAATAGTGGTAGAGACGGGGGTTGGCGTAGGGAGGTTGGTACATGTGCTCTTTGCTCCTTGCTCCTTTAGCCGAAGCTCGGGCTAATCCAATAAGATGTGATCCTTTTAGTACCTCTAAGTATAGACAGGTGTCCTGTTCTTTTTTAAACTGAGCTCTGATATGGAGTATTGTGGGGAAATGCTTCAGGTTTTTTGGAATCACGATTTATTTTCGCAGGCAGAACTTTGTTTCAGTTAGTGTTTAATGTAGAGCTCAGAAACACGGTGGATAGATGCATTTCTGCTTGTGGTTTGTGAGTCCAAACCTGAAATCCTTTGTAATCCCAATTCAACTGCTTAGAAGGGGTGACGCCAACCAAAGTAAAAAGACTCTTAGTGCTTATGAGAGTGACCTGCCTTCTGAAGAAGACTCTTGAGGGAATATTGAACATTACAACAGCCCTTTCCACCGCCTGTCCTATATTACACAATTTCCTAGGTGACATTTGCGATTAATTTTTGAATTGATAGGAAATTTGGATATGACGTCTAAGTGATAAAGCAGCTGTTCATCTGTAATATAATCCAAGAATCAACTTAATACTTGGAGAAAACGCCGAGTATTATATAATTCTGGTCAGATTTGATTTTAAAGTCTGATTCTAACAATAAGTGTGCCTTTTGCCTCAAAATTACTATTTCCTGTTTTAATTGTTAAGGTTGGGTTAATGGAACTAAAATATGGTTTTCAGGATAAGGCATGCTTTAAACAGCCAATATACTATTAATATGCATGCTTGTTAACTTAATAGTGACAATTGGACCTTTATATAAAGCGCTACCATAATTCCTCATGTGAAACAATAGGCAATATAGCTTTATCTTTATCTTATAATAGTGTACATCATTTGAAAAATAAAAAGTTACTTCTTTAGGTGTAAAACTAGTAAATAGGTTTAAGCTAATTATTTTTGTGCACATTTAAACTACTGTGATTTCTAGAAGTACTTGCGTACCAAATTGTATTTAAAGTCAGAATATAAAGGAAGTAGTGACAGATCTTTTCTTCTGTACCGTGACACATATCTGAGTGAATATTATTCATTGAATCATTTTGTTGCACTCCATAGTATTATCTATAGTTAGATATTTAAATCATTCCTAACGTAACTCAAAGGATATTTAATTCCAAATGAAATGCAAAGAACCTGACATCATATGTAATTCGTGAATCCTTAAACGCCTCTGTCTCTAACATTGGTTACCTGTCACCTTAAGCCTCTTTAGCGTACTTGTCTGCCTTCTCTAGTTAACTACCGGACCCTTGCTAAGAGACACTGTAGAGGCAATTCACGTTCCCAGATGACCCATATGATTAAACCTGGGATGAAGTCCACAGGATTTCTGACTCTTTTTAAACTGTCTGATGGTGTTCAAATACAGCTCGATGCTCAATTGAATCTTTTAAAGGCAAAGGTGATTCAGCATCTTTAGTCTCTCCGTTACATCATACTGAATTATCTTCATTAGTTAAGGCATGGGGCCAAGAGAACAACAGGAACTTTGTGCTCATGTGCTCTGATGCCTTTGTGATGTAACAGGCAGTCTTTATATGTAATGTTATACTAATTGATATACAGTAGACTGATTGTAAAGAGTTTGCTTCTACAGGGTACGATTTAGTATATTAAGTTCACCCAAACATAATAATTCTGTCATCATTTACTAACCCTTGAGTAGTTCCAAACCTGTATGAATTTTTTTGTTCTGCCGGGCACAAAGGAAGATATTTTGAAGGACGTTTGTAACCAGGGTCACCATTGACTTCCATAGTAATTTTTTTTTCCTACTATGGAAGTCAGTGGTGAACTATTCCTTCATGTGAAAGTTTTTGGATTTGATGGGAAGTATGCATATTCAAGCTCAAAACTGTGCCTTCCATGTTCTTTCCATTCTTTAGATAACACAGTAATGGTGGCATTGCTTGGATCTAGCATGTTAATTGGTCCGACTAATTGCTAAACTGTTACTTGGCAAAGTTCATTATCTGCTCTCTAGTAAGACTGCCCTTGATCCCCATGACTTCCTTTTTTAGCGTTTGTGTCTCGTGTACAATATTTGTCAAATCCGATGACGGATTCATGTAAGATTTGTGAATTATGCTTTGGCTTTAAAGCTCTGGAAAATATTTCTGCAGCCTTTTTTTCCCCCCACAATAATTTTTTAGTCATGCATACAGTTTTAAATGTAAGGTTTCACAAGGTCAGTTGTTTATTTTCTAACATTTTCACATGATGTCGACAGGTTAGAATTTAAGCAGTGTGTGCACGCCTGGTGAAACATCTGTAAGAAATCATTTTTGTTATGCAACACATATGGTAGCTCGCCAGACTCCAGACAACTGAAGGCCAAAGCAAGGTCAGCCCTAATCTTGCAGCTGGTCGTTTTCTGCTTCAGTTTTTGGTCTCAGAGAGTGCTTAAAGATCACTTCACTTCAGTACCTGTGCTATGGTGCCAAAGAAATGCATTAAAGCTTTGCTTTAAACACTAGTAATTTAATGATGTTGATTTTGGAGTTGGCTTTGAGAGTCTGATTTCTAGTCTTCTAGCTATAACAATAGGTAAGCTATAAATCAGGAAACATAGAAGTTATATAAATGATACCACTATTTCCTTGTAGTTAATTGTGAAATTTTCTAGCAATTTCTGGTTGAAAATAGTTTCTACACCAATTTTCATTTGAGAATTTCTGTAACTGTAAAGTTTTAAAAACTATAAGAGAATAGTAAAGTTTACACGCCAACTATAACAATGACAATTAGGAGACAGAGCAAGAATATGAATGAATGACACATTTTATATAGTGCTTCACTGTGTATTGCCATTCACCCAAAGAGCTTTACAATCATGTGTGGGAGGGGGTCTCTCCTCAACCACCACCAGTGTGCAGCATCCACCTGGATGATGCGATGGCTGTCACAGGAAAACAGCATCAGTGCGCTCACCACACACCAGATACAGGTGGAGAGGAGAGAGATACAGCCAATCAATGGATGGGGATTATTGGGAGGCCATGATAGACAAGGGCCAGTGGGAATTTGGCCAGGACACCGGGGTTACACCCCTACTCTTTACGATGAGTGTCATGGGATTTTTAATGACCACAGAGAGTCAGGACCTCGGTTTAACGTCTCATCCGAAAGACTGTACTCTATTGACATACTGGGGCATTAGGACCCACACAGACCACAAGGTCAGCACCTCCTGCTGGCCTCTCTAACACCTCTATCAACAGCAACCTAGTTTTCCCAGGAGGTCTCCCATCCAGGTACTGACCATCCTCAACCCTACTGAGCTTCAGTGAGCCACCAGGCTTGTGTTGCAGGGTGATATGGCTGTGGCATTATAATATATTATATAATATAAATTATAACGCCATTTCCTTGTAATTAATGTTTTTTTTTTCTGTATGAAGTTTTAAAAACTGTTAGAGAAGAGCAAAGTTCACACCACAACTATAACAATAAGATAACAGAGAAATTATATAGCTGGAATCAAATTCAGAGCGTTCTTTTCAGCTGATGACTGAAAAAAACTTAGAAAGGAAATACAATTCCATCCTTTAATAAGACAGTAATTGGTGGATGGGCTTAAAATAATGTGTCAACCATTTTTCTGGAAGCTAATGTAGTGTAGTTTTCATTCTTAGTGCGGATGGCCTTTACTCAGACGTTTAAGACTGTTGGCCTAGCAGCAGGACGTCTGTTAATATCGGACAGCTTCAGTGAGCTGGTCTCCGGTTGGCTGACCTCTGCTTTAAAGCTCGTTGTGCACAGAGTTCAGCTGTATTGCCACAGGCCAGAGCTTATCTTCCACCTGCAGAAAGACCAAAGCTGGGAAGGGAGGAACGTGAACGGGAAGCAAATGGCTGGGCCCGCTAATCACGAAGGAAACATGCTTAAGTTCTCTATGCTCCACTGGGCTGATTAGGCTTAATTAAGGCCGCTCATGTGTCTCTGATGAGGACACTGCTGGTGCTGCCACCTCACTGAGCAAGGGCTTACTGAAAAAGAGCTTATTTCAACATCTAGCATGCAACAAACAATTTAAATGTAATCATTTATTCTCTACATACCTAAAGTCTAAGTAAATAAATTGCATTACATATAATAAAATAAATCACTTTTTTTTCCTATAAATACAAATATCATTTGAATACATAAATATGAATTCATGTAATATTATTATACATTAAAGTAATAGCTTTTTCACCGTTCCTGATTTAAAACAAAACATTATTATATTCTTTTATGCACCTTAAGACTATGAAATAATTCCTCAACAAATTAATTACATTTTCTGACTTTTTTTTGCACTTAAAAATGTATAATATAATGTACATATATGAATTATATTCACATATACATATTTATTGTATGCTATGTAATATCAGGCATTGTTGATGCATTAAAATCATAACCATTTTACCTGTCTTCACAAGTTGTAGTTTAAAATACTAGTTTGATTTACTGGATGTGATACTGAATGCAGTACAGTTTTGTTTAACATCTTCCATGCAGTGGTCAGACTAAAGCTACCGTGCAGTGCTTGAATGAGATTTTTAGATTTTGTCATTTTCAGTGGTCTCTTAGAAATGTATTGATGGTATTGAAACAAGGGGTCAAAATCCTACGATTGGCCTTCCTATACAGTACTCAAGAAGTGCTATTTAGGGTCAGGTATAAGTCTTAGCTGTTTTTAGCTGTGCTGTGTAACAGCTTAACACGTTCTTGGTTACCTGAATGGTGATAGATTGATCTGATCTTTTTAAAGCTGACCTTAAATGTCCTCTCATCATTGTTGCACTACATTTATTTACTTATATTTTATTTTTGGTTTGTTGAAGCATTGAGGCTTCCCCATTCTGGTTTTCTTCGTTTATTAGTGTATATAAAGTGACATTTATGTTACAAATGATTTTTCGGAGCTTTCTGTTAACAACGTATTTCTAAAATATTAAAATCTTAATGTTATTTCACACTACTACTGTGTTTTTGATCATATGATGGCAGCCTTGGTAAGCATAAGAGGTTTATTTACATAATCCTAACGACTCCAAACTAATAGTGTGTGTGTGTGTGTGTGTATCTATATAGCAGAAAACCTTAACATTTTTAATAAAGGACTTTTTAGATAATGCTGCTGTTGCTGTTTAAAGGAGGAGGCATAACTGAATCTAGAGAGTCAAGTGTGTGTCAGGCCCTTTATTGGTGATAATTTTCTAACTACGTGAAATTGATCTTCGTTGGAATTGACTGAAGAAAAATATTTTTTGGTGCTTGTATAACTAATGGTTTTGATCATTTCCTGTGCTTGTGGAGTTTCTTTGAAAATGCCTTTTAGATGTTTTTTAAGTTGTTGTATTATTTTGAGAATACCCCAAAATGTATTCAATTTTTTTAGTTTTGTTTCCAGGGATGTAAAATACGGTTTTGATTTTAATTTGTGTAATATTGTGTCTCTCTCTTTTTTTCAAGGTGATCAGTGCAGGAGATGATGAAAATAAACTCTCGGTAAGTATCATCATGTGGCATCGCATATGTCAAAAGACATTTAGATATCTGAAGGCATTTCTTCTTTTTTCTCTATATAGGCTAAGCCCCGCCTCCAGAGAGGTGGAAGCTCCGCCTCTCTCCACAACACCCTCATGAGAAACAGCATCTTCCAGCTAATGATTCACACGCTCGATCCTCTCAGCGAAGGTAATTTGCAAATATATACACTAAACCAGATTTACAAATACACACACATTGACTTGTTTAATAAAATATGTTATATATTCTAGGGAGGTTCAAGGAGAAGGCATCAATTCTTCACAAGATAGCAAGAAAAAAAGGACAAGATGAGGCAAATGGTGTTGGTAAGTTTAATATTTTGTGTAACAGCATGCCTTAGCTATTCAATAATGTGACACATTTCTGGGTTGGAATTTTTATCCAATCTCATCCATGGCCTTTCCATATCATGGCCTTTGGAAAAGTATATGAAAAGTAAAGAGATTTGGCTGAATATAGCCACATTAACACAATATTAACTTCTATAATAAGCATCTGAATCTTCTGATAGTGTTGGAGTTTCTGGGGATTTCAGTGGTAAAATCACAACATTGCATACTATAATAATGAAGTAACATTTCATTTCACATTTCTGTTGTTTCATTTTCTAGTTGAAAAGAATGTTCCCAACAGCAGTAATGTGGAAGTTGAAGTTACACCACCTATGAATGGCAGTGCTGGAGCTGAGGTGATGACACAACACGACCGGATCATCTTGATATATTCACGTATATTGGAATCTTTAGGATTCTAATATTAAAATATAACAAGCAACTGAATGTTTTTGTGGTTCTAATCTCAAAGGCTGAGGAGGAGGAAGATGAAGACCAGCCTCTGAGCTTGGCATGGCCAGACACGCCGAGGAAGCAAGCAACATATCTCTTCATCTTCCCCATTGTCTTTCCATTGTGGCTGTCGCTGCCAGATGTTCGCAGAGAAGTACGAGTTGTTTAGTTTTTTTGTAACATCCATTTAAATGCTAAATAAACCAATTTAGCTATAAACCAGCTTTAAAGAAGACTATCATCCAGTTACATTTATTTCAGGTTTTGTTCTTTTCTTATAGTGTCAGTGCAGTTAAATAGATAATATATGTGACCCTGGAGCTTGAAAGCAGTCATAAGTACCGCAGGTATATTTGTAGAAATAACCAACAATACGTTGCATGGGGTCAAAGTTATCCCTTTTTCTTTTATTCCAAAAATCATTAGGATATTAAGTAAAGACCATGTTCCATGAAGATATTTTGCAAAATTCCAACCACAAATATATCAAAACAAAAAAAAATTAAACTTTAACAGCAATTTTCTCAATATTTAGATTTTTTTGCATCCACAGATTCCACAGTTTCCAACATTTGTATCTCGGCCACATTTAAAAATGTTTATACATCAATGAAAAGCATATTTATTCAGCTTTGAGATGACAGATAAATCTCAATTTGGGAAAAAAAGAACCCTTATGTTTTGTAGTCCAGATCAGGTGTAGGTCAGATATGTAAATATGAAATGTCTTCAGGGTGTTGAAACATACAGACCGTCTCTTCCTTATGCTTCCTTGTATCCTCTCTTGTTCCGCAGACATCAAAAAAGTTCTTTCCGATCACGTTTTTGGGATCTATTTCTTGGATTGCTGTGTTCTCGTACTTGATGGTGTGGTGGGCTCATCAGGTACCTCAACTTCTCCAATAGCACACACTATTTTTTTTCCCAGTTTCACACATCCTGGGCTTTTCTGCTTATGCAGTTTCTTTCACCAGTGTTTTTATATTACTATAAGTAACGCTCTGACACTACTACATTCTACTGTATGTATGTCCAAAACAGAAAATGAATTCTGATTACTTAAGGTAAAAAATCACTGAAAAAGAAAAACGTTTTAGATTGTACTGAATCATATATTCTGCTATACCTCATTAATTTTTAATGAGTTATATCAAGATGAGGTGGATGTGAGGCCTTAAGATACTGCCAGGGTACTCATGGTACATATATTTTTATCTTGTTCTATTATTCTATCTTCAGTTTTTGTGATGTTACAAAAATACTTTTTTTGCACAAAGAAAAAAACTCTCTCCTGAGTTGTGTCTTCCGTCATTTTGGAGAGTATTTAAGAACATATTAGACGTATAAGCGTTGTTTGGGGGGGAAAGCATGCGCATCAACGTAATCTGCATAATGGGCATTTTTACACTTAGCGGAAAGTGTGCGTATGTGTTGTGATACTCTTTAAAATGGTAGAAGACATAACTCAAGGAAGAAGAGGGGTTGAGTAAATTTTTGTTTTCTTTGTGTAAAAAAATTGTGTTCTCGAAGTGTCGCAAAACTAAAGTTGAGCTACTGATGTCACATGGATATTTAGGCCCAATCCCAATTCTACCCCTTACCCCTACACTTTCCCCTACCCCTCCGTTCGGCGCGTTCACGTGAAGGGCTAGGGGTGTCTCAGTTCTCCTTTGATTGGAGGGGTAGGGTTAAGGGGAAGGGCTACATAGCACAAGATTTTTCGGGACCTCACTTCAAACGAAGGGCTAAAAGAAATTTCCAACATGGCTGCTCACTGGTACGGAAGTTCTAAGCGGCCATGTATTATAATTTTTTTCCGTCTTGTTTTCTCGTGATCACGACTTATTTTTCTCG
>JAUMHP010000040.1:12039521-12065672 GCA_032361065.1 Enteromius trimaculatus | reverse complement strand
TACTTTTATGCAATACGAAATTATTTTGGGGGTGTGGCTAAAATTATAATATAAATATGTGCTGATCCCTTTTAGTATTTTATAAGAAAAAAAATAGATACTATCAAATAGATACTAAGAAATAAAATGTACATTAATTATGTACATTTTGTAATTACTGCTTCATAAAAAGGAGAGCTGGTGCTGCCCTTTGTCATATGAAATTGTATGAGCCCAATATGATCATAAAAATATGAGTTTTCAAATTTTTCTTGGTATTATTAATAATAAAATGAAAAAAGGAAATATTTGAATTATGTAAATGTTTATAATTAATGTATCTTAAAGAGGAGAGATGGTGTATGTGTGGCAAAAATAGTAATATAAATTTTTTTAATATGACAATACAATTTTTAATATGCAGTAAATAATACAAAACAGAAGGAAAATTAAATATAACTATAAATATTTAAGTATAATATAAATTAGATATTTTATAAAAAAATTTACTTTTTATTTTTTCATTTGTAAGTCACTAAATGTCAGCTAAATGACTAAATGTAAAGAGGTGCTTTTGTGTGATACCAAATTTTTGAGGTGTATAGAAGAAATTATAATGAAATCTTTTCTTTCCTGCAACAGATGCTGTGTTACTGCGTGATGTTCAGGTGCTCACGCTCCACAGAGGACGCTACACCACTGCCCGACGCTCCAGTCCTGTTCCACAGCTGCAGTGTGTCGGAGGATCGGCTGGCTGTGGATCGTTCGTTCCTGAGGTGGTCCAGTGTTACAACAGAGGATCAGATGGCATAGACACTCAGGCAAGACTCCTAAACTGCCTCTTGCATGCGATATGTCTCTACACTATCCGTAGTATTACTCTCGCTCTCTTCTTATAGTGGGAATGCAAGGCTGACATGGACAACACATACAGGTTCGGGCACGTGGAGGTCTCCTGTGAGGGCTATAACAGTCCCAATGACGCGTATGTGCTGAGAGGCTCCTGCGGTCTGGAGTACACACTGGAGCTCACGGCTGAAGGGAAGCAGCAGCACACACACGGCTCTTCAGGCTTCTCAGACTTTGCCTCAAATTTCTTCCAAGGCTTTTCCAATCATAAGCAGCAGAGCGGAGGCCACTATCAGCAATCTAACGGCCAGAACAACCCTTCTGGTGATGGAGTGGGTGGGCTTATAGTGGTAGCTTTCCTTCTGCTGGTGGCATATGCTGTGTACAAGATGTTTCTCTGCAATCCTACTCACGGCCACCAAGGTTACAGTGGAGACGGATCCCAGGGATACAGCGGGACGTGGGATAACAGCCAGGGTATGGAGCCACCGCCGCCTGGATTCAAACCAGATTATTACTCAGGTAATCTGTCTGTCTATTTATCTATTAGGTGTAATAAATCAAAAATATTTTGCACTTTCCATTAAGGATGTGGCCGAATCCAAATATTGTGTGACATGTAGGAAAATTCTAACTTTAATTTTAAGGAAAATTATATGTTATGCTTTCTCTCACAGTTATTTCTTTGGGGAATCATACTTTATATACATTGTGGGCATTAGGGAGCTGTTATTAATATGCAGGCCACTGACCCCGCTTTTGACAGCCTGCCCATCCATCTATACATCCATCATTTTCAATAAGATTCCATTCTTTTATTATAGACTAAAAGGGATCTATTGGCCAAAAATTAAAGTTGCTCACCATTATGTCATTCTAAACCTGGATGACTATCTTTTTGGTGTTGGTGACAAAAACAGTTTTACTTCCCACTGATTTCCATTATATCTTCAAAATACAATGCAAGTCAATGGAAACCAAAAGTGTTTAATAACACAAATGTTCCACAGAAGAAAATAAATTATTACAAGTTTGAACAACACAAGGGTGAGCGATGACCTTGAAAGTCTTTGTGTAATAATGCATTTTTATTACGGGGAGTGTGTAATATTTCCTGTCTTGTGGGTTCTCTCAAATAGACCACTCCAGCTCAAGGCCCGGGTACGGCTTTTCTGATGCATACACCAGACCTCAGAGTTCTTGGACTGGAGGTTTCCCCGGTGGAAACACTGGAGGTTTCACTGGTGGACACACTGGAGGACGTGGAGGGGGTGGATTTTGGACTGGAATGGGCACAGGTGGAATTCTGGGATATCTGTTTGGTAATCAGAGGTAAGCAAACATATTCTTTTAAAATGCACTTATAGCAAGCACTTGTATGTATCAAGGCTACATTTCTTTTTGACAAGGCAACTTCACAACCACCCGTCAAATAAATACACAGCAAATGTTGTTGGTAATAGATTGTCTTTATTGTAAGAAATGATCTGCTAACAGCATTAATGTACGTTTTAATGCAGTAATTTGTAGTTCTGTCTTCACCTGACTTTTATGTTGTTACTAGACGCCAGCCACCCATGGGCTTCGCAGGACCGTCTTACACAAACCGACCTTCTCCAGCACCAAAAACAAGCTCAGGAACACGGACTGCTTCAGGTAAACTACAGCAAATATAGTTATAGATGTCAAATGTGCTTTGTGTTTATTTCAAAGCACATTTCTCTCATTTAAAGTCACTCTGCGCTGGGCTGCATATTTCCATGAGTAAGCCATCATAAATAAGTTATGCGTTTTGCAGATAAGATATATTTACAGTATTTTTTGGTGCAGGTTTTGGAGGAACTAAAAGAAGATGATTGAACAACCCCAGTTCTCAGATTGGACATGACAAAAAAATATATATATATTAAAAAGAATTACAGCTTCTTATTCATCTTACTGTTTTTTGCTAAACTAGATGTAGCACATTACTGCTTTAAATTGGTTTGTTGCTGTGCTCTGAAAACAACCTCCTGTCTTTCATTCTGGGCTTCACTATGGGTTTAAAAAAACAACACATTCAAGTACAATGGATCCTACTGTTTATTAAGTCTTTATTGCAGTTTATTCTTTAAAAAAAAAATGTTAGTTAAATGTTATTAATTATAAAAGGACTTTATTTTCTGTATAAATGTATTTCTGTAAATAATTAAAGTCAACATTAAATAAAAATGGCCCCTATTTATGTTCTTAATGCCTTATTTTGCAATAACTCACCAACAATATTCCACATAAATGTCTACTAATTGGGTTCTGGCTCCATTCTGGTATAGACAATCTAATAAATCCCCAAAGAATAAGTTATTGCATAGTTTCCAATTGAATTTCTGTTTAATGCAGAAATAGTGTAGTAAATAGTAGGGTGTGATGAGATCTCGTGGAGATGCGACTCGCGAGAACTTGGTGATATCCTCGCGATAGTGGTATGATGCGCACAACAAATCTCCGACAGGAACCTGCTGCTGCGTTCTATTTACGACATACACAAATTCCAAATAGTTTTCAATGGTCACTTTATCACGTGCCGTTTAAGCTGGCACAGCGTTTGCTGTAGACAAGTTTGTTTTGGTATTCGGCCCGATTGTGTTTTCTAAAGCTTTTTTGATTAAAAAAAAAAGAAAAAAGCTAAAAAAGGGATAATTGTTTTTATTTATTTATACTGTTTATACAATTATTTGCCTGACAGTTTGTAGCAAAATATTGTGCAGTGTTCACATGTTGTTCGTTACTGCATTTAATTCATTAAAATAGCTGAATTAAAAAATATATATATACATTACAAAATGCACCTACATTTTTGGATTGTTTTTGTTGAATAAAATACTATTTTCCCCAATATATTTTATCATGGAGGTTTTTTTTTTTTTTAAAAAGTAAAAAAATCTCGTCTTGTTCTCATGAACCCAGTGTCTCGTGGGACAAGTGTGTCTCGTTACACCCCTAGTAAACAGTGAACGTAACAAAGGGCTGCAAATGCAATTTCATGTTGGCTTTTTTTCTTAATAAAAATGTTGAAGGAATGTAAAATGCTTTATTTTTGTGATTGTGTGTGAGAGATTACTGCACATAGCTAAGACTCATTCATTAAAACAAAGTGTCCATTGGCTTACTCTATACTCACTGCGTTTTATATTAAAATTCTGATTTAAAGATCTTCTTGTTATGACTATTCTTTGCCGTGCCTAGTTCTTTAATAATAATGAAGTCCGGGTGACATTTGTAGGTTAACAGTACAAATCTTTGGAAGATTGTCTCTATTAAATTATCATGCTAACCTGAACATCATCTAGGCCAGGGGCGCCCAACCCTGCTCCTGGCGATCAACTGTCCAGCAAAGTTTAGCTCCAACTCTAATATAACACACCTGAAGCAACTAAGTCACTTAAAGTCATGTAAAGATTTTTTTATATATAAATGTATATAATATACATATTAAATGTGTGTATATATGTGTATGGCATGTTAAGGCACACCAGTATGTATATTGATAATCATGATATTAAATAATTAAACTTTTTTTTTTCCGGTGATTACAAAATACAGTTAACCATCACATTGCAATGAACGCATGCAAAGTGGAAGAAACTAATTGTATTCCATCTTGCAGTACCCTGTCCCTGAGACAATAACAAACAATTAAACCTCAACGTAAACATATAAACTGTTCACAGATCAGCCTTCTCCTCATAGTGGCAAATGCAGGATGATCTTTGGCTATCCAGGTAAGGCTTACATCCCAAGTGCATCACAGTATCAAAGAGCAAAGTCACTGCTGATTCACAGGCTGTGAAATCAAATGTGGGTGTAAGCTTTGACCTCAGCAGAATGTACAAGAAACACAGTAGGATAAGCCAGAGATAAATTCTATTACTTACACACTATTAACAGAAGACGAACTTGGGTTTTAACTTACCCTGAACACTTTGGGACAAACCCAGTGTTATTTGTAAATGACTACAGATGGACCCCAGACAGGTCTGGAACTGCTCATCACAGTCATTTTTCTCTCTCCCACAGGTATCATAGCACAGATCGTGCTCATTACAGCATCCATTCACTGATGGGATCCCAAAATCAAACTGCAGTCAAACACAACACAAGTCAAAGGCTGAGAGAATATCAAAAGAATAGGCAGTATTTTATAGAAGCAATGTATTCATGTTAATGAAAACCATAATTTGGCAAGATGAGAAATAGATTTCCTCTCTTCACCTGAAATCCAAACAGTGGGGAGCCACATCCGTTGGGTGGAGGTGATTTATAGTTAGGACGAGGTAGTGGTGTGTACCCTTTAAAGAGCCAAATCTCATAAACATGTACACTAAATTATGAGGAGGGTGTACACTTGATTATAGAACTTCTTAAACTGACCTACCGTCATTGCACTTAAAAATACAGCGTCCGTCTGAACCTCCGATCAGGTCTAAAGCCATGTTAAGGTATTTGTCTACTTTGTGAAGCCCGTTCCGGATAGATTTTAGGGTCTTCTTCCAGTCAGGAGGCTTAATTTCTTCCGTAAACTCATCGGCTTTATTATCTTGAATCAGTATTCCAAGAGAGAGCAGCAGCATAACCCAGATGACACGACAGGGCATAGTTCAACAAATCCCACTTTTGACAGAGTCTATCAGTAAAGTATTTAAAGTAGTTTTATTTTAACGTTACGTGTCCAAAAATAGAACCCGCATGATTAAATATATCTGTTATAGTAAGGTAGGTATTGCTTATAGAAATAGTTAATAATAAATAAGTACTAATAAATCAAGTACACGTCTGCGAAAGCCCCGGCTTCTTGTTGATAAATGAGCGAAGTTCTTCTTCTACTAGTTTTCAAATGAATGACGTTTGGCAAACTAACTCGCGGTGCATCTCCGCCACCTACTGGACAAAAGTATATAGATACATTAAACTGTATTAATGATTAATGGTTTCTTGGAATTTATTTATTTATTTATTTATTTTTTGCCTCCATTCTGGTATAGACAATGTAATAAATTCATTCCAACAAATAGGTTCTTGCAAAGTTTCTCACTGATAGAAGTATAGAAGGGTAGCAAATGGATTTGTCACCACTGGCATATAATGCAAGCTATGACTGTTGAAGTCAACAGATTTTTACTAATAATGCTGACATTTTTCCTCTTCTGCAATTTGGCTATATATATATCAGGTGAAAATGGTCATTTTTAAATTATACAAAATATTGGATTACTCAGTTATTTGAAATTTTGGCTTCCGTCATTATACATGTTTATCTTTCTTCAGAAAAATAATGTTTTTTACTATGAAACAAATTGAGCTGGGAAGTTATATATATAAAAACATTTATACATCAAAGAAAGTAAAATTAATTAAATATCTTTATAAATATTTAATTTAGTACATATTTTATTAGTGATGATGTAGGTATAAAAGCAGCTGTGTATAAATCTATATCAGTATAATTATCCGTGTGTATTTCTCTAAAGCATTGTCCTAAACATGTGGACCTCTATACAGTATAGAGAAGTCCTGCTTTAGATAAAAGGCACATTAATGTTTTTTTTATTTCAAAAATGATTTTTTATTTTATTGAAGTTTCCTACGTAATTTTTATTTTTATTTTTTATTACGATTTTTTTTTTCTCAGGGACAAGCTCCAACTCGCTGACTTTGAAAAAGAAGAGTTTGGAAAGAGATGCTTGAATACCTCTCTTTACTTTCAGTCTGACATCTCTGAGAGCTGAACCAGAAGATTCATCACAGTCTGGTCTCAGGTCTTCATCTTTTTCTTCTTGGTCACAATCCTTGAAGCTCATTTCATTGGTGCTAGCTTGAACGACGTTGCGGAGAACTGAATCAACATCAACATCCTGCATCAGTTCCTTCCAAGATCACGCTCTCCTCTTCTTGCAGACAGAGAACTAGAGCCGGAAGGACCACATCCATGGACACCGTTCTTATCCACTCAACAATTTGCTTAGACATATGGGCAAGTTTTGACACGTATTATAAGAGAATAGGGTGAGCGTACCCGGATGCTGCTAACTCTGCTGCTAGTTCCGCAGGAGCACCAGTAGATGGCGATGATGGTCTTTTGATGCGGAATATCCAAAGAAGAGAAGGACTTCACAACAGTGCATGCTCGTAAACATTACACCGAGACACTGGACTCAAGATTTCCTTTCATTTACCTTAGAACTGTAAAAACCGAAAATAAAGTTTCCGGTATGACAACGCTTTTTCACAAACCTTGTTACAAAGTCTCGAGCTCTTAGCATTATGTATGTGTTATATAGTAACGTTAACGTAACCAATTATGGTTTATGCAGCGTAACTTACATGTCATTACTACTGTAAATGTAAAATACATTTGATTAGGAGTCTAATATTAAGCGTTTATTTAGTGATTGATTTACGTGGATTATAGTAATCAACTGTACATTTTCATTCATTCATATTGATCTTATGGATTGTGGTTAAATGCTTGAAAGGATTAGATTTTTTGTCACTAGATAATTCCTGAAGGAGGGTTATGATAACAAAAAAAATTATGCTGTATACATGTAATATTATTGTCACAGTAGATTTATAAAGAATATGTATTTTAATGTATGTATTTGTTCATTCACTTTTTATAGTTATCTTGTGGTAAATGTTGCTTGTTTGGACTTTTGTTCAGTGCAAACTTTTATTTGTATGAATCATGTTTTATTACTTACTGATTATTATTTTTGAATTGGGTAAATGTGCACAAACTGGTGTTGTACGTGAACAGACTGATCATGGATGTGCCAGAAGTCAGTCATTCCCAAGATGCACCGCTGGATGCTGCAAACCCTTCAAACGATTCTAATGTGACCTTAACACCGCACATGTTGGCCAAAATTGAGAGGAATAGACAACGGGCGTTAATGCTCAGGCAAGCCAGGCTTGCAAATAGACCATCCTCGGCTCCAGAAGGTTCGCCATGTGATAACACATTTATGAATTTGCACAAATATCATTACGGGTACATAAATCTATTTTTTATTTATTTATTTTTATTTTTTTCAGGAGCTACATGTGCTAAAGTGGCAAAAACTATAGACTCAGGTGCAGGCTTCTTTATTGAGGAGGAGACAACAGAGGATGAGCAGCAGGAAAAAAGAGTGGTTGAGCAACCAGGTAATCAAAAAATGGCATCTTTACCCAACATATGCATGTTTTTCCATTTGTTTTTAACTGAAGTTGAAATGTATGTGTTTCAGCCCCAGTGATGGAGCCTGATTATCTTATGTGTGAGGAGTGTCTAAAACCGTTTATGGACTCTTATCTTAGCAACAGTTTTGATCTATCCGTGTGTGATAAATGCAGGTATGGGATCCATTTCTAGTTGTTAAAATTTTAAATTAGTGTTACAGAGCTTACTGAGTTTACTGGCTTAAGCTGTTATTACTGTATTCATCTCATTGTTTTGTCGCAGTATTTCTGTTTCAGTGCTTTGTTGTGTTTCCTGTGCAGCTGCACTGTAATGTGTATGCACATTTCATTTAATAATTGCATATGTTTGCATAGAGACAACGAAGTGAAGCACAAGCTAATATCTCGCACGGAAGCCAAACAGAATTTCCTACTGAAGGATTGTGATCTGGATAAGAGGGAGCCGCCACTGCGATTTATTCTGAGGAAAAATCCTCACAATCCACGCTGGGGAGACATGAAACTCTACTTAAAGACACAGGCATGTACAACACATTCAAATGTTAAACTCATCAAATCCATGCTAAGCATAAATAAAACGTTAGAACCCCATCACATCTTTTTTTCTTCTCTTTACCACAAAACACACAAATAGAGAATTACAAAGTAGTACAAGTAGTTGCATGAAATAAAGCATGCCAAAATAATTAAAAACATGTTCCCAAACATTTCTATGACTTCACATTTGCCTTTTTAGTCTCACACTGTACAAAAAACACACACCATTAATTAAGCCTGAAGATAAAATATTTTTAACATCAGAGAATATTCATTTAATCTTTTAGTGTTAAATTGATTATAATATTATGGGTATGCTTCACAAGGGCTTTTTTACATTAGCATTAAACATTACATGCCATTATAATAATTTATTAGTTTATTTCTTAGTTATAGTGTGGCACAGTTTGTTGTTTAGTTTTGTTTGTGTATAAACACTTATACCTTATTTTTATGAAATGTAAGGTTGTAAAGCGGTCTCTGGAGGTGTGGGGCAGTGAGGAGGCTCTGGAGGAGGCCAAGGAGAGCAGAGAGGACAACAGGGAGGTGCAAAAGCAGAAACGCTTTAATAAAAAGGTTAAAGGTATGAAAGCTGAGCAGTTTAATCAGTTACTCTTTGACTTTCAGATTTTAAACTTATTACATTTTAAAAAGACTGTATATTTAGAAAAGTAAATCGCAATCTTGTTTAAAATAATGTACTGATTAGACAAAGAAGAACTATGGATAAGTTGAGACTGACTACATTTGATCACAGTGTGTATTTATACATTGCTCTTAATCTGGCTTTCAGAGTTGAGGCGGGCCGTCAGGAGCAGCATGTTTAAGAAAGATACCAGTGTTCATCAGCATATTTACGGCCCTGAGGAGCTGCTAGATGAAGAGGAAGATCTCTACAAGAAAGTGTGTCAAACATGTGGACACGAACTCACTTTTGAGAAGATGTAAATATGTCTTGGAGGTCTCAGTGCTGTGGCTACTGTACAGGGAAGAAGCAGGGTCCAGATCCAGTGGTACTGATCTTACTTCTGGTCCTCGCCCACATTCTCTTCACTAGCAGTCCAGGTACCAAAACAGGTTTGCATCAATTTCCACTTGAACCAGTTTGGAGTGTGAAACTCCTAACCAGCATAGTGGTGCTGCTTTGTGTTCTGAAGTTGCCTTCTGAAGTTTAGGAATGTCAGCATTAAAAGAGTGGTTCACGTCCAGAATGATAGTTTACTCACCATTATGTCATTCAAGATGCATATGTCTTTCTTTCTTTATCTGAAAAGAAGTTAAGGTTGAGGAAAAAGTTCCAGGATTTTCCTTCATATAGTGGACTTCAGTGATGATCCAAATGAAGGTCCAAATTTCTGTTTCAGTGCTCTACACAATCCTGGAAAAAGGAAAAAGGATCTTATCTGGCGAAGCGATCTGTCGTTTGAAATCTTTATACTTTTTAACCACAAATGCTCGTTCTGCACTAGCTCAATCTCACAAATTACATAAACACATATGCCTGATGTAGATGTAGTATCAACCTAGTGTTTACAGAGTGAACGAGCAAAGCAAATCTTTATGAACTGAAATACACTGATAAAGAACCAAACAAGTATGACCTTTCCAACATGATTACATAGTGCTTGAAGACTAGTGCAGAGCTAGTGCAATGATGAGCATTTGTGGTTAAAAAGTATATAAATTAGTGCTGTCAAATGATTAATTACATCCAAAATAAAAAAACTTTGTTTATATATATGTGTGTGTATGTATATATATATGTGTGTATATATGTGTATGTGTGTATAAATACATATAAATATATATATATATACACACACATATTTTCAAAATATATACTGTATATGTTTGTATGTGTCTCCATAATAAATATACACTGTACACTGTACATTTACTATGTAAACAAATATTGTGGATGCAATTAACAGCACTAATATAAATCAGCATTTTATTTTTAGAAAATGGCAGATCATTTAGCTAGATTAGACCCTTATTCTTCATGTTAAGATCATGTTAAGTCCTTTGAAGCCGCATTGAAACTACAATTGAGACCTTCAACCCGTTGGCCACCATTGAAGTCCATTATATGGAGAACATTCCTAGAATGTTTTCCTTAAGAAACGTAAATTATCAGGAAATGTAAATTCTGGAAGTTACTGCTCCTTTAAGATTAGAGTGCGTCACACTAGATTTGATCACAGGAGGGCACTGTAGGGTTTCAGAAAACTGAATGATCAAAATGATAGATGAGAGTTGGGTGCTTTCTCATTCTGGGTTGAGCACGCTGTTAAATATACATGAAGAAAATACAAATGAAAGTATATTAAGTATTACATCTTATCATGTGCTTATTTAAAATTAAGGTTGTGACTACCAAACACCTGCCCTTTTAATTGTGACATCATTCCTCAGTATCCTAATGATAATGCAAAAGTACAGAATTGTTCCAAAGTTGAACCGGTAACAGGATCTCATTTCTCACTCTACTACCTCGTAAAGTCCAGTGCCTGTTTGTTCAGTGAGAGATATTGGTGATTCCATACCTAGACTAGAGATTTTCTCACGGTGTTGTGTTTCAGTCTGTCTGTGTGACTATTGAAAGTATCAGGCTTCCTAATTCACAAGAAGCACGGATGCACTCATTCCTTAATGGCCACGTTTTCTTGCCAAGGTTGGCTAGACACTTCATGCTGTATTTGAAATAATGAAACGACTGTTTAAAAATATTTTTTGTGTTTGTAATAAATGTTTGTTTTTCGTATTGGAAAGTGTTTCTCCATTCTGTGCCCATTATCAGCTTTTATTACTGATGTCTCAACGACCACAAACATGCATATTATTTTTCTACAGGGACAACACGCTGTATGATCAGGCCGCTTGCCTAGTTTTATCATGGCGAAGCTTGCGTAAGCGAGTAAGAGCGTGAACGTGCGAACGTTACTTTTGTCATGGTGTCCACTAAGGCAGGGTTACACATGCCATGCATTGCTGTCATTATTTGTGTTCGCCCTATATCTTGTTAGCTTTTTAGTCTTTGGGGCACTGTAGAAATGAAGGACAACTCCTAGTAATGTCCTGGAATGTCAGCAATGCTAAACATTTGTTATAACTTTTGATTTCTAAAGATAACAACTACTGAAGTACGTGTTATCTGTATTGTATACACTGTAAAAAAAAATCCAATTAACAAAATGTTGGAAGAGCAAAAATATTTTAGTTAACTAATTTTATTGCTTGGGCTTAGTTGAGAAGACATATTATATTAAGTCTGCACAAATATATTTTAAAAACACTAAATGAATGAGTTTTTGTGCTTGTAGTCTTTTGCAATTGTCCTGTGAAGTAAAAAGATGTCATTAATGTGACTAACAACCACTCGTGGTGAAATGTCGTCGCTCTTAACGGATTAACGTTGTTACACGCCGTTTCTGGTCTCGTGAAAGACGTTTCGGAAAAGAATTTCGTTGTTCCTAAAGAAAATGAACAACTGAATCGTTCTTCATTCATTCTTATTCGGAGGTGAATGTAGCCTCCGAGATCCAGTCTGTATCCAGATCAGATGGTGGATCGTCACCTAGAGATGACCTCTACTGCCCTGAATGTCAGCGGAGACCATCTCAGCTAGATGAGCTCCAGAGACAGATCCTCTCGTTGGCCATCGGGACAAGACCACGAGAAACAGACAAGTCCTGTTTTGCAGCCTGGAATTAAACCACGCCATGCTGGTTTCATCTGGCCAGAGAAGAACTGCCATCTGTTCTTTCCGCTGTCACCTTTGCTTTGCTTATTTGGGGAAGCTTGGCTGACTGCACAGACATTATTGGAAGAGAGCTAAACTGGATGTCAACACTGAATCGCCAATGAACTGATTTAAACTGAAAAAATGACTTGTTAATGTCCTCTTGCATTATTGACAAACTATTTTATTGTTTGACTCGTAAACTTGTAAAGATGCGTTGACACAGTCACTATTGTATAAAGCGTACTTTTTTTTTTTTTTTTTACTTCTGCCTTATTTTAAAGATGTAATCGTGCACAATGAAATTTGTAAATGTTTTCTTGCTAACATTTTGTTTTGCTTGTTAGTTCATTAAACAATGTTTTAAAGTGAATTATGAAAAAAAATGAACTTAAATGATTTTAACAAATGGCTGCAATAAAACAAAGAGTGGAAAATTTAAGGGGGTCTGAATACTTTCCGTACATACTGCATGTGTATTTATACATAATAAATATAAACAGTATACTCATGTTATACAGTATGTTATGTAAACAAAAACCTTTATTTTGAATGCAATTAAAGATTAATAATCATTTGATAGCATTTTATACATTCAATATTTTTAGATATAATATAAATATAAATGCATATACATTTAAATATTTTCTAAATATATACATAATAAATAAACAGCATACATATGTTGTGTATGTAATTATTTATATAAACAAAAACTTGCCATTATTCACAATTAATCATTTGACAACACTAAAAATAACTTTTCTGTTTTAACATTTTTTAAAATGCATTTTATTTCTTTGCTGGAAAAGTTGATTGCTTATCATTATCAATATTGAAAAGAATTGAGAGCAGAGCTTGTGGGTTGGTTTTCCATAAGCTCGTTCTCGTAGCTGTTACCACAATTTAAAAGACACATGCTCACTCGCTCAGGCTGTAAATGTTCCTCCCATTGATTTACAGGCCCGCATGTTTGTTAGGCTAAGTCAAAACTCATGTAAGCTATGGACAGGCTACAGACGCAAAAGTATTTGACAGTGTCAACGTCACAAACGGTAATGAATTCATTCCTCAAGCTCCTTTAGTGGGGCATTTTTATTTCTGTTCTCATGCCTGGTGCGTTCTTATGACCTAATTGCGAAGTCTCAGCATAGCACTTCTGAAATTCAAACCCCTCCACGCTTTTATCATCATTCACACTGACTCAACTAATGCACACAGGGACTTGAGACGAGCTGCCTGCTAAATTGTCCATCTGCAATCGCACAAGTATTGTAATAATAGATCTGCTGTTTGTTGATAGTAACAGTCGAAAACATAATATTAATAATATATAGCATAGCTCAATTTAAGCCTGGATGCCTCTACACGTACGTTTATTTAGTGCCATCTAACACTGTTGAAATGGCTTAGTTCCTTTGCATTGCAGCTGATGTCCTATAACCTCTGCTGACCTTTGGGGTCAACGTAAGGCCGAAAGACTAGCAAAGCACAGCAGAGTGAGAGAGAGAGAAAGAGAGAAGGACATACCACGCTAATGCCTGTGCTTTGATTAATGGCACTCATGATTTGCCACCTGCTGTTTTATATGGCCCTCTGTGAGTAACTGATCTCGAAGTGCTTGCATGCGTGGTGTCCGCATTTTAAATAGCTGCCTAAATTTAACAGCTTTGTGGAGGTCGTTAAAAATTCAGACACCGACAAGTTTGTAAGCAGTATGCATTCTGGTGTGAAAAGGGCCGCTCTGAACTGCTCAGTGCAGTCTGTTATATATACAGCTGTCATAGTAGATCCATCTTTTACCCTTTCACACATGTGATGGTAATACACGAGATGCGAGATCTGCACGGGCCCATTTACTCCCTATGCAGATGCTTTACATACTGTTAGCAGGTGTCCTAAATAGCCTCGTACCCGGCTCCTCCACAGCTCTGGAGGATAGATTAACCACTGCCAGGGAGGGGAATGTGCAGCCTGCCATCTACTACGCTGCAAATGCTTCAGAAAGTACACTTATTGTTTTTTTTTTGTGCAAAACAAAATAAACAACCCCCACAAGGTTTGCATTTTATTTAGTGTTTAATTAAAAGTTTATAACAATGTCTTTAATCAGTAAAATTGATAAACACTGTAAAATGCTTAATTCAAGTGCTTCTGGATATGAATATTTGACAGCACTTTTAAGTTCTATATGTTTTTATTAATGCAATAGTTCACATAAAATATGAATAAACAGTATTTTGCAGCCCTTATTAAGGTTGATAAATGTTAATTTCTACACAAACACACATTTTTACAATATAATTTATAACAATTCAGCAGTACAAACTTTATACTATTAACGTATAAAGTTTGATAACTATTCCATTAATTAATTTTTTAATTTTTTAAAAGTTGTATAAATGTATAGGATGTATTATATTTTTCCATTTCTGTTTGAATGTCAGTTTGATTATTTATTATGCAGCTAATTGTCTGAATTTTTATTTACTCTTAACTTGCTAATATTTCTCTGGGTGTGTTTATTTTGCAGGGGCATTTTCTTCTAATATTGAACATTTCCAGTTATTATCTGGAAAAGCAGTAATCTGCAGTTTGCATTTATTGAGAATAAGCTTAAATTTGACAAAAATATGATAATACTGTTACTCTCCTGATCTCCTGATTCAAAAGTTACACTGATTTAATTGCTAATTAAAAGTTTTTAACTTTGTGTTTGTTACATACAAACCATTACTGGACTTTTGCATTTATTTACACAGAAAAGTTTACACTTTTTTGAAGTTCCCCATGTTACAACTAGTCCTGACCTTTCACTATTAGTTTAAAACATTACCAAGCTCAAAATTTTATTTTGAAAACTAGAATTTATTGACGAAAGTGCTGTTATTAAACTGGATGTCGCCATCTTAGATTTGTTATAAGTCTGTATTGCCTTCTTTCGTAATGGATGCCGTGATCTCAGACTGTCATATCCCTCACACCTCTGCAGTTGTTCTTTTCTCTCTCTCTTTGTTGGCTTGTGCTTCTCATGTCTCTTTCCCAGGGCCAACTTGCCTTCCGTACGGTTGGCAGCAGGCACTGGCTCTAATACGGGCATGCAGCTGTCGTGGCCCAGAGGCAGACATTGATAACATTCAGTTGACAACAAATGTTTCTATACTCGCGTTATGTGAGCGGTTATGAGCTTCTAGGAGGTGCATGCCCACAATAGACCCACGGCTCCTCTGAGCACAGTGTTTTGCTCTAAGCTTTGTGAACTATGACATGATGTCTAATAATACCTGCGTAGTGGGGAATGGGGTGTGATGTGTCGTCCCTTTGATCTAGGAAACTGCCGCAAAATTTGTCATGTGAATTAATTACGCTTCATATACGGCTGTCTTTAATTAAGACATGCACATGTAAAAAGAAGCTATTGTAGAAGCATTGCACTGCCTTTGTGTATAATAAACATTTTCTATACTAATATTAATTCAGACTGAATTTATCCAGGTCAAATAAATAAACAAACACAGATATTTAAAATTTGATGAATTATAAATGTATATTTATAGGTAAAAGTTAGCTTTGAATTACTGCGTGAGACATTCTTCCTAAAATAGTAATTGTGTCAGAAGCCTGGGGGTAAATTGTGCCAGTGGTTGAATTAAAGGAATAGTTCACCCAAAAATTTAAATTACCCCATATTTACTCACCCCGAAGCCATCCTAGGTGTATATGGATTTCTTTTTTCAGATTATTATTTTTTTTATCTTGGCTGTTCCAAGCTTGGTAATGCAGGTGGAGAGTGGCCATTATTTTGAAGCTCCGTAAATTGGATATATACGTAATTACTGCCATGTAAAACTAACCTATACCCCTTCGGGAGTTATCACATGAATTATTAAATTATTTCTAGTTTTAAAATGATAACTTAAATAACCTCCACTTACGTCGTACGTCAAGTCAGCCAAGAAGAAAGCCATATACACCTAGGATGGCTTTAGGGTGAGTAAAATATGGGGTAATTTTCTTTAATAGTCATAGTTCCTGAATTTTAATGAAACCCTTAATATTACAAAGTTCCCGCCAGTAACTACAAGTAATATTTAATCCATTCCACTCTGCCCTGAGGATACAGTAGAAATGCATTATAAATATAATACTTATATAATACATGTAATTATTCATTTAAAAAATTATTTTTATTAAAGTAAATTGCTCACGTATTCCCTAATGACTAAACATACCCCTTAACGTGATATACGGCTTACCTTTTACGTTGAAACGCTTCCAGACATCCTGAAATATCATTACGTGTATTCGTTTTACGTCCTTAATTGCTCCTTGCCTAGAGGACAGCCTAAAAAGTGTCAAGTTAATGTCAGCAATGTAGTCATCATTTATAGCATTGCGTCATTATCATTACTAGACCTATGATTAGCGGTAAGGGGATCATACCTGTGCGGTGAGACTCGGTGGCTCTCTCTCTCTCTTTCTCTGTCTGTGTCTCTCTCTCTCTCTCCCCTCCCTCTATCCTCGTCGCAGTGTCTCCCCTAGCTCACTTGTCACTTGCCCCTCGCTCACACAAGCCGTGCTGCGGTCCGGTGTCAGAGGCAACACCACTGATCTCCGTGCGGGACGCCGTTAAGAACAGATGGAGACACTTCAAACGGCCATCTCGAGCAGAGAGGACACCGGACCGTTAAAAAAGCCACTGGCAGACACGAAAGAGCACTGCAAAAGAGACGAACACAACGAAACAAATTATGTAGACCTGGGCAACCCATCGGACATGAAGTCAGACAGCACAAAGACAGTGAAAGTCACATTCACAGGCGAAGGGAACCAACTAGCAATATTCAAATGCAAAGGCGATGCATCCGTCCCCGGGATTAGGAGTCCTGGGGAGCGAGAGGACTCTAGAAATGCTGATAAAAGTTCATCGAAAGAATGTGACGCGGGGGAATGCCACTCTGAGGGACTTTATGGAGAACCCACTCCGCTTATAGATGATTATGTGGACGCGGGAACGGATGCAAAATCCAAAGATCTAAAATCTGCGTCGTATGAAACGGAGGAGTTACAATACACCGACATGTACTTGAACAGTCGCTGCGAATCCAAGGACAGCACGAGCGCGGCGGACGTGGAGTCACACTATATAACGACGCACGAGATTCAGCTGACGGAGCTGGATCACGATGTGGATTACGAGTTCGGTCGCGGATCCTGCTGGGATTTCGAGGATGATAACCTGGTATATTCATTTGTTGACTACGCATCATTTGACAGCGACGAGACGACTCTCGGAAGAATCCAAAGCAAGTTCAGGAGCAATAAAGTTCCTCCCGCTTCACGCGCAGCGAAGCTTTCCGCCACAGGGGCTCTGGTCAGCACCGAAAGTGAACTTTGTGAATCCGATAAATGCGCCAGCTCGGATGAGGGCGCCGGACAGCTTGGGAATTCAAACGGACATATTCACCTGTCAATCAAAACGTCTTCGCGCGCGGTCAACGAGCCTGCCGGTCTGTTAGGACACAGGAATGTCCGCTTCCAAACCAGACGTGCCGGTGAGCGGAGTCATTATTCATTTAAAAGCTCTGACTCTAAAAGCGAGACCCTGTTTGACCGTTACTTTATCCCACCTCCTGGTCGCCAGCACCTCGCGAGCAAACTGAGGGGAAAAGACATCAACGAATATTCCAGTGGCGCGTCCAGTTCAGTCAGCGAACTGGATGACGCTGATAAAGAGGTGCGTAACCTCACCGCGCGCTCCTTCCGGAGTTTGGCTTGCCCTTACTTTGATGCCATAAATTTGAGCAGCTCGAGTGAGTCCTCAGTGTCAGAACACGGACTGAGTTTTAACAAATGGTCCGCTTTCGTCGACTTGAATTACGGCAATTTGACACGTGAGACGCACAAGAACTCTTCGCCTGTTATGGAGGGAAACAAAAGCACCGAAAGTACGAACATAAAAGACGTAGTTCAAACCGATCCGCCTAGCCCTCAAACTAGAATAGTGTCACTGAAGAATAATTTGAACTCGCAGCAGGCGTCTAAGAAAATAGAGTTACGAAGCAAACCGGGTGAAACTATCACACTTACTGAAACCTTGAACATTAACTGTAACGTCGGTGCAGGGATACCTGCGCGCGAGAGGCGCGCAAAACGCGCTATGAATGCCATGATGTCACGTTCCACGGCTGATGTTATGGGCACCACGCCGGCCAAGGCGGGGTGTGATGCAGAAAGTCCTTTCAGTGAGACATCTGAAGATGCCCACAAAAAAGCCATCTTTGCCTCTAGTCTTTTGAAAAATGTTATTTCCAAGAAAATGCAGTTTGAGCAAGAGCGTAAAATGGAAAGAGGCGAAATAAGCGACACATATCCTGTTCCATCAGTGTGCCCTCACGCCAAGGACTGTAAAGAGACTGTGAAGAGCTTGCAAAGACAGGTTTCAGAAACGGCCTCAGGACACTCTCAAGAGGAGCTCGGTGAGGCATCAGATCAGCCGCAAGAGAATGCGTGTTCTCATGGTGCAGAGTCACCCTGTGACCCCGAAATGACCTCTAAATTAGACTCAAGTGAACTGCTTAAGACTCCTTTGACCCCCAGCCAAAAGAGTGCTTTTAAAACCTGGAAAGACGGAGAGCAGGAAGCACAAGGTGATGGAGAATCTCTGTGCGCACTGGAGGAGTCGCCACTGCCAGACACCTCAATTAGACCTGTGATGGAAAGCAGTGAAAGTGTTGAGGGCGAGAGTAGTAAGATGATTAAGATGTCTCACTTGTATGTCCCTAGCTCGCAGCTTATGCCTAAGGAAAAGGAAGCTGCCGGGCTTTCATTACATAATCTGAAAGTGACAGGAGATCTTGCGGAGTCAGATGGGGGAGGGTGTGGAAAACTGAGCTCTGACCAGCTCTGTAGCCCTGCGGACACAAACCAAACATCACAGTGTCAAAAAGCACCCGAAATCAAAATACGTCTGCGAAGTGTTAAAGAAAAGAAAAGCAATCAGTTCAATATCACCAATCTGTTAACGCCCAGTATCCATCAAAACACCACCACTAAAAAGGCAACGAGCGAATCTAAAAGTCATTTGCTGACCATATCAGACAAAGTGCCGCATTTTATGGTGAGGGATATTAGAGATAGTAAATGTAAGTTCCAGACACCTATTCATCAGGTTCGAGATGTGCGCAAATTGGTAAAAAGTTCATATCGGTTTGTAGCGCTAGAAAATTCTTCTGGTTCATCAAGGATGGCATCTACTGCCTTACGAGAGGAGAGCAAACCTGTTAATAGGGGACCTGACAAGAAACCATTTCCTACACCAATGGTAATAAAATGCCAGTCTGTGAACACAAATAATGCCGCAAAACCCTCAGAACCTGTTAACATAGATGAGAATGTGGTAAGATTATCTCCAAATCTCTCAGAGTGGCCTACTAAAAGTGAAACCTTGCGCACCATTCCCAGAGTGCAGTGCGCTAAACAACCTGTGGCTGAACAACCTGAGTTGAGCTTAAAAATTGATGCTAAAGCAGCAAAACAAAAACCAGAAAAAGTAGCAGAAGGCAGCGAGAAGAAACCAGAGTCAAAGGTTTCCAATCAAATAGCTCTTGAAAAGTTAAAGGCAGCTGTGAAAACTATGGAGCAACTGTATTTTTTTGATAGGAATGAATGGAAGCGCAAAACGCAAGCTCCCAGACCAATCACGGACAGTCACGTGCTGTCGCTCATCACGCGAGAGGAGCAAGGAGTCACGACCAAAACGGACTTTGAGAGTGAATATAGTAATGCAGACACTGGCTCGCAGCTGCATGCTGAAAAATCGACCGCAACCTTGAGTTCTGGTGTTAATGTGGATAAAATGTGTATGCCAACAGGGTCTCAAGGCCATGAAGACACGGCTCAGTCAGTAACCCAAAGGGCAGATTCTTTCAATGACAAGTGCGTTTTTAGTCTGGGCAGTAACCTCAAAGCACCTCCACGTATAAATACAACAAATGACAGCACTCAGCAAATGTTTTCTAGCAAAAACTACACTCTCTCCACACAACCTCATAAAATCTGCCCTTCTAAATCGAAAAGCGAGGAGAAGGAGCACCAGCAGACAGATTCTGACAATTACCTAACAATCCCAATCAAAGCTCACACTTCCGATTTGAAACCCTCTCAAGCATCGCACCCAAAGCTTTCCCATCAGCCCTTGCAGCACTCCGTAATGGAGTCTTGGTCTCCTGATAGTCAGACAGCAATGATATATCACCACGCCATGCCCCTGCCGCCCGTACCTGCTGCTCAAGCCCAGCTCCTCTGCCTTACTCCCCCGGCGGACCTCCCACTGCCTCAAATCCAGCGCAAGCTCCTGCTGGACCCCTCCACTGGCCAGTACTACTTAGTGGACACCCATTTGCCCATGCAGCCAGCCGCCCAGCGCTTTTACCATCCTGAGAGTGGTCAGTACTTGGACATTCCTTTATCACTCACCCCAGTGCCTGTGTCTGTTTCGCCGGTCAGCCTCGGTCCTGCGGCGGCCTATCCCCCCACCTACTTGGTCTACCCCTCGACCCTTCTGCCACCCCATCCACACCCGCTCCCGCAGTCCCACTCTTCCACCTGCTCGGAGGGAGAAGACATGATGGAGACGGGCAGCATGTATCTGATCCCGCAGGGCACTGCAGTTCCCAGCAGCTCCACCAAACCTGTCATTAGTATTACATCCCAGCAAGGTGCTCGTATTGTTGCTCCTCCCTCCTTTGATGGCACAACCATGAGCTTTGTGGTGGAGCATCGATAGTGGAAGGTAAGTTGCCGCTGCATGGCTGTGTGTGCTTAGTGCTTAGTATAAAAAATGTGTCTTCAAGTCGAGCAAATAATATAAAAGTTGCAATTATTCAAAAGAAATATTGCTTTCTTTGTAAGGCAAAAGGTAGTAAAATGATTTACAAAAACAAGTTTCAAATAATCAAATACATAATTCGCTTAAAAAAAAAAAAAAAAAAGACACTTTCAGTGGAACATGTTCATAGAATTGTCTGATATTAGTACATATTAGTTGTCCTCTTATCCGGTTTTTTTTTTTTATTTTTATTTTTTTAAACTAAAATCACACTGGGGCCAGTTAAATGTCATGTCAAAAAAAGAGGCCAGACATCATTTGTTTGCAATTGCTATTGATGCAGTTTGATATTTAGGAGTACTTAATTCATCACTTCTAAGTGTGGTTCACTTTTTTGTTAGATAAAACAGATTTGGTCCAAAATTTTTATTAGCTGCACTTAAATACTATGTACTTACATTAAAATAAATAAGTGCAATGTATTTACTGTGTTCATGTTGTATTGCAAAACACTTTTGCTGCTATATGAGGTGGGAGATGGGTAAGGTTAGGGACAGGTTTGGTGGTACGGGTCGGTTTAAGGGTGGGCAAACAGTGTATTTATATATAAATGCAGTTACAGAAATTAAATGTAAGTAAAATGTAAGTACAATGTATTTACAAAATAAGTGCAATTTATCAAATTATTAATTTAAATGTAAGTACATAGTTAAGATCACCTTCTATAAAGTGGGCCCCAGATTGTACTGAATCAATTGTACAATCAAGATTTCTCAACAATATTATTTATTAATAATATTTAGTATTTAGTATGGGTTTTGTGGAGCAATATTGTGTGTAAAAGTGATTGTGAATGAAGTTAGGAATTTTACAGTCTATGTGCTTGGGCCTGAATATTATTTCAAAAGTTGAGACGAGTTACAGTAGATAGTTTAATGTGTCCAGGTTTTTTGATTCTTATTTGTTTTACTTTGTCTGTGTGATGTATTGATGTCGCTTCATCACATTTGAATAATTCTTTTTGTTTAAATTAAAGCAGAACAGTGTCAGGAAGCAAAAAAAAGGCCACTGTGGCAAACAAAACACAGATGTTTAGAAGAGATTAAAAATAAATCTACAGAGGAACCAATGAAAAAAAGTGAATGTCGAATGTTTGCGAATGATATGTATTTATCATGTTATCAAAATATGTATGTACTGTATCATGTTTTTCTCATGATGCACATCAACAAAATCATAGAAATACCAAACACTGGCAACTATTGCTGGCACTTGACAGTATGCATGTGTGAGTGTGAGCTGGAGCGTGTGTATGTGTGTGGAAAGGTCAGTAGGCGAGTAAAGTATTTGTTGTGCTGAGGCAGTAGGATGACAGCTGCTGGGGCCGATCAGAGGACCAGCAAGCTGCAGCAGGGTCAAACCTTTTTATAGAGAGAGAGAGACGAAGTGAGAGGGACATTCATATGTGAACTTTAGAGATTCTACAGTCTGCTGCAATACTGGCTGCAGCGATGAAAGCAATATGGCCATTGCCTGAATATTTAATGCTTGTGATAAAAGACACCAAGCGTTGTCACTAATCCATTGTTTTCTGTGTGTGTTATGCTGCATGTTGTACAGTAGCATATAAAATTGTAGCATTTCAATAGAACATGTCCTAATACAATTTTCCCCCTTCTTATTTTTGTTGCTTCAAATGACTTCTTTTTCTTTCTTTCCCTTTTTTTTAAACAAACTGGACAAATATTTTCCAATATGAAAACCCATCATACAAATATGAATTATTATTTTTTTAACAAACACAATCTCAACAGAGTGAAATAATCATGAACTCAATAGCTCAATTTTTTTTGTGTGAAAAACACATTTTTATGATATTTTGATAAGGTGGGAAAAAATTTTTTGTCAAAAATTGTCATTTCTGATAATATACAAAGAAAAGTATACATATATAATCGATAATTGTCCATGATGCATAAAATATTTAGAAATTGAGATAATGAGAATAATGATGAGATTCATATTTAATTGTGATTCAGAAAAAAATGAATGTAATAAAAAATCTCTATAATTGTAACTCTATGAGTTCCAAATGTTCCAAATTATTAGTAGGAAAATTAAAATCACTAATTATGTTTTTTGTCTTCTAAAAGTCCACAGGGCCAAAATGTGCAAAGTTAAAGAAACACCCAAATAAGTAAGTTAAGTATCACTATTAGATATAATATAATTAAGCCTTGATTTTTATTGTTTCTTTGATTGGTCTGTTCTCCTTTTCCTTCTCAGGATGGTCTGTGTCTGTCTGTTGGAGTCAGTCTTCCTCCCACTTCATAAAAAAAAATTCCTCAGACATGTTTCACAGTTTCCCACATCTGTCTTCATCAATTCCTACCCGGTGTTGACTCCTGATCTGTGACTTTTGCAATGTTGAAAAACTAAAGATGAAACATTTTAAAGCAGCTTTATAAACTTTGTGCAACATTTGCCCTTTATGTAGTCTGTAGACTATTTGAGGCAACTATTAATTTTTCCATCTAGGACGGCATTGTTAAGGGAAACTGTTTTTTGTTCAAGTTTTCATTTTGTTGTATAAAGTGTTTGTATTTTTACATTTTTATGGACTCCTTTTTATCTACCTGTAGGTAGCAAGTTCTGACTGAGTAAAGCATGGCTTGTGTGAAAGAGAGAGAAACAGAGATAGAGAAAGAGAAGCATTTTGTGTGTGAGAAGAGACAAAGTAAATGTGTGTCTGTTTCCTCTCACTGTGATGAGAATTGTGATTCTAGTGATGGATCATTGGGGAGTTCTGTATAGTGTCAATGTTTAATAATAATAATGCTTGAACTGAAAATACTTGTACATTTAAAAAATGTCTCAATCCTTATGTTGCCAATTACCTCAGTTTGCGGTGCGGGCATGTTGCTATCTCATTTTGCCTCCACAGTATTATAATGCTTATACGTTTGTTTTGTTTTACCCCTTCTTTTCCATCATCTGTCCTCCCTGTTCTTTTTTTTTTTTGTCTTTTTTGTTACATTGATCATATATTAAAGGTATATGGATCTGCAGGCCAATCTATGTACCAATTTTATAAGAAAAGCATTGTTATTTTTGTCAGTGTTAAAAATGCCTATTATAAATGTGGTAATTAAATTAAATTCCGTAAAAGATAACAGCAGGTTAAAATTAAAAATAACCAATAATGAGAGTTGCTACTTAAAAATATAACCAGAGAAAAACAGATTACAAATAATAATACATGGTATTAGATGCATATTCTATCACAACAACACAAATTAAGATGCTACAACCTGCTTAATAATAAATTATAACACTTAATTTAGCATGTTACATGAACTTGGTATAAATTGGTATTCTGAAAGAGTTTTTATGAATGTGAGTAAATACAGCAGCAAGTTCTGTAAGTTCAATAAATTTCATATAATGTTTAAAAAACGCAGCAGTACATATTGTTTCATAATGAAAGTAGCTATCAAAATATGATTGAGCAAAATTAGGTTATAGATACTTATTTTGATACTCACTATGGTACTTATTTGTGATTTATAAAACAGTACTTCATTGTGCTCAGTATTTTGAAAGAGTTTTGCTGAGTAACGTGGATATGAATAAAGCATCCAATTGTATTAGTTTTATAAGTATAAATCAGGTAGCCTCCTTTACTCACATTAAAAAAAACATTCAGTGGAACATGCACGTCACTGCACGATTAAAAGTGATGTTAATAGTACACGAGTAACACTGGAGGAATCTACTGGCCCACTCAGCTGCCTTTTGTAAGGACTGTTAAAAAGATCGCCTATAGTCTTTAAATTAAACCATTATAGGTTGAGGATTGTAAATTGAAGCAGTTAAACAGAAGGCATTTGATCATTTTATTTTTTTTGCACTATATGCACTCAAAACAAATTCATGACAGTCATAATGACAGTTTGCTGTTACATATTGCCAAGTAAAAATGTTTTGTCAGGTAACTTAAAATTGCAAAATATATTAACATCTAACTGGTTTTAATAAAATGAATGCGTGCATATATTATATATTAATAATATATATTATATATATCTTTTAGGTAACAATAATGATGTAGAATGTAGAAAGCTACAGGCATGAGAAAGAAGTAATATATATATATATATATATATTTATATTCTCTGAGGGTGGTCATTATTCCCTCGAATTTAATGTACTACATCACCTACCCTTTCTCACACCCTCGTGTAGCGCCGTTGACCTCAAAAGGCCTTAAATCTTCAAGAGAAGCAGATAGTTGTTGTGGGGCCCGCTTGATTTACACAGCTGGCAGAGGGTCGTTTGACCCGATGCCAGCGTGCTAGGTAGGTTTTCCGTGAGCTCCTGAAACTTCACCCGCCAGAGGCATTAGCTCGAGCTGACAGTTTGTGCGTTTGTTTACGCGGTCGCCATGGCAGCAGCGCCAGTGACAGACACGCGCGCTCAGCTGCTGGTCGCCGCGCGACAGGAATGTCCATGAGAGAGCAGTTGTTGGTTTTCAGTTGCAAGCCGCCACCAAGCGGAACTACAACTATTGTGTTATACGAAGTAAGTTTTTGTAAAAAAGCGCTTCTTGTTTGTGTAACTGACACACTTTTTTAGCGTTTAATTACAAATTAAGAGCAGATGAAATCAGAATGGTAGGTTTTAGTTTTGTATGTCTGTAATGAGGGGGTTGAGTTGAAAGCTAGCGTATTTTAACGTTAATTAACATCAAACTGATTTCTAATTACTAATGACTGTAATGATTTTACATGGTTTTGGCCAATAAAACCCTCTTAATCAGCAGGTCGAAGAACATGGGTCAAAGGACAATGCCAGCTTGGCATTTTCCTGTATTATGAAAATGTAGCCTACGTCACAGACCTGCATACCTAAATATCTTCATCAAAGGTTGAGACGTGGAGGTGGAATTATATATATATATAAAGATTTATAGTTAAAGATTTCAGATTTAGGT
>JAUMHP010000040.1:11993411-12004496 GCA_032361065.1 Enteromius trimaculatus | reverse complement strand
GCAAATTAATTTTTTGTTACATTATTAGAGTCTTGCACTTTTTGTTGGTGAAATACCATGAGGATTTGTTTTATTAATTTAATGGATCATAGCTGAATTAACATTAATTTATATATTTAAAAAAAGTACTACTTAACTCTACACTTCTGCACAGTATTACTGCATGTATAATATTACACAACATAAATCATGAAAACTACACATTTATATAGAAAGATGTGTTAATTGCCATTTTTTTTTTGCATTAAAACACCAAAAATAAGTATGTGTGATTGGTTTATTACAATTCCATATACCCAACAGATCTTAAGACAGACATATCACTTTTTTTCTTTTCTTTTCTTTTTTTTTAAATTATCAGAGCCATTCATACACTCTTACGATTTTATTTCGTTTTACTGCAAGCCAAGCAAACAGAATACGTTATTATTGCTGAGAATGTTGTAGATCACGGACGAAAATTCCCCCTGGCTCTAGACCAGAGAAATTACAGTCCATTTGAAACACGCAGAGCGTCCCTGTGAAACTGAGTTTCAATCTTAAAATCAGGAATCTTCATAAATTCAGAATCTGTCGTAAAGCACAAAAACGGTGCGAGAACGCAGTCTCGACAACACTGTTAAAATGAATTGAGGCATTAATGTGATCGATGAGACTACAGTGCAACTGTGACAAGATTTCGCCAGAATGAACTAAATGGCGTAGTGACAAACGTACAAAGTAGTTGTTGTTTAGCTTACAGCGTGGGACAATGTTATTGCCTTCTTAATCTGATTGCAATCTCTGCAGCGACAAAAACAAGATGTCAGTGAGTGCACAAACACTATGGACACATGCAAGACCAGAACGTCTTCAACCAAGTATTTTTTTCCTCATATCAACGCTAAATGAACGTGGAAATCCTTATCGATTGGTGATACAAAACAGTGGAATAGACACTCGAACAATTCATGCATATATATTGCTGTTTACGTATTGAATAAGAAATAACTGCCGAAGAGATGTGATTCAGGTTTCCCTGTGAAGATAAAATATGGCTTATATTCTGATAATTAACACCTCCTGCTTGATTGATCTGTCACTAATATCTAAAGCTCCTTGCGGATAGAAATGTGTGAAAGGTAAATGGTGTAGTCGGTATTTTGCTCTAGTGTGCTCTCTTCTTGCCGAAGTCGGTACACGTTAAAATAATATCTAAAGCTGCATGTGCTTGAGATTATTTAGGGAATTACTTCTTCAGCATATCCTGTAGAGGGCCGGGTAGATACTTCATCACCGTGTCCATGATGTTTTCCTCCTCCTCTTCATCTCCGCAGCCAGATGGTACTGCTTTCTTTGGACGGGTCAGACTGCCTTCGCTCGCCTGCTCCATCGCCTCCTGCGCCTCCGCTTCGGCCACCTCGCGCTTCTTGATGCCATACTAATGCACAAACATACAGATGTTAGAGAAGCTGAAATTGATTAAGCAAAAACATGCTTAATGCTTAAAATGCTTTACTTGCCCTCATTTCATTGCAAACCCATCTTTTGGATTTCATCAAAAATATCTTTAGTTTTGTTCTGGAGATAAACAAAGGTCTTATATGCTGTTAAGTTATCAATTGCACAATTTAGTGTTTTGGGTAAATTACCTCTTTCAGTATTTTTTAAATTGATACAAAACGTTTTCAAAACTAATTGCAAGTTGTGTGAGCCATCAATTAAAATAATAATAATAATTGAAAAAAAAAAAAAAAAATTAATTGTCATTAAAGGAAAGTCCACTCACAAAAAAAAAAAAAAAAATTAAAAAAATTGTGGCTCGATGACTTGTTTTCAGTTATTCACATAAATCTAGCAAAATATGGTCAAAATGTTGTTTTGTTACCTTGGCATTCAATTACAGAAAAGCTGCGGTACAAATGCAATAGTCTTTCCCTTTTATAATGAACACAAAATCAATCTTGTATTCATTTAAATGTACATAATTAATAAATAAGTGTAATAATTAATAAATGATGACAAAAATATATTGACAATATTGAATACTAAAAAAATAATAATAGTTGGCTTCGGAAGGTTTGGAGAGCAAATAAGGAGAGCTAATGATCTTTTTCCTAAAAGCAGAGATCTGATCATGATGATTGGTCTCTCTAACCTTGTCTCTGATGCCCTGTCTTATGGATTCCCGCTCTGCTTCCATCTTGGCGTGTTTGGCCTTCCTCTCCTCCTCTTCCTGTCTCAGAGCTTCCTGTCTCTCTTCTTCCTTCTCTTTTTCTGCTTCAGGATCTTTCTCTTCCTCTCCTCCCAACATTTTACCAACATCAGGAGGGCCTCCTGCAAACACAATAACAGAATCTATAAAGAATATAAATTACAAACAACTTATATAAATTGTGTGTTTTTTAAAATAATAACTGGATGCATTTAAAAAAAATCGATGTTCAGTTACACTATTTATATTTCCTGTTCACGCAACAGTTAAGGCCTTGATATGTCCAAATAGCTTAGTTAACAAGCAAACGTATTGTAAGTGTGTACTATTTAGACAATCTGTTAAGAGTAAATGTATGATATGATAAACCTGATTATACAGACTTTTCAGAAGAAATTACATAAATAAACTATTTAAAATTGGTACTTTTTAGTATTATTATTATTATTATTTTTTACCTCTTATGTCTACCACCTTTTTTGTTTTTTATTAGAAAAGTCAATGATAAAAAGAGTTTTTGATGACCTTTTTTTTCTAAAAAAAAACAATGACAAGTTAGAAAAAAAGTCAAAAAAGACCAACCAACTCAGCAAAATAAGGTTAACTCATAAATAATAAATTCACCACATCAGGTCAAGTAACCTGGAGGCACACAAAAACATTCCAGAGCATCAGAGAAAATATCAAATGAATAATCTATTCAACCACTGAAAGAGGTCCTGTTCACTGGATTAAACAGAGCATCCTAGCAGGAACAGGAATAATTCATAGCTTGGTGACAGTCCCAGGGAGGCCACACCATGCCTCAACACACTTCCAAAAATATACAGAGAGAATGTCACTTTGCAAAAGTCCTGGCCACCATCCCCATGCCTCTAGTAGTGCAAAGAGTACATCACATTCAAATCTCCCAAGCGAAGTCTTGAATGTGAAGCGAGGATATATGCGACAATAATCTGGCTTTGTGTGATATGTGCTACAGAAGGCTACATATTGAAACCCACACACACGGATCAATCTCTGTGGTCTGGCTCTCACCACCCACTGAAACACAAACTCGACATCATCAGAACATTACACCACAAGGCGAAGAATGTACTAACAAGTGCAATATCAAGGAGCAAACTCATCAAGAGGGCTCTGAAAGCCTGTGGCTATGCAGAACTGGCGTTTGTTAAAAGCTAAGATGTCCAGCAAAACCACACAGAAACAGAAAAACACTGTTACACTGTATGTGGATGAACTGGCACAAACCTTTCAATAGATCTTCAGTAAATACAACATTCTATGGGTAGGTTAACGGCTTGGGTAAAAGGTCAGAATTGTACAGCGAACGTGGTTTAATCTGTTTATATTACATTCGGAAGTTCTTTTAAAAAATAATGTACTGTAACAGGATGACATACGGTACTAAACTAACTTGAGGCTATAAAACGTTTTGCACCTATATTATTATGTGTTATCAAGCATTTAACTAAACTTAAACCAACATTTACAAAGATGAATAGTTTCCATGTCAGATTGCTTTAACTGTAAAGATGTGTAAAGACATTTATGTCTGACTGCTCGTAAAGGTATTAATGATTAGTAAACATTTATAAATATTTAGAAATGTTAAGAATAATTTCCACTTTAGACAATGCAAAAACAAGATGTGTAAATAGTAGAAGTCTACACAACACACAAAGGCCAACGATATGACCATTACAGACTGTGATTATGAGTTCATGAATATGTTATTAGTATAATAGCTAATTAGCAAATACAATTTTTTTCCCCCCACAACATTTGTATATGTAAAAATTTAGCATTAGGTTATATAAGCATTGAGGTTTAGTGACATTTGTTAGCATTTAAATGTTTATTAAAAAATAAGCTTTTGATAAAACCCATTTGAAACATAAGCAAACATTATAGGTCAAAATTTGTCAGAGTTTGTGTTTAGTTTACTTGTGTTTTGCTCCCCTTTGCCCATATTTGGTCCTGTGTTTCCTGTTCTAGTTTAATTAATTGTGTAACTTTGTGTTCCCCATGTGCCTTTAGTTCTGTCAACCCGCATGTTCTCTGTTTTACGTCCGGGTTTATGATTTTGACTATGGCCAGGAGAGCTGTTCCCCATTCCAGTTCCTGTTTCTCCGCCAGGAGTGCCGATCCCGATTCCAGTCCCTAGATTACGGCCAGGACTGCCGATCCTGATCCCTGTTCCAGAGTCTCAACCAGGAGAGCTGATCCCGATTCCAGGCCCTTCATTGCGGTCAGGAGTGCCGTTCCCGAATCCAGTTCCAGAGTTACGGCCAGGAGTGTCGATCCCGAATCCAGTCCTAGAGTTCACGCTGCAAGAGCACCCTCCAGAGTTCGCTGCACGAGAGAGCTCTCGTAAATCCCCGCCCTGCCACCCACCAGCATGGCCAGAGTGCTCCCTGACTCGACCTCCGGCCTCTGAAGCCAGAACTCTGCCTCGGTCCTCTGAGCCACCGACTCCACCGTGGGCCCTAGTTCCCTCCTCTCCTTCGGTGCCCATCTGTCCACCAGCTCTATCATCCCTCCAGCTCCGCCTTGGTCGGTCGGAGTCCATCTATCGCCTTGGGACTCCATCATTCCCATCCATTTCGGCGCCGTCAGGATACTCCCTCCCTCCTCTCTCTTTCCTCCGTAGCCTTCATCCGCATCGGCCACCAGCACCACCTGTTCCGCCTTGGCCCTCCGGATTCTCTATATCGGCCTGGCTCTTCGGCTCCCTGTCAACACCTTCGGCTCCACCCCTGTTGCCAGGCTGCTCGGCCCTCCTCCCCTTAGGATGTTATGAGGTGCGAGGACGCACCTTTCCAGGAAGATGGAATAATATCAGAGTTTGTGTTTAGTTTCCTTGTGTTTTGCTCCCCCTGTGTCCGCCCTTGCCCATATTTGGTCCTGTGTTTCCTGCTCTAGTTTAGTTAATTGTGTAACTCGTGCCAGCTGTGTTCCCAATGTGCCTTTAGTTCTGTCCTCCGTTAGTATGTGTATTTAAGCGCCTGTGTTTCAACCCTCTGTGTCAGTCAACCCGCATGTTCTCTGTTTTACGTCCGAGTTTAAAAACCCAAAATCCTTAGGATAGAAAAGATCATGTTCCATGAAGATATTTTGTACATTTCCTACTGTAAATATATCAAAACTTAATTTTTGATTAATAATATGCATTGCGAAGATCTTCATTTGGACAACTTTAAAGGCAAGTTCCTAAACATTAAAATTTTTGTTTTGTACTCAGTTTCCAGATTTTCAATAGTTTTATCTTAACAAACCATACATCAATGGAGAGCTTATTAATTCAGCTTTATATATAACAACACTAACCTTATGACTGGTTTTGTAGTTCACATATTTTAACATTTAACACTGACATTGTTGATGTGTATAACTCTGTGCCTCTTAGTGTCTTCATATGCTCTTTAGTGCCTGTTTATTTTTCAGTCTATATTGTCATATATATCCATATTTTTGAGTCCTGTGAGTGAATTTTGGAGTATTTTTAACCCATAGTTAATCACTGAATAGTAGCTTCAAGGAAAGTATAGAAGAAAAATGAGCAACAGCTACAGACTGGTTAAGTTTACAGTGTTAACATATGGCGTTGCATGTGCTCCCTTTCTGCTTTTGTACCTCTCAACAGATGGCATCAAAATGGATCACTGTCTGAACTGTTAAACCCAAGCTGCTCATTTTTTCGAGTCTATGATCGAAGACTCACTAATGTATCAGCTTAGGTCTTGTGTTTTGAAATATTTATTTTTGGGACAGTTAGGGCAGCTGGTGCTCTTCACTGTCCTCTGCTTTAGTCAGCTGCTCTGTGGCCGCGCTCCAGTGGTGACATCAGCTTTTCTACTTTAAACACACTCGGGCTTGAGTCTGAAAGCGCTGAAGCAAATATTTGAACTGCATGGCCATTTGGGCATCCGCATGACAGGACCACACCAGATCACTACACACAAACAAGCTCTCACACACAGCATAGTGAAGGTGAGAGATGATCCATTATTATATGAATATAACCATAGCCTTTCACAAATATACTGTGGTGGTGCCATTGGCCTGAATGAGAACAAATAATCATGCACCATGGCATTTATGTGGTATTGCATGGTATTTCAATGAATTCCAGGGGAATGTTCTACAAACGTGACCACAAAACCCTATTACACTGTAAAATAATCCATAAAATTTACTGTAAAAAAACGGCAGCTGTGGTTGCCAGAATAAAATCGTGAAAAATACGGTAATGATGTATTTTTGTTTTATGGTTTTATGTTAAATTTACAGTAAAATACCATAATTTCTAATACTAAACCATGATAACTGATATAATTTTAAGCAAGTAGTGAAATTTAGTTTGTATCTTTGAAATACACTGATAACTAACAAATGCAGGTGGTGATAAGATGAGGTCACATGATGAGTCAAAGCACATCACATATAGCTTTTAAATATACACATATATAGATGGAGCTCAATGTCATTCACACAAAACACTAAACACCATCATGGTAAAAATTATTAAACTGAAATATGCAGTAAACATTAATTTAACAATATAACATGTAACATAAAACCCTAATAAACATAACATAAAAACATATGTTTATGTTTATGTTATAAACATAAAAAAAAAAACTAAGAAGAGTTATTTCAAAGAAAAAACATAAAATTCAAACAAAATATAAACTGCAATGCAGGGAATTCTGGGAATGGCAGTTTACAGAGTTTCCCTGACCATTTAACAGGTTTTTGTCTCAGCATTTTCACAGTTTTTTACCGTTAAAATCACGGTCATTTTTTACAGTGATTATCTTTCCCAACACAGTCTCACAACCAATTCATACATATTTTATGAGGTGGCTAATTCCTACAAATTTGTACGAACTACTCGTACAATTTTGTAAGATTTGCACAAAACTGATGTCACGTGGACTATTTTGTCGATGTTCTTGGTACCTTTTTGGGCCTTGAGAACCCTTGCTGTCTACAGAGGGTCAGAAAGCTCTCCGATTTTATCAAAAATATCGTAATTTGTGTTCCAACAATGAGCAAAGGTCTTTGGAATGACATCAAGGTGAGTAATTAATGACATATTTTTCATTTTTGGGGTGAACTTACCACTCAACTTTTATTACATTTTATCTAATTCATTTTTTTATTTAGAATTACAGCTCACACTGCTCAAAATGCAGTCCTGGGCTGACATGCAGGAGATGCTAAACTCCAAATAGTGTCGCTTTTGACAGATGCACAACGTTGTCTCTCCGGTGCATTAAGTTGAACATCGAAGGACTTCCAAAGAGAGCGCACGTGACCAGTGCTGCAGCACTACAGCACTGACTCGAGTCTTTCATTCTAACTTCTAATCTCCCAACGGGAATATAGCCTATACACTTACCTCCCAAAGCTGCCTTGAGCAGGAAATTCATGATGGCTTTTCAAGTGTTTCTGTCCTAGTACTTGACACTTCAAATGTATGGGAGCAGAAATCGTACAGCCAGATCTGCAAACAAAATGAACACTGGATTTATTAGCTAATGATAGATCATTTATATACTGCTGATAGTAATAACAGTAAAAGTGACGATAGCCTACTGCAGCTCAATAAATCATGCACATGCACAACTTGATCGGAACGTTTTGTCCTTCAGCTCACAAGGTGCAATGTGAAACCAGTTTTGCACATGTATTTTCTTTCAGCGCTGCATGGTCTTCGAGCAAAAATGACACAGTAAATATCATTCCCATTTTCCACAGTGACAGATAATCAAATCCCTCCGTGCAGCTGATGCTGATAGCGACAATCAGGCTGTCACAAATAGCAACCCCATTGTGCAGAGCTAGTTTGATTCATTTGCGTGACTGTCTATCACCACCGTGCGTAATTTAGATAGAAAATATACCTATCAACTTCCGGGGGTCAGAGATCCAGTAGGTAACTTTGGACTTATCGCCCAATGACTTCCTTAATCCGGTGCAGGTCGGTCTATTTAGTCATATGGCCCAAGCTCACCAGGATCTCTGCAAAGTGTTATCGTTCCGACCTCAGTAGTCTTGGTGCATTACCTTACTTGAACCCCCGCCGCAAAGGCTCGGCTCTATCTAGCGCACAAGCCGTTTTCAGCACCACCTTCGCTGGACAGCACCTGCTCGCGACCCGCGCACCTCCAGCAGCAGCCGTAAGAAATGCGGTGTAAATACCTGCTCAGGGTCCGTGAAGGAAGCGGGCAATCGCACCGATGGGGAAGTTGACGTGGGCCAGTTGTGGAGGATGTGTATCATTAACCCGCTATAAGCATCCCTTGATCTCCAGGCGTCTCTTCCTGCTCGCCCAGCGCCTGTCAGAGCGTTTGCCAGGGGAACTGCAGCCGGAACGCAAGACGGTGAAAGCCCTGTGCATCACACGCAGCCTTTTTCCATCAAAACATCCCACGTCCCCAGCAGGAGAGAGGAGCAATTGATTGGAGGTGCCGGTAGGAAACACGCCTCTGCCAGTGCTTAGCACCTGATCCCTCCGCTACTGTTGGAAGCTTCGTATAACAGATTCTGTCAGACCTGAAGAATGAAAGATGGAGAGATCTTCACCCCTCATGACTTGGGCGTTAAGAGAAAGTGCTGATTCAGAATCTATGGCTCAGACTGGGCTTGCCCTTTACAGGTAGAATTCATCCACATTATCCCACATCATGGCCCGTAGCAAAATGAACAGTTCTTTTGAAATAAATAATACTTTTTATTCACAAAGGAGGCAATAAACTCATCAGTAGAAAACGTTTAGGATTATTTCAAATAAGTTCTAGTCATCAAAGAATCATGGTTTCTACAAAAATATTAAGCAGCATAACTGTCATTATCAACATTGTCAACATTGATATAAGAAATATTATGTTATTGTTTGGCGAGCAAATATGACACAGCTTTAAAAAATATAAAAAAATATTACTGACCCAATAATAATAATAATAATAATGACGGCAATGAAAAAAATCACTTTCATTTCGGACATGTAAATAACATATAGTAAAAAAACACAACAACAACAAACACAATGCAATACAAAACAATTTTAACTTATTTGTGTCTAAAAATGTGTAGGAAGAACTTATTTAATCCTTCCCCTTCTTCAATCCACAGTAATAATAATAATAATATCAATAATCATCAAATTAACTTCAAGTTCCCTAGCATAATATTTTTTTGGTAAATAAATACATTTTGGACAATTCATTTAATGTGTTCAGAAATAAACAATCACAATAATGAATTAAAAAAACTATATTTCAGCAAAAAAATATGTAAAAATGTAGGTTTTGTAATGTCAGCACCCATTTGGCAATTACTTTAAGTGCTCTGCATTTACAAATTGGATGCAGGAGGTCACATTTCCAAAAGATAGCCGAGAAAAATATAGGAGTTTATATTTTTGTGTCATTAAGCAGATGCTTTTCTTTAAAAGCATCTTGCAGTAGAAGTAATTAGGTACAGATTTATTACATTTAAGCATATAAAATGTGATTATCTAAGATGTTTATGCACCAAGAGCTGCCTGACACCAGGAAGAATCAATATTCAGTAAGACCTCAGGGACATAGTTACCTTTTAGCTGAGGACACGCCACATGACTCTGCATGATTCAAACACACCCTCGCTCTTAGGGCAACACTGCAGTGCGCAAAGGTTCTCCCTACAGTAATAACACCTCCCTGTTGCTGTGGTGTTGGTAAAAACCGCGCTGACGCAACTGACCCGTGAAAAGGTTTAGTATTTTGGTGTTCTCTCTGCTCAGAGGAGACTGTGTGTTTACCGAATGGAGAGAGTTACAAGCTCAAACATAGTATTTCTTTAGAATATCACTAAAAGAGTGGACAGCAGACGCAGTTCAGCTTCTCTTTTTCAAATAAGCAACCATCTACTTTCTTTTATTCCTTTCATTTCACGCACATAAATTCCCATATCCGAATTTGACCGAGAAGGTGGGTCCTTAAATCAAAAGCTGAAAAGAAAGGCCCGCTGAGATCATCAGTTGCATTGATCAAGAATGCAGATCAATACTGAAGGACTGAGAGAGAGAGAGAGAGATGAAGGATGCTTTATGGTCCAACAGTTTCTGCTGAACTTTTTATTCTGCGAGCATTTATCTCTTCTGGATCGCAGCCAAATGGGAAACACTGATTTATTTGCTCTCAGCACACAGAGCTGAGTGGACAAAACCAGGAGAGAGCAGGGAGAGAAGAGCGGAGGAGAGACTCTGATTATTGAAGAACTGAAGGTGAAGAATAGGAGAAAGGGAGAAATATGTTTGAAATGTCTTGTAAACGCCTCACACAGGTCATATTCATCTCTGCCATCAGTGTTCCGCTGGGTAAAGCATCCCTGAAGAGTTATACGTGGCGTTCTCTGCTTGTCAGAGCAATTTTAACACGCTATGACTGCAACAATAAAGAAGGGAGGGACAGGATGAGGAAACAGATATTTTGCAAGACTGAATGAATGAACCGATTTAACTCGAAATCCAAAATGTGATGAAGTCAGAAAAAAACCTGCACTTATGCCAGTAGCCTATTTATTTGTTACATACCCTTACTTAATTTGCTAGTCATTTCCCTGTTGTTTTTTTAGCACCCTTATTAATCTTGTTTGCATTTTTTTAATTAAAAAGTAGTAGACTTGATAATTCTGATGAATATTTACAAGTTAAAGTAGAATACATACAGTTTAAATGCTTTCAAAATTGTATTGCAAGCTAAACATGCACTCAGGCTATTCAAGATGTGGATGAATTCTCTTTACTGGGAACCAGTTTGAAGAAATTTACTTACATTAAGTCACTTGCTCACCAATGGATCCTCTGCAGTGAATGGGTGCCGCCAGGATGAGTC
>JAUMHP010000040.1:11970634-11981001 GCA_032361065.1 Enteromius trimaculatus | reverse complement strand
TATATACTATATGAATGTGTGTTTATGTATACATAATAAATATGCACAGTATATGAACATATATAATGTAAAAAAAAGTATATATATATATATGATCGTCAGATTAATCTGTGGTCAAAATTAATCATTAATTGCAGCCATAGTCATAATTAATGATCATTTTCTTTCTTTCTCAGAAACACGTTTCGTATGATTGAACAGGATGAGTTTGATATTGGTTCGAAGTTGCACACTATTGTTCGTGGCGAGGATGAGGCTGCTATGGTGGAGTCTGTGGGTCTCGCACTCGTGAAGCTTCCCGACGTGCTCCAGCGTCTCGCCCCTGACATTCTGCTCGTTCACGGTGATCGTTTTGACGCTCTGGCTTTGGCGACGGCAGCGGCCCTAATGAACATTCGCATTTTGCACCTGGAAGGTGGAGAAGTGAGCGGCACCATCGATGATTCCATTCGTCATGCCATCTCCAAACTGGCACACTACCACGCTGTCTGCACGCGCTCCGCAGAGAGACACCTCATCTCTATGTGCGAAGACCACTCTCGCATTTTATTGGCTGGCTGCCCGTCCTACGACAAGCTGCTTTCTGCCCACCAACGAGACGATTATGCTGATATCATCAAGTCGTGGCTTGGTAGGCACTATAGAGGAAATGGGTTGATATGGCAGTTACTAGACGTAAACAATTAAGAGAAATATACTAATGCTGTCCTATATGTATGTATGATTTTTTTTTTCTTAAACAGGGGATGAGGTGAAGGAACAGGACTATATTGTAGCTCTGCAGCATCCTGTTACCACAGACATCAAAAATTCTATTAAGATCTATGAGCTAATGCTGGACGCCCTCATCTCCTTCAACAAGAAAGCTCTCATTCTCTTCCCGAATATCGATGCAGGTCAGCTCCTTCTCTTTCTCTAGCCCAATCCCCTTTTTGATAACACTAAAAATACACTGTTGAGTACGGCTGCAGTTTCTCTCAGATTAAATGGCTTTGCGTGACCCTCAGTGGTTTTATCAGCGGTGTAAGATAACATACAAGGGCTTTAGAAAAAGACAAAACAGTTTGGAGGTTTGTTTTGGCTTTGGTGTTAAGGACAGGTAGATACTACTGGAGGCACCAGTCAAAGCATTGCGGTTTCTTTAATTGGAATAGAACTGTTTACACAAACAGGATGGAGTGGGTGGCATGAGCAAACAGTCATACTACAGTATGTGTCATTTTATGTTAATGGTAAAATTATAGTTGTTTTGCTGTAACTTCAACAAATACATATCAGCATATCAGTTCAGTTTAATTAACATCTTAGTAGTATTACTGTATATTATATTTTATTATCAAAATTGATATTAATCACGATTAATCCCACCCAAAATAAACATTTTTGTTTACATAATATGTATTTGTACGATGTTTATTTATTATGTATGTATAAATACTCACACATACAGTATATTTTTTGGACATGTATCCTTGAATTAATGCTGTAGAAGGGTAGCAGAATTCTACCCTATTAATCCTGTACTGCTCTGTGGTTTGTGTCATGTAGGCAGTAAGGAGATGGTTCGTGTGATGAGGCGGAAGGGAATCGAGCAGCATCCGAACTTCCGTGCGGTGAAGCATGTTCCGTTCGATCAGTTCATTCAGCTGGTGGCACATGCCGGGTGCATGATCGGGAACAGCAGCTGTGGAGTTCGTGAGGCCGGAGCGTTCGGAACACCTGTCATTAACCTGGGGACCCGCCAGACAGGCCGAGAAACTGGTGAGATTAGTTATGGATATGAATTGCTGGCTTATACAGAGGAAACTAAAGCAATATGGCAGGATATAATTACTATTCTGTACTCTTTATGGTGTTACAGTGTGATTTTTGTTCGAATCAGCATGGCGTGTTTATTCTTCTGAACAGGCTCTGAAACTGAGTGTTTCAATCTTTTAAAATCTTGATGGATCAGGTTGACCAATTCATGTTTTTTTGGCAATAGGGGAAAATGTTCTACATGTGCGAGATGCAGACACACATAATAAAATATACCATGCCCTGGAGCTTCAGTTTGGAAAACGCTACCCCTGGTAATTAATTTCTTTATTTGTTTTATTCTCTCTCTCTCGCTCTCGCTCGCGCTCTCTCTCTCTCTCTCTCTCTCTCTCTCTCTATATATATATATATATACACAAGTAATGTAGAAAAATAGAATTCCATGGTTTTTCTTATAAGGGCCAAATAAAAAAAGGAACTGGTTCTTTCCAGGTCTTGACATTTGCAAGCATGGAATATTGCAGTGTTTATTTATCAAAAATAAGCCAAAATGGAAGAGCCATGCATGACAAAATTAAGATATTTTATTGTTAATATAAGAATGAAGAGAGTAAGTAGCAGCCAGGCACTGATAATCAAAGTTTTGGAGATTTGTTGGCCTGGGTCCTTCAGATGTGTGTAAACACAATTCCAAAGAGAAAAGACATCAGCAATGATTTTAGAGAAGCCAATTGGTTCCTACCATTAATCTGGGAAGAGTAATCTGGCCATTTCCAAACAATTTGAAGTCCATCATTCTACAGGACACCAATCCTCCCAGGAGTCGACATCCCAGCAATTCACTCCAAGATCAGACCGTATAACGCTCCGAGAAATGACAGAAGACTCCAGAGCTTCACTGCAGACTCTACAGTTAACATGTGAAATGATAAAGGTTATGACGGTAGAGTTAGAATAACATGGGAAATGTTTGAAAGGCTTGCCAGAAAAAAAGCTTTTTCTATCTAAAAATGTTTGTGAAGTTGCATCTAGATTAGAGTCTTCTATAACGATGACCTTTGAACAGACGAGACCAATGTGGAGATGTTTGGCTATACTGTAATGCACAGCAGCATGTTTGGTGAAAACCTAACAAGCACAAACACCTCAAAGCAAAAGTCACACATGATGCACATTCGACCAACAAAGTTCCAAGGATCAGATAATATTGTATTATCTCCTGATACAGAAAACCACAGAATTCAGTAGGGTGTCCTAACTTTTTCACATGATTGTTGAAAACTATTTTTATACTTTATTTTAATTACATTATTTTTTTTGATCATATTGTAAGCATAATAAATACATTAAATAATACAATTATATTAGCTTTTTCAGTTGTCAGTAATTTGTTGTTACATGCTTTTGCGATTTTCTTTTTTTCTTTTTTGATTTTTTTATATATTTTTTAATGTTTTTAAAAATATATATTTTTATATGGATTTTAATATTCCCTTATAGCTTAGTCGTGGTAATTACTACAAATTTAATTTGCAAATTAGTAATTTTAGCATTGCAACATAAACAATTCTAATTTTATTTTATTTTTTTCTTTTTACATTTTTCTTTTTTATTAAGTTTGTTTTTAATATAGTTATAAGCAAAAATATATTTCTTTTAATAAAGAAATATTTTCTTTTAATAGTGTTCACTAAAATAACACTGAATGTAATATAGAATTTAACCTTATTTATAATTTTAAGTTTTGTAACTGAATATAAACGTATTGTATTTCGGTTAGTTGCCAATTCAAGTTGTTTTTTTATCTAATATTTTTAGATATTATAATTCATATAAGCTTTATTTTATCTAATAGCTTCACATTATTTAATAGTTTTAGTTAACAATAACAAAACTAGTCTAATTTATCCATAAACTGATATAAGGGCAAAATGATTTATCAAACAATATTTAGCATATTTGATTTTGAAATCACATATTATTATGGTTGGGTCAGTGAGCTAATTTTTGGCCATTCTTAGATAACTCAAATGTAACCTCTGACCCTGATCATATCCTGTGTTTTGGCTTTGTCCACTAGCTCCAAGATCTACGGTGATGGAAATGCGGTCCAGCGCATCTTGAAGTTCATGCAGTCCATTGATCTTTCTGAGCCACTACAGAAAAACTTCTGTTTCCCACCAGTGAAGGAATGCATCTCTCAAGATATTGACCACATTTTGGAGACCCAGAGTGCTCTTGCTGTGGATTTGGGGGGGACCAACCTGCGTGTCGCCATCATCAGTATGAAAGTATGCAGAGAAAACCAATTCATCTTTTAGATAGACATTGCGGAACATGCCCTGTGTGTTCAGTACAGCTGTGACAGGATGTGTGTGTGTGTTTGCCAGACTCTGACATGCTTTATGCAACAGGATATTCAGCACTTAAGTAAATATTTCCTTCAAGTGACGCACACAGGTCTTCTGTCTGACTCTAAAACAAACAGCGACTGGTTTGATCAGAAGGGTTGTGCAATCAGTTAATGAATGGTGCAGTTCTCAGATTCAGTATTTGGCATTGGCAAAGCATTGCTGAATGTAGATAAACACTAATTTCAGACTTTTACAATTCTTTTATAATTCATCTCAAAATTGGCTGATAGTGATCTGTTGTTTCATAAGCATCATACTGGTGCACAAATGATAAAGTAAATTCCTTCTTTATTTAAATGTATACTTAAATGCTGCAATTTGACCAAGAGTTTTATTGGTTTAGGTTTATAACTATCACAGGGTCCATGACTCCAGTCAGAGTGATGGAGAGGTACAAATTCACGACATATGGCCAAATCAACTATAAATCCAAAAGATATGCCAGTCTAATTCAAGAGAGTTAATTTATGTGCTGGTTAATATTGTTTTTTTTTTTTGCATGCATGCATGCATGAAATTTCTGTTCAAAAAAGTAAGTTTCTAGTGCTCCCCAAGATTTATTTGATCAAAAATACAGACAAAATGTAATATTGTAATATATTGTTGAACTTATGAATGTCAAAGCTGAATTTCCAGCAGCCAATGCAGGCTTTAGTGTCCCATGATTCTTCTAATATGCTAATTTGGTGCTCAAGAAACATGTTTTAATTGAAAACCTTTTTTTTTATAGTAATTATTAATATTATCAGTTGTGTATCTTACAGAATGTTGAATTAATTCCTGGTTTAATAGGTGCTTCACATTTGTTTTTTATGTTGTTTACAGATCCTTAGACATGAAATTAAGTTTAAAATATTAAAAAATATATATATTTCATTCTTGTATATGTGTGCTTGTGTTTCAGGGTAAAGTGGTTAAGAAATATATCCAGCTGAACCCTAAGACGTTTGAGGAGAGGATCGAGCTGATACTGACCATGTGCAAACAGGCCATGGCTGACGCCGTTCACCTCAACTGTAGAATCCTGGGTATAGGTATGTCTGCGTTTGTCGCAGGTCTTTTTTTTTATGTGTCTATATGAATTCACTCACTCACTCACAGTCTATTTCTTTCAGGTGTGAGCACAGGAGGCCGTGTGAACCCGCAAGATGGGATAGTCCTCCACTCCACTAAGCTAATAAAAGAGTGGAGTTCGGTGGACATCCGTACACCTCTTTCTAGCGCCCTTCATCTCCCTGTGTGGGTCGATAATGATGGCAACTGCGCTGCCCTTGCTGAGAGGAAGTTTGGCCATGGGAAAGGCGTGGAGAACTTTGTCACCATTATCACTGGAACCGGTCCGTTGCCTTTATTACTCCCCTTTCTGTTAGTTGCTAGGGGCGGTGGGGTTTTTCTTTTGTTTCATAATGCAAGGAATGAGACCTGACAAAAGGTGGAATTAAAGCTGACAGACTGCTCACACTGGTTATTTAGGTTTACTGCAATCTCGGGCTGTGTAATATGGACAAAATAATCATATTGCGTTTTTTTTGAACTATGAATTTTTTTTTTTACCAAGTAATGGTTTTCTCTTTAACTAATACAGTTTGTGTATGTATAGACGTGTTTGAAATGCATGATCAAACTGATTTTATTTTGGCTAATGCCATATACCTGCGTAAATAAGACTGAAATTGATCACTCTGGCTGTAAGTAGCTTTGCCTTGTGTTTTTTTTTGTACAGGAATCGGAGGTGGTATAATCCAGAATAATGAGCTGATCCATGGCAGCACGTTTTGCGCGGCAGAACTGGGACACATCGTGGTCTCTTTGGAAGGACCAGAGTGCATGTGTGGCAGCCACGGCTGTATAGAGGCCTACTCATCAGGTCTCGCCCTGCAGAGAGAAGCCAAGAGACTCCACGACGGTGAGACAGACAGCGGTTCATCAGCCTCGCCCACTCTGTTGCAGAATGCTTTAGCTTTTCAAGTATTTCAGTTGATAGAGAACAACTAAATGGTTTGAATTCCTTTAAAACATCACAGTTAACAGTGACATAACCCTCACTATTGTTGGTATTTGTCTGAACGTATTCCTTTTATTCTCAAGCCTCATATTTTTCCACCAGCCTTTTATCTATTCAGTCTTTAAAGACCAAAATGGACCCAGCCCCTGATATGACAGAAAAATCACATTGAATGCTAGCCAACAATGAAAGAAGCTACCTACCAACATTTTTCTGTGGTGTAACAGTGTTTCAACATTTGATGCATGTCTTGTTCCTTTAGTTTAGTGATCGTTCTGGTTTATTGTAAGGTCACAGTATTTATTTTAATATAATACCATATTATTAAATGAAATTAAATATTTGATTATTATATAATATAATAAAGTACATGATAATGAAGTTGAAATTAGAACCTTATTGTAGATTGATGTACTAATGTAGTGTAATAGTTTTTCTATCATTTTTCTAAAAACAAAAATATAATACAATATAAAATAAAATAAAAAAATACAATATAAAAAAATAAATAACAAAATCAAATAATAAAATAATCCCTGATTAAACTGAATCATATCTGTTCCTAGAGAGTCTTCTTTTTCATTTTTTCCTATTTTATGAGGACTGGAAATGATGGCAATTTACTGAAGTTTCTCTGAGACTGTCATCCTTTTTATCAAAATAAATACTTTTTTGTTTTTAAGTGTAATTATGTTGTATACAGTAGTAAATGTAAGTACATTTGTTAAATAATTTATGAACATTGTCCCATTAAACAGGTTCAAAATGGCAATATAGTTGATAATGTTGTTAGCAGCATTTAATTTCTAATTTAAACGAGTTGTTTTAAAGCTTTTCTAAATTGAATAAACACTAGGACTTGATTTTATGGATTCAGTCAGAATCCGTAATATTAAAGAGCCTAAAGAGCTGTGCATAACAAAAGTTACCAGGTTAAAGTAAAACGCTGTAATTAGATGTTTCTTTCACGGTTAATGACAGAGGACATGCTGTTGGTGGAAGGAATGACTGCGAATAACAAAGAACAGGTGAACGCCGTCGATCTGATCAGCGCTGCTCGCCTTGGCAACTCCAAAGCTGAGAGTGTTCTTCACACAGGTGGGATGCACATTCAATCACATGCATTATTCTGAGCAGATTTGCAGTGAAGAAATTCACTGACAGTCTCTTTTCTGTTCTCTAACAGCGGGAACTGCCCTGGGTTTGGGCATCGTGAACATCCTGCACATGATCAACCCGTCTCTGGTGATCCTATCTGGTGTTTTGGCGGCACACTATGAGAATCCTGTAGGTCAGGTGATCAGCCAGCGCGCTCTTCCCTCAGCTCAGGGGACCAAGGTCATGGTGTCTGAGCTCGAGGATCCTGCACTGCTGGGTGCTGCCAGCATGGTACTGGACTATACCACTCGACGCACCTACTGAAAGAGCTCGAAGACCACAAACCAATCAGTTACAGACCAAGGGCCAATCATATGCTATGTCCTTGTAAGGATCATAGTGACTTTGAAGTCTGACCTAAACACTTTTATTCATGTAGGTTGTACTATACTCATTTTAGTTGGGATCAATTGCATAATGAAAGATTTTTTTAAAATTTTGAAGAATGGGTGAAATGTATGAAGGATGGTTTTATTTAATATTTGTACAGTGGAACTAAGGGGTATTTGTTACAGAGAGGCTGCTATGGTTTCATCACCTATTCTGTCTATCTTGCTTTCTATTGTTTGTATTTTTTATTGCAGGCAGTCACTTTCTTCTTTGGGCCTTATGCTGATCGTTGCCAAGCCTTTCTTGTGTTTACAGCATCACACGTTTCATTGTATTCGTTCACTCAGCCTGTTTGAATGAATGAAAAATGTTTGTCCAGTATGTTTGCAGTAATTTAATATTTAATTTGAATCACAGAGTCTTTTAGAATTGTTTATCTATTATATACATTAAAAATGATTTAAAAAAACTAAGTTTGAATTTGCCAGTTATTATTGCCAATTTTAATAATATATCTTGCAATATGCTGTATTTATAAAATTCTGTTACCAAGCTAATAATGCTGACATTTGTGTAATAGAATTGACAGTTTTATTATTTTTTTTCTCTAAAACTCCACTTGCTACCATTATTGCTAAGCACACAAGACATTAATAAAAACATGATTAAAAGACCTTTAAATAAACCAACGTGAGATCAGTAATACATTCTGTTGTCTTTTTAATATTCAGAGTTGACGTTCTACAAAATAACTCTTGGTGTAAGAAGATTTCAGATTAAAGCATTCTCTCTGAGAATCTTAGTTATGGTATGGTAACAGAGTGGACGCAATATTTTTTGACAAATCTTTCTAAGACAAAAAATAAATAATTTAATGTTGAAGAATTAAGTAGCTATTTAGGGCTTTTATAAATGAAATAAATAAAATGTAAGATATGCAGTGAAATGCTTTATACGACCACAGGAGTCGCAACTTACCGGATCCATCCACTTCACAATATACATTACCTATAATTATATATATATATATATTTATACACTGCTATGATGAAGCCCAAACTTTAAACAACACAAAATGTGGCGAATATGTTTTTATTTTTGCCCCTGAACTAAAACACCTATGGAATTTTAAGTGGGTTAAACCATTAATGTTATATATTACTTTATATGTCAAAACATTATTTAACAAAGAGCCCCATAAAGATGATGAACATATATTAAAAAAAACTTTTATTTTGAAGCGCGTGCACTATGGCGTAAGACGTAAAAAGATGTGCGCTAACATACCCGGAAGTTCCACTGGCTCTTTCATCGCGTGTAAAGCAGTGAGACAGACCCACTCCTGTCACTTCTGAAGCATTTCTTGTTGTGCTAGTGAATTAGGATTTAAAATGCCTCTTAAATTTGAGTTATGTCCCGGTCGCGTGATCGGAGGAAACAACCCATGTTTCATTATTGCAGAAATCGGACAGAATCATCAGGGAGACATTCAAATCGCTAAGAAAATGATCAAGATGGCAAAGGTACGAGTTTATTTGTTTTAATTCACATAAGTACTGCACATTTATTATCAGCTTGCAAGTTAAAACTTGTTCTGTAAAATGTTTTAATTGTTTTGGAGACTGTTTTATTACTGCTTAATTAATGTTTGCAACAGGGCATGCATGTTATTTTTTTTTTTTTTTCAACGTCAGTGCAGGACAGGCGTCAGGTTACTACTATGATATACGTTACTACATAAAATACTTGAAAATGCTAATTCAGAACTGCTTTTCAAATCACATCCTCGCTCTCTGGAAGTCTGCCGCAGAATATATGTAAAGCTTGGAATAATAAAATGATAAGATAAAAGAAAAGATGTTATAATAATATACCATATCAGTATATCATAAGAGCATAATATTAAGACTGTACCGTATAAGACTGTATCTTGTAAGACTTTACAAGACTTTTCATTACTTTTATGGTCTCGTTTTTTTTAACATATTGCTGATATGATTTTATCTATATAACTACTCTTCTTCAATACCAGGACTGCGGCGCAGACTGTGCGAAGTTTCAGAAGAGTGAGCTGGAGTTTAAGTTCAATAAGAAAGCTCTGGAGCGGCCGTACACCTCCAAACACTCCTGGGGAAAAACATACGGAGAGCACAAGCGCCATCTAGAGTTCAGCCATGAGCAGTACAAGGAGCTGCAGCAGTACGCTAAAGAAGTGGGCATCTTCTTCACTGCGTCGGGAATGGACGAGGTGAGCGGGTTACAACCGCAGGACGCATGCGCGGACTGTTACACTGGCATCAGTATTTTATTTATTTTAGATCCTGCCTTACAGATATCATTACATTACATCAAATACCAAAAGTCACATGCCTTGTATTTCTCATTAGTCATGTCAATATTATACAGCTGGCTTTTACAAAAGTATTAAAGCAGTACCGTGGGAGAGTGATGCTTTACACAGATGTGCTCCTATATTAGAACCAAGAATGTCATGTATGTTAATTTTATTTATTTTTTTGTCTGCTTGTGTCTTTTAGATGGCTGTAGAATTCCTGCACGAGCTTGATGTGCCTTTTTTCAAAGTTGGATCTGGAGACACCAACAACTTCCCCTACCTTAAAAAAACTGCCCAAAAAGGTCCCATTTTTATATTTAAATTATTTATTTATATACTGATTTTATCAGATATTATACAATCAATC
>JAUMHP010000040.1:11954469-11968702 GCA_032361065.1 Enteromius trimaculatus | reverse complement strand
ATAGCAATATGGCGGCGCGGTGGCTTCACTTCTATGACGTCATGAGCTATCCAGTTCTCTATATAGATCAGTGGTCCATTCTCTTTCCATCTTATGTTGCATTCCTGCCGCTGCATTCCTGTTCTCGCCCTGTTTCCTTCCAAAACATCCTGTCTTAACTTTTTTCTTTTCTTTCTTTTTTTTTAAACCATCATCTTTATCCATTGGCTACCCAGTGTTACTACTCCTTAACTTTGCCTCCTCTTGGTGGGATGTTTCTCTCTTCTCCAGCTTGGGAAATCTGTGGTAGCCAAGACAGCCATCCCGAAAGGCACAGAACTGACTCTTGACATGTTGACGGTGAAAGTAGCAGAACCTAAAGGTGTAGCCCCGGAAGACATCTTCCAACTGGTTGGGAAGAAAGTGACAACAGACATTGAAGAGGATGAGAGCGTCACTGAGGATGCAGTCGACAACTATGGCAAAAAAGCCAAAGCTTGATGAAAACAGTCTCCACGGCCTGCATTCTTCATCAGACTAGAAAGAAATTTAGATATCTTAGTCAGATTTACATGCATTATTCTGGAATCATGGTTAAATAGCATTATGTTTGTCTGATAAGCAGAGACAAATACAAAAAATACAACAAATTCTGTTAATATGGTTTCTTATTTGTTAAAAACTGTTAATAAAATAATGGAGCTAAAAACATGGAAATCTGTTTTATTTTGAAGGTGTATTAAATGGAATAAAAAATGCATAGGTATTTATTAATATCCATATAAATAAACAATTTACAAATGTTGCTTGTTTTAAGTTAGTGAGTTATGTGATATATGTGTGTGTGTCATAGTAGCACCATAATTGTATTTTCAATACTGGGGTACATGAATGCAGGATATGACCATTACATGTTGATTATTTGTTTATTGCGATACGATCAGGCGTTTTCTTTTTGCAACTAGCATGACAAACAAATCCTGTTTTCTGGTGACCTTCAAAGTCCAGCATATTCTTTCTGTGACGGGCACTGTTTCATGACAAACCCTGTTTATATTTATTATAGATTGATACGTATGCAATCCTATATTGCTGCAACGCCCTATCAGGGCACGCTGAAGATCACGGGACTCGCACAGCCACGGTTTAGTCATTTTATTGGTCGGCGACTCAACTTCTCGCCATTTGTATGGACAATAGAGCTGCTCATCAAAAATACACAACGCTGATTGGTTGAGCGGCAGTTTCCTTCGCGTCCGTTCTCTCTTAAGCACCCCCCCCCCACTGACATTGGAGTCGTCGACGAGGAAGACAGTAGGGTGATTTGTGTTTTCAGTTGTTCTCACTCCAAAACACATTTAGCGAACCATGGACGATTTTGATATGCTCAGTGCCCCTCAAGGAAGCGCAGGGAACGGTGTGGGGGCAGACGAGGACCCAGCGGCAGCGTTTCTGGCCCAGCAGGAGAGTGAAATCGCAGGCATCGAGAATGACGAGGGCTTCAGCATCCTGGACAGCGGAGAAGTGCCTTCATCCCTGAGCCAAGACCCCGACGGTGGGTTTACACGACATTGATAATAATAAAACAAACAAAAAAACTCTCTTGAAAGCGATCAGTCAGGCAACCAAGCAAAAAACACTATTACTCGCTCGTTAGCCAGCCTGCTAGCCTTCATCCAGAGCTCTATGCGTATAACGCGTTATTTGATGTAACACGGTGTGTATAAATAATACGTGCTGTTTGTATAGGTCACACTGCTATAAACGTGTTTAAATGTCCTGTTGTTTTACATACTGGGCTGGTAACGTTAGTAGGAAGAAGGAAAATGGCGTTATCAGTCGTTAACTCGGCTCTTTATGAATCTCCCCCTCTCATTTAACGGCTTAATTGCAATTTTATTCGGGTTTAAAGGAGATGATTGCCTGTTAGTACACGTATATTTACCAATATTGGAGTCAATGGATTAGTATTGTAAGTTAACCTTACTGGTTGTATCAGCAAAATTCTAGTTCCTTTAACGATGATGGAGTTTTCATTATATAATGACCTTTGGACTAAAGGCTCTGTGTGTGTGTGTGTGTGTGTGTGTGAGAGAGAGAGAGAGAGAGAGCGAGAGAGAGAGAGTAGTTCCAATAGCATTTATAATGAAGTGTCTATCTTTTAGATTTGGTTATGACAGTACTAGTGGTGTGTGTTCAAATGCATTAAGATGCCTAACGTCATTTAGACAACATTAAACTGCATCAAAGCAGCCATGAAAGTACAAAAAGCGCATTGTGTGTTAAAACGCGCCCTTATCCACGACAGTTAGTGATTCAAACGCGCCCGTAACGGCACGAATATTCGATTTTTAAGGTTCGAATGGTTAGAATTGATCTATTTGAACTTAACTATGATGGCCAAAATGTTTTGTTTTAAAGATTAATTCGTTTCCTTGCTCAAAGACACTTACACGTTTAGCAGATGCTTTTATCCAAAGCCAGTTGCATAAGGGATTCATATATTTATAGGTTCGAAATGAGTCTTTTTAAGTTGGCAGCTCACTAGGTTTCAAGGCATACGTTTCCATCACTGGTATCTCACTGCTGTCTGAGTCTCTACAGGTACCTAAACTATGATTACACCTTTGCAAATGTAATCCCGTAGATTTACTGAAATTATAGTATTTGAGGTCTTTGCCTTTGGTTATTAATCACACCGTACATTATCCGTCTACACAAGTGTTTGCTATTCCCTTTTTACTGGCCATTGGCTTGAATGTTGCTTTGGCCGAGAGTTTTAAATAAATAATGATGGGGATGCTGTTTCACCAGCACAAAGGCACAGTCTGAGTTAGGTCTAGAATGACTGAAGACAACAGTCTTGAAGGTAGTATGCAGTACAGTCTGCAGAAAATCAGTCAGGCCTGCATACTGTCTGTTCATTAATTCAGGTTTATATATAAAAAATATTTTAGTGTGAGGAAAACATTAATAATGCTTAGATATGTTGGTGTATTTCTAGATGGAAATGTCGGCGTTACTGATTAAATCCTTTTCTTGTAAAGAAATGCTACATGACGTTTTCCACTGATTCAGGAAGAAAGAAAAAGAAGTCAGCAAAACCAGAGACTTGGGCTATATCCTGTACCCCGTTTCAACACTAAAATAATGCTTTGTCATGGATTTGACGTTATTGCAAAATAAATAGTTTTCAAGACATTTTTGACAAGTCTTTATCCAAAGTGACTTCAGTTGCATTCATGTTGTGCTTAATTTTTCAGTCTCATGCAATCCCTGGGAATTTAACCCATAGCCTTCACTTGTTAGTGGCTCTTCTGTTTGAGCTACAGCTTTTGTCTGCGTTTTTATCCAGTGACTGTACTGAGGGTCATTCTTACAGATGGATTATATGCCACGCATGAAAAATTGACTGAACACTGACTATTTTTAAAACTTCCGTGTTCTTCTCTCTCCCTTTTATCTTGGCAGGTGGAGCATTGAATGGAGATCTGCACGGGGTAAGACTTTGATGGCTTCTTTCTTGTGTTCCATCAAACTTGGAACACAGTTTTTACAAATAATATAGTATTATTAGTATTATTATTATTTTTTTTTTTTTTTATTTTTAAGATGGTTGTCTCTTGAATGTATTTCTCCAGCAGGTGATAGGAAATACAGGGCAAAGTCTAAATCTAGACTTGCTTTAAATTTTTGGTTCTTAAATAGCAGAGGATATTATGGTAATGTTAGTAAATTTAATTGTTTTGAACTCCTGATTTTTGCTGTTTGTGTCCTGTAGGAGAGTAACGGCCCTTCAGATGTGTATGCGGCCATCTCCAGCGCTGATCGGTTGCAGGCAGAGCCGGAGAGCTTGAGGAAGTGGCGAGAGGAGCAGCGTGACAGGCTGGAGGAGCTTGGTAACTTGAGCATAGACATGCACGTTCTCCTTAAGATATATTAAAGCTATAAGGTTCATCAGGGCTGACAGATGTTCCCTCTTCTGGTTTTCAGATGCTAACTCCCGTAAGCAGGAGGCAGAGTGGAAGGAGAAAGCCAAGCTGGAGCTGGAGGAGTGGCACACCAGGCAAAACGAGCAGCTGGAGAAGACCAAAGTCAACAACAGGTACACAGGACACTATAGAAGAGGCCTAGATTCTGTTTTGGTTACAAAAGCCGTGCACTTAGTGCTTCTTCAATCTTATTGATGTTTTGGGAAAGCGTTTTAACTTTAAAACATTACTTCTGGCCAAAATACAAGGCTATAATTCTGCATAATTTCTGCTCAAACCTTCACAATACAAATTAAGCAAAGGATTTCGGATCATTTTGGAGTTAACATATTCTGTCATTAAATTTAGCTGTTCCATGAGGATGTGACTAAAATGATATGAAGGACTGTGAAGACCTTGTTGAATGGTCATGTGATATTGCCTTTGGACACTTCTGCGGTGTTTTGGTCACATGATAATGCCTCGTCCAATCCAAAGCAGTTACTTTTATCTATGATCGTCACAAGATTTTGCATTAGCTATTAGAATGGAGCGAGGAGCTCTATGGAAAGCGTTTTCTGCTTTAGTGAAGCATTTGAGTTAACTTTATCAATAGACCTGCTGAAAGAAAAGTTAGCAGTATTGGGGGCATGTTTTGTGCTTCCCCATTCCAGCCCAGTGATAATTAGGAGTATGTTTGTAGCAAAACAAAAATGAGATGACATGTCATCTCCTGTATATCTGTCCTAATTCCTGTGAACGCGAATACCTTGTCTCTGTATATCCTGTCTGTCTCTGTCTTTCTCTTGCGTGCTGTGTGTATGTTCTTGGCCTGGTCTTAACACTGGTATGGTAACACTGCGGTGTGTTTTGGCTCTTTATGAGTGCTGTTTTTCTCCTTTTTACCACTCTCTCTGTTCTCTCCTGCTTCGCTGCTCTCCTCTGGGACTTCCAGGGTGCTGGATGAGGATTTCTACAAACAACCCTTCGCTGATCTGATTGGTTATGTGTATGTTGCTAAACTAACATCCTTTCTTTTCACATGCATCTCTCAATAACTCATTTTCCTGCATCTCAACTTTTTTTTTCATCACCTGTTACTCTTACACATTTCTAACCAAACTTTTGGTTGACTTCATATAAAAAAAACAGGGTGGTTATTATTATTATTATTATTATTATTATTATTATTATTTAATTTTTAAAAAAAAAAGAATAACTAGACCAATAAGTCTGCACACTATGCATGTTGTCCATTTTTCACCCCTTCCTTATGTTTGTTACATAGCAGATTTTATGTCTGTCTTGCTCATTCAGTCTTTTCCCATTTGTCAATTTTAATTTTTTTTCTATTGTTAATTTTTCATGATAATTTACCAAATGTTTAACCATTTTTTCCATATGTTTGTGTCATGCATTTGTCACAATGTCTGCATTTTCTTGATATTCAAAATATGTCTAAAAATTTGTATAAATTAGTCAATGTTATTTATTGTGTAGTATTAATATTAATTGAGACTACTGATAATCTTAGTTGTATTTAGTGCAGTAGTAGCATCTTTGTAATACAGCGCTAGTGTATTTCTAAGCAACTACGTGTCTAGCCAGTCTATAAACAATGAACCAAATAGCCAGTTGTTCAATTGTTAAAAATATATGTTTTATTATTATTATTATTATTATTATTATTATTTTTAATGTGACGCCAAAGTTCAACATCTTTTGTATTCAAAATCCTTTTTCATTTTTATTAAGGTGCACTAGGCTATTATTATTTTTCATTTATTTATTTTTTTACCCCAATTTTATTGTTGGATATCACCTTATCGGATGGTAAGACTGTCAAAAGGATTTTGTTGGTGACTTTGACCACCAGTTTGGTTTCGTCTGTTTTAATCCTATTTTTTTTTTTTTTTTTGAGCCAATACTAATCTCAACATGGTGAAATGTTGAGTAGTTGAATTTTTATTTTATTAATTTTAATTAATTTATTAAAGCAAGACTTGGTGTACCTTTATCCCATGGCTTGTACTTTGGCCGGACACCTAGTTGCTTCTGTAAGATTTTAGAGCATTTTAGACTATGGTGTGCCTAGGTTGAGCAAAGCTGTCCCAGACTAGAACTGTAACTGTCCTCTTAGTTCTGCAGCCCTCATGTTCATCATGGACCTCTTACCGCTTCTGCTTATTCTGCAGAACTATTGTAAACATTAGCTGCTTTTCTTTGCTTGGTAAATGTCTCTCAACTGAAGCGCCAGTTGAGATCGCCGAACGCCGCGAGCGGCGCATACATCAATGACGGCTGCAAGCTAAGCGCACTTAGAAACACTCCTAAGATGACTTGGGTTTTGAACAGTGCATGCCTGCTTTGGTCATCTGCATAAATCTCATTTCTTTTGGTTTTCTATATATCTGACTTGTGATCTGTTTCTCCTTGTTTTTCTTTTCTCTATGCACCTTTAAGCACTCACATTAACCATCCTTGCTACCGCCTAGACCAGTTAAGTAAAAAGAAAAAAAAGAAAAGAAAAAAACAGAACAAAAAAAAATAAAATAAAGACAAGACAACCAAATATGCTCAGGGAACAAACACCATTTATTGCAAATTTATACACCAATGAATTGCTGTCTTTATTATCAACATGTTTCTGCTAAAAATAAGATTCTGGATGTTCTTTTGTGGTGATGTGTTGGTGCACTAGTCCTGTGCGTTGATGTAGTTGATTGTGACTGTGATTTACCTCATTGGCTTTTCATACCCATTTTGCTGTGTATATTGTGTGATAGTGGAGAGGCTAATGCAACTCTACTGGACTGAGTCCACGGCAGCGGAAAGGGTTGGTAACGGGCCGGGAGGAAACAGCATTAGTCGAATTTGGAGACCATAAGCTCTCTGAAGATTTTTATTTATTTATTTTTTTTATGTTAAGAGCTCTTTAGTGTTTGGCTTGCCAGAAACTTGGTTTAGTTCCCCATGCTCAGCAGAAGGCCCCGCTTTTGGTCACTGCCAACGCATGGCACTTTCAGCCTTTGCACAAAGATTTAGTGGTTAAAATAAGCTAATTGGTCTGTCAATCGCTACGTTGAAGACTCATTAGCGTACAAGATTCCTTGACATTCCTCTGACCATCAAGAGACGAGGAATGTCTCCCAGTATAAGGACTTCCAAAGTAGAACAAATTGTTTTAACCAACTGAATCACTGCAAAATTTAAATGTGGCTGTCCTGGAACCTTTTCCTGCCTTCAAGATCAAGACTAGTTCTGGTAATGGTGGGTTGGGGGCATGATGCTCAAACTACCATCTGTTTTGGATGTGGTCACCTGAAGAATGTCTCTCTATGAATGTATTCTTGTTGGATGGAAATAACCATTGAGCTTCACCCAGACACACAGCCGCTTGGTACACTTGCCTCTTACCTCCTAAAGAAGAACCTCTGTAAACATTTGAACCAATTTTAGAAGCTCCATTCGGTAAACGCAATTTCAGAAACCTCTTGAGTTTGCTGGAAAGTAATTTTTCAGTCATGTCAAGATCTGTAAAGATGAAATCTTTTAGGAGGTCATCGGTTGTGTGCTTAAGCCAGACGTGTCTGACAGTGTTTCCTGTTTTTTTTTTTTTTTTTTGTCCCAAGCTGATTGTGATTTGTCGTCGGCAGGGCGGCCGAGGAAGCCATGGTGTCGGAGCTGGATGAGAACAGTCCCGGCACGGAATGGGAGCGCGTGGCGCGCCTTTGTGATTTCAACCCCAAATCCAGCAAGCAGGCCAAGGACGTCTCCCGCATGCGTTCAGTGCTCATCTCCCTCAAACAGGCCCCGCTCGTTCGCTAAGCTTTGCCTGTGGAGTCTTCAAAACCACAAATCCCAGCAGCCATTGGGTTTCACTGCATTGATCTATTCCTTTGTGGTCCCATCCCAATGGCTTTGAGCTCAATTTCCATATATAAATAATCTATATTATATTATTACATAATATGATATGGGTATATCTATATATGTTTATATATACATATATATAACAATGTTCAGATTGTTTTTATTTTTGGTGTCTATTTTAAGGACCAAACTCCATGTTCATTTTTCCATGTAGAGACAGTGTGTGGCATTGTGACACTATCGATCTATGCATTTCCCTCGTAAGATGTTCGGGAATACAGTACTAAATGTCTTGTGTATGTTGTATACAGATGGTGGATATTAGCCTGTGTGTGTGTAATATGTACATAAAGACTGGTCCTCTACACTTCATTGTGAGATTATGGCACAAGTTGTTGAAGAACAGAGCTGTACCCCAGTGAACGTTGCCTCATGTTGTCCATTCTGTTTCGGTATGATTAAACACATTTGAAATGTTAAGTGCTTGTGAAGCAGTTTTTGTTGTTTACATTGTTTGGAAGTAATTCTGTAATGATGAAATATTTGGGAAATAATATTTCTACATGTTAACTATTAGTCATCAATTTTGTTCTTACAAGTGTTCCCATGTCAGGTTATTTGAGGCCTTCTTGGTTTGCTAATGCCCTGCAATGAGTTCTGGCCCCTGCATAAAACCATTAGCAACTGCAGGTGCCGCTAAAGAATTTCATGTAAAAAAATATTGTTCTTTCTGTGGTAGGCTGCAAAGGTTTTTGAAATTACTTGAAGTGACATGAGCTAATGCAACCAACACCTGCCTGCAGGTACTTTAGCTGCGAATGTTCTGAGAACTATGCACTTTAAGAACCAAACATTTATTGGTCAATTCTTACAATGGCACAAGGTAACCAGAATGCAATCTGTTCTAGGAAGAGCAAAGCCCATCTGAACACAGTTTTAAAAGCACTGGTAATTTGTGCAACAAGTAGAATTCCAAGGAAAATAAAAAACTTTGGCTTGGTAGTAACTTTGACACAGGCGTCTTTGAAACAAAAAGTGATTCTGTTATGATGTTGACAAACAAGTTTCCGGAGGAGCTTTGACGCAATGATTAGCTACAGCTGTTTCCAATCGTCTAATCAGTCTCAGCCAATCAAATTCATAAGCACTCCCCTTAAATAGGCCTCCTTTTCCTCCCTTTATCTCGTTACGCCTCCCTCCTTCACGCCTTCTCCGATATGTCGCAGCTCAGCCCTGGTTAGGGTTCTACCCCCTAGGGTTCCATCTTCTAGGGCTCGGCATTCGCCGACATCCAGCTATCATAAGGAAGAGCGAACTCATGAAAGTAAATATAAATCGGGTAATTTTTACATTCACTAAAACAAAATAATGCTTTAGCCAAAATGTTTCATTCGGCAGTAACCACTTCATTAACAATGATTTTAATATTTTTTTTTAATGGTGAATGCAACCTTTTTTTTTAATGCATTAATTGCCATTGAACACACAGAAATCCTCACAGGGACGCTCTGGACACTAAACACTGTGAAGCCCAAAATCAGGGTGATTGTTTTTAAAATATAAAACCAGCTTCTGTTTATCTATGATAAAGTCTCAAGGTCCATCATGGAGGCAGCTTTTCTTCGCTGTGACATCACACTCAGCTGAAACACAAAAAGTAGTTGTAAGGGATTCTGTACAACAGTCAGGTTCCACAAATTAAAAACCCATGCAGCTTCTCTATCAGGGTAATTGATTTATATAGACAATTTATAAACAATTAAAGATAGACCTACTGTGAGCTATAGGGTTATTAATCAATGGGACATTCTGTAAGTCTAAAATATTTTAACGAACAGCGGAATTCCTGGTGAAAAACGTGCTTTATTATGCAAAAAATATCCAATCAAAAAAACATATACACTTGGGATTTTAGTTCTTTCAGTCCTGTAAACTAGACTTGTACATTTGTCTGCTTTTTAAACTTTGTCGACTTTTTTGTTTTAAATCAAAGTCTGTAATACTGTGATTGCTTGAGTAGCTGTTTGGTTTGGTTCATGGCTTATTAACACTTATTAAAAAACACAATAGGAAAAATACTTCTACAACCAAGGCTGCTAAAAAAAGTGAATGGCCACTGCTGCATTCAAAAGGCAGGAAGTGTGTAAATGCCCAGCATGGCGTGTGTACCTGTTGTGATGCACTGGCTGCACGCTGCTCTGCCTGAGTAAGACGCCTCTGCAGACGCGTGTTCTTCTCCTGCTGCTCTGAAACCTGCCTCTCATACTACGGATAAAAGTGATAAAACATGACTCACAGGAAACCCAACAGAAATTCAATCGCTTACGGCACACATCTAGTAGAAACAAATCTGCATGGGCACACCTCCAGTATCTTCTGATGATCAGATTCCATCTGGATCTCCAGTTCCTGAGCACGCTGTTTCTGTCTGTTCAACTCTGACCTGCCATGATCATAAGTCATTTTAATTGACTTGCTTTATTCCATAAATTCCCATTATATGTAATCAATAAGCTTGCTATATGGTAATTACTGTCTCAATACAATGAAAATAAGCGTGAGGACCAATATATTTCAGTGTTATCATTCACATTCATTTAACTTTGAGAAGGGGTTACACACCAAAGCTTAATAATTATGGCGCTTTTCCATTGCATAGTACGGCACGGTTCAATACAGCTCACTTTGGGGGGCTTTCCACTGGGAGCAGTACCTGGTCCTTTTTTATAGTACCACCTCAGCCGAGGTTCCAAGCGAGCGGAACCGTTACCAAAACGTGACGTGTAAACTGCTGGTCACTGATTGGCCGGAGAATACTCGGAGGATACGTCATTACTGCATCACTGAACTTGAGACCTGCTAGATTTAAACCAGCCAGCGAAGGATCAGACGCAACTTTTTTGTTTGAAGAAACGCACCTTTTGTATTAACCAAAAATGGCTGTTTCATGGTCTATTGAGGAAGTACAGACGTCTTGCTGTTAAAAACATCCACATGCCGAGAATGAAGAACACCATTCCGTCGATATGCCCAATTGCTGTGTGTTTGTTTGTGGCGCGTTTACGACGAGGTCACGGCAGTAGAGGCAGCAATAATGACACGTGAATAATCCCGCCCACTCTAAAGCGGTACTAAACTGCAGTGGAAGCGCGAACTGAGCCGTGCCGAGTCATACCACACACAGGAAAAGCGCCATTAGTGGTCTATCCAGATAACTAACCATATAAATATAACATGTAATGTGATTTCTGCCCTGGCAAACAACACTTGCATGAGGAGCATTCACCTAAGGCTTTTGAGTTTCTGCTGGAAAGCCTGTGTGAGGTTCTTGGCCTCGTCTTTGTAGCGGCTGATGGTTTTCTGTTGAGCGAGCAGCAGTCTGGTCAAACCAGCGCTGGAGTTTTTACTGCTCTCTTCCATCTCTCTCAGCCTGGACTCCAAACCCTGCTCCTTCACACACAGCTCCTGCTGCATCGAAGACACCTACACGCAACCAAAAAAACCTGTGAAAGATGCCATATACTACACCTCTAGCGCTTCTATTTTTCCCCAAAAGTTCATTTATAATGTTTTTCAGAACAGACCTCTAAACATTAGAAGTGCACATGCTGTTCTACTGGTGTCTTAAAAGGTTAGTTCAGTCAAAAATTTATTTCTGTTATTAATTTCTCACACTGAAGTTTCTGAACACTATCTTGAAAGCACAAATTAAAATATTATGGATCCACAGATATTTCTGACCCTAAAAATACATTGCACTAAATATTGTAAGAAGCAGCACGTTTTTACAACATTCAACATGTTTGACTTCCTCTGTGCATCGATCATTGTCTACACGTGAAGAGAAGCTTTAAAGTAAAGTATGACTGTATATGAGAATGCAGTTTGTAACCTGTTGTTTGGCACGTCTCTGAGCGAGCGCACACTCTTTGCGCAGTGCTTCCATGTCTCTGTGCAGTTGCTGGTTCTCTTGCTGCAGCGTGAGTCTCTCGTCGCTAATTGCAGTACTCTCCTGTCTTGCGCTAGTCAGTGTGGACTGCAGCCTGCGCACTTCCTCCTGACTGCGCGACAGCTCCTCCGAATACCTACACAAGCACAGAGGAAACAGCAAACTATTACGAATGCACCCTTATGTTCGTCCTCTGTCTAGTTTATGAGCATGTGTGCGTGTTCTCACTCCATCTCCATCTTCTTCATCTTGTTTTTAGTACTGCTGAGTGTGAGTTGCATTTCGTCCTTCAGTCGTTCAGCATTTAAACATCTCTGATGGAGAGCCTCCATCTTCCTCATCTCAGGCTCTCCAATTCTGCCCTCTTTATAGACCTACAATACAACACAATTGTTTTTACAAGAATTTTCAATGAAGTCTATTATGCTCACCAAGGCTGCATTTTCTATCAACAATTCAACAAACACAGTTATCACTAAAAAAAAAAAAAAAAGGTGAAATGCCTAATAACACATCTTAAAGGGGTAGTTCCCCTCCTGTCTTCTTTTACTCACTCTCACGTTGTTCTAAACCTAGAAGAGTTTTCCTTTTCTGTTAAACATAAAAGAAGATATTTTAAAAATGTTGGTAATTAAACAGTTAATGGTAGCCATTGACTTACTGTGAATGGAAGTCAATGGCTGCTGTCAAATTTCTGCTTGCCAACGTTCTTCAAAATACCTTTTTTGTCTTAAACAGAAGATAAAAACTTCTGAGTAAATTATGACAGAATAATTTTTTTAGGGTGAACTATCCCTTTAAATGTGATGATACGACGGCAACATACAGCTTTAGTACATTCAATTAATGTGTGAGTAAAAATGTGCATTTATTTTCACCTTTTCCAGCTCCTCTTCCACAGCCGTTCTCTCCCGATGGGCTCTTTCAATCTGTGTTTCTTTATCGGCACATTCCTACACACACACGACAACAACATCAGATATGTTGATACGCAATGGTGACAGTTGTAGCTATACACATCTGCACATGTGTTGATAAATGCATTACCAGTTGCAGGGCAGAAAGCTCCTCAGCCATACGATGAATTTGAACGTTACACTGCTTACGGACACTCTCTACCTATAAAAGGGAGAAAAGAACACATTTAGTATTAGGAGTCACACTCAAAGATGCAAATGACAATACATGTACAGTATGATCACATACTAGCTGAATGTCAAAGCACTACAAATATAAACAAGAATGACTCTGATATACCATAACCATGCTGTGCCAGTGCTAACAGCCAGCCTATAGAGCTCTACAGGGTTCAAGGAAGAATATCTGCTTTTAATCTTTAATGCTGTTAAAGATTGTGAGAAAAGAATTTCAGATTTGGTTACAGAAGTGCAAGTCAAAAATCAGAGGCATTCAATAGATTTGATCAAATATTTTCTTTTTGACAGGTCAGCTTAACACAGTATACTGATAAAATAATTAGATATTGTAAACAATGGTAAGGACATGGTAGGTGATTGTTTGAAACTATGCTTTCAGTTCGAAAAGACATTACTATAAACTAGTGCTGTCAAATTATTCATCACATCCAAAATAAAAAAACTTTTGTTCACATAATTTATATTTATAAATTACGTGTGTGTGTCTGTGTTCTGTGTATATGTACTGTTTATGTACAAATACATACACATACAATATATATATATATAGAGAGAAAATATTTGCATGTATATATTTATATTCATATCACTTATATTTAATATATAATAAACTTTTTCATAAATTTGCAAAAGTATTTGTATATACATAAGCACATACATATGTAAACAAAAAATGTTTTTTGGATTAAATTAATTACGATTAATCATATTACATCACTACTATAAACTACAATCGTGTTTCCACCTACAGTCATAGGAACATAGGAAAAATACATGGTAGCTAAAATATAATCTACGTACACTTACTAGGGTTGGAGCAAAAATTAATTTAATGTGTTTGAGAGCAGAACTGATGCTGTTGTGTGTTGCCTCCCTTTGAAAGTTCAAGAACATTAGCAGTGATCACCTCTTTCCTGGTGCGCATGGCAGCATCCTGGATCAGCTGCTTCATGGCATCTTTCATCTTCTCCAGCTCTTCAGCTCTCTGTTTCTCCTTTAGCTGGGCCTTGAGTAAAATTTAAACACAGCAAAATGATTTAAGATCATGTGAAGTCGGGTACGTATAGAAGAGCTCTTGAATTGGGCCTGTGCGGTGTGTTTATTTGGAGCGCGACCTGTTCTCTCTGAAGCGAGGCCTCCTCAGCCAGCTGGATGGAGTTGCGGAGGCGACCGAGGGCTTCGAATTTCTCCTCTTCCAGAGAGGCGCAGCGACCCTGCAGTTCACCCACTTGCTGCTCCCAATCCGTCTGCTTCCTGCGCACCGACTCGGAGTCCTGCGTCGCAGCTTTGAGTCTGAAAAAAAC